>JANAVB010016732.1:0-67653 GCA_029216955.1 Iris pallida | reverse complement strand
GACCGATTCACGTACATGCTACAGTTTTAAACTTTAAACTACATGTGGTTATTTATAAAATAACCAATTAAATCATGATATGCCATGATCCAGTTATTACATTCTTGTTCATGCTTCGTATATTTAGTTTGCTAGATTCAGTACTTGCTTCCGTCCTGACAGGATAAAGTTGTAGGTGTCCTTACTGAGGAGGAGTTACTCTGCGCACATATTATGAAGTTACTGCCGAGGACCCGGCTCTGCTTTACGAGGATGTTCCTGCGGGGAACCTCGCCTAGTTGTCTTTGTTTTTAGATTTTGAGAGTAGTCATGTATTAGGTTACATATTTTGTAACTGGACATGTATCCAGTTTTACATTTCAGACTTGTATTGGACATTTTACTATATGATACGACTTTTGTGTTTGGAGAGCATTATGACTTTTATTCACTTATAGAACTGTAGCACATTTTAATCTTATCATGTGGTCTTTAGAACAGTTTACTACGTTTTATATCAACGTAGGCTGGACATGACTCGGCCTGGCCCAACAATTTGGGTAGCGGGTCGTGACACTACCTGTATGGAGAGAGAGTGGAAATATTTACAGACCACAAAAGTCTGAAATATGTTTTCACTCAGAAGGAGCTGAACATAAGACAGAGACGATGGCTGGAGCTGATGAAAGATTTTGACATCAACCTGCAGTATCATCCGGGTAAGGCTAATGTTGTTGCAGATGCACTTAGTCGATATCGATGGCAATGTTCTTGACCAAGGAGCGTCATTTGCTAGAGGACATGGAGAAGCTTGGATTGGAGATTGTACTGCCTGAAGAAGAGATGAAGAAACTGGAAAGAGAAACCATCGTACCAGGAGATGAATCATCATTGATGCAGTGCAAGTGCGTTCATGTTGATGGACAGAGTCAATGAGGTACAATTCCAAGAACGATACGCTTTACAAACTCAGAGACCAAGTGCTGGCAGGAACACTTGAAGGATTCTCAATCGCCAGCGATGGAGCACTGAAGAATGGTCCGAGGCTGTGCGTACCAACTGGCGAACTGAGGAACGAGATGATGCAAGAAGCGCACCAGTCAGTATTCCATACATCCTGGAGCCAACAAAATGTACCGGAATATGCGAACAATAGTATGGTGGTACGAAATAAAGAAGGACGTAACCAGGTATGTGGCTAGATGTTTAATTTGTCAGTAAGTTAAAGCTAGCAGACAGAGACTTTGCAGGATTGTTGCAGCCGCTTGACATCCCAGAGTAGAAATGGGAGCACATAACAATGGATTTTGTATCGGGACTGCCTCGATCCCAGAAGGGAAGGATGCCATTTGGGTTAGTGGATCGACTGACGAAGTCAGCTCACTTTATCCCCTTCAAGGTTGGTCTATCCACCGAGAAGTTGGTTGCACTGTACATGCGGCACATCTACCGGATTCATGGAGTTCGGTAAGTATCGTATCTGACAGAGATACTAGATTTTCCTCTCACTTTTGGAGAAGAGTTTACATGACAGCTTGGGAACCCAATGAAGTTCAGCACCGCCTACCACCCTCAGACTGACGGGCAATCAGAGAGAACAATCCAGACGCTAGAAGATATGCTGAGATCCTGCGTCCTGGAATTTGGAGGGTCTTGGAAAGACCATTTGCACTTGGTAGAGTTCCCTTACAACAACAGCTACCAAGCTAGTATCGGTATGACACGTTCGAGGCACTCTATGGACGTCGTTGCCGCACTCCACTTGCTTGTGACGACGTCGGAGAACGAGTGTTGCTTGGACCTGAGATAGTGACGAGCAGCAGAGAAGGTGAGAATGATCAGAGACAAGCTCAGGATTGCTCAAGACAGACAGAAGCTTGGGCTGATAGCAGCAAACGGCCTTTGGAGTTTGAAGAAGGCGACAGTGTTTTGTAAAGATCTCTCCTACCAGAGGAACCATCCGTTTCGACAGAGAAGGAAAGTTAAGCCCCAGGTACATTGGTCCATTTGAAGTACTTAACAGTATTGGAGAAGTGGCTTATCAGGTGGCTCTACCCCCGAGTCTCGAAGGCGTCCACAACGTTCCATGTCTCGCAGTGAGACGCTACATCCCGGACCCGAGCCATATCTTGGACCATTCAGAGCTGGAGATTGGACCAAGCTCACAGTACCGGAGAAGCCAGTGGCGATATTGAACAGAGGCGAGAAGAGAACCAGGAACACCGTGACGCCGATAGTCAGAGTGATATGACGGCACAACTCACCAGGCGAGTCGACCTGGGAGCGAGAAGACCAGATGCGGGAGCAGTACCCGTACCTGTTTGAGACTTAAGGTAACCCCTAACCTTGCCTTTAATTTCGAGGACGAAATTTTCTAAGGAGGGAAGATTGTGAAACCCAATTTTTGTTAAATAAATTAATATTAGTATATATATTATATATTTATTATACTATTAGTATTTTGAGTGTTAAAATTAATTTCGAAAATTATTAACATGATTTTGGATGTGAACCCAGACCCGAGCCCGAACCCAGACCCGGACCTGATCCTATTTCTTAAAATCTGGTTTCTAGTTTTTGAAAAAAAAATAAAAAAAAATAGGAACTCTTTGAGCTGGTCCACGAGGACCAGCACTATTCCCCTCACCACCCACGCATTCTCTCCTACAACCCTCACATCCACTCACAGCAACCCACCCTTCTTCTTATAACTCCCTTAATAAACACCACTCCCTACTTCTTCATTCAAAGAAAAAAAAATCCACCTCTCCCTCTACTCTACTCTCTCAGAAGAACAAAACCTCCTTCACCCAAACCCCACTCCCGCCGAGCTTTCCGAACCCGACCCCCAACCCCGCAGCCGTCTCATTCTACGCGCCCGACGCCGGCGCCTTCCCGCCGACCTCCGCCCCCGGCGCAGCTCGGCCGACACCTGTGCGGCCGACCCCGCCTCCAGCGCGCCCCGGCGCTGTCTCCGCGCGGCTACCCGCCTCCAGCGCGGTCCCGCCGGACCCCGCGCGCCGCACCTCCCCGTGACCCCTGACGCTGGCCGCCTGCCCTAGCTAGGCGTTCTTCGTCGGCCCCCAAGTAGCGCCCCGGCGCGTTTCCAGCGCAGCCCCTGTGCGGCGTCTCTCCGGCGCGTTTCCCAGCGCCCCTTCGTCGTTCCCGCAGCGTCTCCCCGCGCTTTCGCGGCCTCGTCCAGCGCTGTCCAGCGCTTCGGCTGTTCCCGACTTGCTGTTCTCGTATTTTCTTTTCTATTACTTGCATCTGAGAGCTCTAGCCGAGCAACCCGAGGTATAACCCTGTCCCTTCTTTTTCTTGATGTCTATGATGAGATTGGTCCCCGATTCCCTCCCGGGAATTCGGTTTTTAGTGACGTGGTAGTTTCAGAACCTTGGGAAGGTTCTGCTGATTGTTTGGTTTTTTCGGAACTTTTCGGAAATTGGATTTCGATATATTTTGGGTTTTCGGATTTTTCGGTAGCGTGCTGTGATGTTTTGGTTGGATTCGGACTCCCGAATTTGGTTCAGGTCGTTCCGAATTAATCTGTGGATTGGTTGTAGTATTTATATATATTATAATATATATATATATATATTTTTGGGATTTCCTGGTTTAGGATTTGCAGGAAAAAGATTGGCATATTTTCCGGTTTTTGGGTTGACAAAAACAGAGGAGATGCTGCGGATTTTTCCGTAATTTAATTATATTTTAAAAATGATTTCAAAATAGATTTCGGAATTTATATTAAATATTTGGATTTTGGGCGACGACCGTATCGGTCAATGGGCCCCGGCTAAGTGCAAACGAAATCGGCCTCGCCCGGACGTTGAGGCATTAGCCTAGTTGACGATTGGACCATATCTGAGACTAGTTCTATTAATTTATTTTATTATTTATTATTTATAATTAATTATAGAAAGTTTAGAACTAACGACCGTTTCTGTCTTATTTCAATTTATATAAATAAATTGTAATGGGCATAAGCCCGGGGTAGTTGGTTCTGTAACTGTAATTTGGTAGTGTAGGATTTTTGGTTATTTGCTGATTTTGTGAGTTTTTGTAGCGTACGAATAAATCTAAATAAAAGTTATTTTCATATTAAAAAAATTAATAAAGATTTTTCATCTAAAAATCTACAAGTTTTTAACTAACGATCATGTATTTTTCACTAAAATAAAAAATTTAGTTTTATATTTATAATTACGAAAATACAAAGTTTCAATCAATTAAATTTGGTGTCGACGAGTTTTTCCAAAAATACAAAGTTTAAACGATCTTTTCCCTCGTTAAAATTCAACGCACCGATAATCGTATTTCTGTTTGTGTTTTGTTAAATAAGAATTAAAATGGATTAGGACACAATTAGAGATTTCAACTAGCGTAGCTAGATTGGTAACCCTGGAATCTGAGTCAATTTCTCGAATGTAGGAATTCGAGGACGATTCTGAATTTCTATCTCGAAGTCTTCATCCTCTCCAGTCAAGTCCATTTTGAGGCAAGTATAGTTTGTGTTAGTTTTACAGTTATTTTAATAATCGCTTTACTGCAAGTTTAAACCACGATGCAAACACGAAACTCTCTCTGAGTACTTATTGTGACTACTGTACTGATTGGGGACTGGGAAATAGAGTAATGTTTATGACCACATCCAACTGTAACTTAGAACTGTATTAGCTTACCCCTCACACACACGGAGATAAGCCGAATCGTATCAATAGGATACAATTGTACATCCCAAGCCAGTCATATTCATTGCCTATTCAAATCACACTGTTTTACTGCTGGAAAACTGTTCATTTCTAAACTGTTTAAAAGTGCATGATTCTATTATTCATTTTAACTGTTTTAAATTAGCATGAATTGTACTTTGCTCCCTCCTGACTGGAGATTTTAGGGACATTGAGGATGCTGAGCTGTTATACAGTAGTTACTACGACCTGTTCTGTACCCTGTAGTGCTGCCAGAGTCCCCATTGGAGGACGTTGGGACTGAGGCCGATGAACCGGCTGATTAGATAGTTTTCTTTTTCAGCATTGTTGTTTATTTTAAACTCTGTTATTTATTTCAGTACATTTTCCAGTTGTATTTCATTTCAAAGTTTAATAAAGTTTCATTTCCCGAATTTGAGTTGTGACAAATATAGATGTTGTTGTTATGGTTACCTGCTAATGGAACAGCTTACTGCCGCCGTCTCAACAACGGTGCAGGCTGGGCATGATCCGGTTCGACCCAATTAGTTAGGATCGGGTCGTGACAATAATTAACAAATTACTTCTTAATTTTGGAACCCCAATAAATATGGGACCCGGAGCGGGTGCATAAGGTGCACTTGCTCAGGACCGGCCCTGTGAATGGCACTATATACTTTTGATAGTTCATATCCAAGACTGTGAAAATTTTGGGAGTTCTGAAAAAAATGGGAGTCATGAAAAATAAGACCATGAAAATTAAATATGTACACGGATGTCAAAATTTGGCCATCTAATAAAATCAAGACTGTCATAATTTGACAGTTCTAAAATAGCAGACTACAAATAAATAGCAATGGCTACAAAATAAATTGATAGTCCTGAATATGCACATGATTACAAAAAAATGTGGTTCATAGTAATTTTATGGTGCCATTAACATTTGTCTTTTTTCATCTAATTGGGTACAATTATAGCTTAGAGGCTCAAAAAAGATTTCTTTTCCAATCCAACATCTCACAGGAGGTAAAAATATATATTAATTTTTAGAAAATTCAGTACCTCTCTTATATCCTTAAATATTAGTGATATAAAATTTTGAAAAGAGATAAAACAAAAATAATAATAACAATTTATGCACGAATTGCGTGAACAAATTGCGGCAAGTTACACAGAAACTTTTGAGATTAATGTAGTTTATTTCTTTTGACGTTGTAGTTGTAAGTCATAAGAGACTTGTTTGTGATATATTTTATAATTATTTTTATTTGCAAGATATAGACTAGGTATGTGAGATTTTACTTAAGTTCTAATAGAATTATTTTGGTATAAATTCAGTTTAAAGTTACCATGAATACTTTTCGACATAGCATTAGCAAATATTTATTTTAGAATACCGTATATATATGTTACTAGGATAAATTGATGTCTAATTAGTCATTGAAAAACAAACATATAACCATTGATTAGTGGAAAAAAAAAAAACAAATAGCTTTTATAACCCACTAGTTAGAGACTTTACACAGTAAAGTGGGATTCCAACATCTAACTAGTGCCACACCTCTAATTAATAGGAAAACCCTCCTAAGAAGTTTGTATACGAGCCCCTCAATTTTACAAAAGTTATTTTACTCTTAATCTTTTTTTTTTGAAATGTCCGACGTAACGTACGAGACTTTGTACGCATTGTATGTCATTTGGGTCGATTGTCTCCAATTTTCGCACACACCAACATCTCTCCCGTGGTTCGATTTCGAGACCGTCCGCCTAATCAAAAAGTTTATACCTCTCCTTGCTGACCACAACAACAATTCAGTCTTAGTTTTAATCTTTAATAATATGTAGTTTTTTAATCTCCTTTAATTTTTAGATAAGTCATCTTAATAAAATTATCATGAAATGGAATTGCATGTCTCTTTAGTATCTCTACCCGTCTTAGACTGATATTCTTTCAACTTTAACACCATTATAGTAGAGACTAGAGAGAAACAAGTTGAGAATAACTTGTCATTAATAGATTTAACTAATGAAATATGTCCCTGCGCAACATCTTATGGCGCTATGGCTTATCCCCTCTCCCATATTCTTTTTCAGAAGTTCAATTGAACAATCAAGAGTTACGAATTTGAATAGACTCGTAACTTCAGTGCAAAAGGTTATGGCTCTTACTTTTGGTCCGAGAGCATCAATAGAAGATGGAGCTCCAAAATACATTTTGAATCCAAATTTATAACAAAAAAATAAATCTATAATGGGTTGGATCTGAATAAAAATAGTACAAAATGAAAAAAAAAAAGACATTTGAGATCAAAGGATGTGTGGTAAAAAATTGATCTGATAAAAAAAATACATAAAATCTATAAACTATAAAGTGAGGATCCAAATTGGAATCTATAGTTTCTGTAGGTCTGAGAATTTAGAAATTGAAATTTGATATAGATCATACTATTTAACAAAATGAGTTTCTAAATTCTTAACCTAAAATGCAGTTTTGGAATGTAACTTACTAACTAACCGCTAAATTCCTACAGTCTCGTGCGTGTAAAACTTAGACCCTTTAAATTTTCTAACAAAAGAATTCGCCTCAAGGACTTTGAATTGAAATCAGGAATTTGAATGTGTAGAAATGCATGTGGACCCGCTGGAGATAAGGAAATAACTTACCAAGGTGTAATTAGCCTCAGCAGCAGAAAGTACTTAAATCAGCAATATGTACTTAAATAAGTAGGACAATTGTGAGGACTGACTATTGCATTTGTCTGTAGTTTTCCAATATAGTTTGCATGATGAAAAGTGTGATCTTTAGCAGATGTGAGTTATGAGAAAAAGAAATTATTTTGATATCCATATCTCTGGCTACCTTGGTACCACTTGTTAGGTTACCTTTTTTGGTCTAACAT
Organism: Iris pallida; assembly: GCA_029216955.1. Classification (NCBI taxonomy): domain Eukaryota; kingdom Viridiplantae; phylum Streptophyta; class Magnoliopsida; order Asparagales; family Iridaceae; genus Iris; species Iris pallida. The sequence continues at coordinate 60,083 of JANAVB010016732.1, read as the reverse complement.
TATAAGTGTGATGGAAATGTGATTTTATGATCAAAGAGTCACATCTTTCGTCTAACAGTGTAAATGTGTCCTTATAGTTATAAGTAAGACGTCTTTAGGTTTAGGGTATAAGGAGACTGTATAAGGTTTTGTTGAAAAATTATATAAAAAATTAAATTATTTTAAAATATCTAAAATACAATTTGAATATATTTAATTCAAAATTTTAAAGGTTTTTTAGAATTTTTTTATATATGTTTAGTTGAATACCATTTAGTTAGTTTATATTTAATATTGAATATTTTCTTTGAAGATAAATTTAATATTGAATATAAATGTTGAGATTGCCTGAGGATACATAAGTAGTTAGAATGATTTTTTTATAAAATATTTTTTAAGCCTACGTGATGATACATAAACAGTAATTAAAATATATATTTTGAATTTTTACATTTTTATTATTTAATAGAGAATAAATATATAGTTGTGGACGAATATTTTTGAGTGGATTTCAAGCCGTATCATAATAACTATAAATTCACAAATAAACATCTTTATGATATTGTTAAGAAAACAGTTAAATATATTTGAATTAAGATTTGTTAAGCAAATTAAATATTTTTTTGATATTTTTCTTTATATTAATTTTTAAGTTAATTTTTTAAACCATTTTAAATTTAGTTTTTAGATGCATATTTGGGCCAAAGAAAAGAGGAAAAAAATTTGCTTGTAATTTATTTTTTAAACGGTAGAGGATTCACAAATGGCTTAGACGGCTCAATTTTGAGCCGTTCTAAGCTCATTATAAGAGTATTATAATAAATTGAAGTAACTAATTTTTACAATCTCGCCGAGAAATTCTCGAAGTATGGTGTCTTGCTTACGGAAGGTGCTTCGGAAGGACCGAGAAGTTCATCGCAAGGATCATAATCAGTGTTTAGTGCATTCGATGATCCAATTTGTTCGTCAAAGATATTTTCATACATTTCTCCTACATTCATCGAAAATAATTCAATAACTGGATGACAACAAAAGACGTAAACCTTATCATCACATTTTCTCGATGACATACTGGATAAAGGTCGAATATTCGTAAGAGAATCATCAAGTTGGCTTGGATTGGAACTTGGGGGCCTCAACTTTCAGTAAAATGACCAAAATATCCTGAAAACTATAAAAAAAAAAAATAGCCCTCAAAATAACGGCATTTTGGTCTCTCTTTTTTTAAATCAAACGGCCATATTAAACAAAAAAGGGATCCGGCCGGCCCGTCCGGGTTTAACCGACCGTCCTATAGTCAAACCGGACCGGGCCGATGCGAGCCACCGGCTGCAGAACTTCAAAACAACCCAGACCCGCGGGAGACTCGGGCGAGAGGTCCGGATCGTTGACCGGACTCGGGACGGCCCTGCCAGTCCGGGCCCGACCGGCCCATGCAACATCCTGATATGATTCATTATTATTTGTATAGATTAAATTTTTAAGTATTATTATTAAGAATTAATATATTAAATAATAAATTACGTATTAATTTTTAATTCCACATTATTATTATTAATTTAACTTATTATTTATTCGAAAGACTAGTTAATATTAACTAATATCTAATTGTAATTAAATAATTTTATTACAAAATTACAAAAAAAAGCATTTAGGATTACAAAAAATAATTATCTTAATATTATTTTACTAATAATTTATCATCTAACTAATTATCTTAATTGCATACTGCTAATTATAATATAATTATGCACTATTAGTAACTTAATCCATAAGCTAAGGAATAGGAATCAGTAAATGTGGTATTTGTTTGGGCGGTGGGGTCCGCCAACTGTGTGTTCCGAGTGTCAGCTCAGAAAGGAGTTTATGAAAGTTTTGTTTAAACGTCAACTTTCTGGAAACAATTTTTAAACCCGTTTTCTCAGTTTACTTTAACAACCATATTATGTCTGCTTCTACTTTTTACATTCAAAAGGTGTGTTAAAAATAACAGAAAATTGCATAAAAAGCACTACAATTTGCTACAATTCCAAGTAGAACATTAGGTTTGTTAAATTGCATAAAAAGCACTGGGTCGGACTTTTAAAGTCCGGACCTGTTAATTTTGTAATTAGGGGAGCCGGACTTTAAAAGTCCGGATGTTGACGTCACATGTAGAAATAGTGTAGACAATATTAATGTAGACAATATTTGTAGAAATTAATTTGTACAAATATTTTTGTAAATTAATGTAAAATTATTTTAAGAAATAATGTAGAAATAATCTACAATTATGATATTTGAAATTATTTTATGTTAGAAATTTTTGTTAAATTATTTTTGGAAGTATGTTGCTGTTGTTAAAGACTGCTAACAAATTGGGGGATAAATTTGAGGGATGAAATTTGAAAAATGAGTGAAGTGTTGGATTTACACGTGTATATATATATATATATATATATATATATATATATATATATATGTTTCAAAAAACTAGTCATTGCTATCCAACCGTTACAAAGTAATAGAACAGAGAAAGAGCCGTTGGAAAATTGAAAAATTAAATATAGGAACCGGACTTTTGAAGTTCGGCTGATGACGTCAACAACCGGACTTCAAAAGTTCGAATCCTTTAATTTTTTGATTATTTTCCTAATTGTGGGACTAATCCTCTTCAATCCATATGACATCAACACCCGGTTGGGTGTTTCTTCTGAAATTTTGAAAAATCTAATGCTATTCTTGGAATAGCTTTAAACTATAATGCCTTTTCTGAAATTTTCTGTAAAATAAAGGCTCACTTGGTCAGGGGGCAGTTGTGAGTCCACATCAAACTCAAGAGACTTGTAACTGCCACAAACTCATAATGTAAAAATTCCACACAAACTCGTTCCACTCAGGAAGCGAGCTCTTTCCATCAGCAGCAATGGGGGCCACAAGGGTTCAGAGGATTGTGACCCAACCAATCAATGTCATCTTCAGGTTTCTTCAGAGCAAACAAAGCTGGCATCCAGATTTGGCTTTTTGAGCATCGAAGGTCGCAAAAGCTTTGATGAGTACATGAATTTGGTTTTAGGTGTATGCATCTCTACAGATGCATTTTCTACGTAATGAAAATAATAGATCATGCAATAGTATTATATATGTGCTTTTTCTAGGGGACCACTATGTGCTGTTTTTTTTTTTTTTTTTTGGAAAATATGTATATCCATTTATCATAAATCCCCTATTTTGTACCTCCCCTATTTTGTATTGTAGATAATTATCATGCAATATCCATTTTCATAAAAGCACATAGATCATGCAATAGTATTAATTCTATACATAAAAATAGGGGATAACCAGTTAAAAATGAAAGAGCCATGTAAGAGTAAAAAAAATTACTAACAATAAAATTACAAACTAGTAAAAAAATTTGAAAATGCTCCATTTTCAACAAAAGATGATAATCTAAACAACAACAACAAAAAATCAAAACCATTACCTTTTATTTTGTACTTAATATTTGATATATGTTTTGCAGGAATGGAGCTGAACATGGTTGCAGGTGTTGGGTACTCCGAAACACATTCTTCTGAAGATTTTGATATGCTTCTATGGGTCTATAAACTTGAAGGAGCACTTTTTGCTTTTATCTTTAATTTTTTGAAGAAACTAACTTCATTTGGTATCTTCTTTTTGAATTATATGATTACTTGAAAACCAGTAATCTAGGGAACGAAACAACTTCCACGGAACTGTGTGTTTGAAGGAGGGAAATATTTAATTTTCTAATTTAATTTTGTACTCAATCTTCTAGTTTGCAGGTACATTTGTAATTTGAAAAAGTGGTGATGCATTGTTTTCATCAATTAGGTGTAGCAAGAAAAATTATCACCGGTAAGATTGTGATGGAAAATTTGTCAAAATTCCTTGCTAGCTAAAATAGCTTTTGTAAAAAAATTAATTATTTGAATGAACATAGCATTTGTTTTGTACATTGTTGTGGTTATAATTTATTTCCACTTGGTGAATATTTGCAATGATGCAGCTGGATGGTAATTTTATTGCTACCTAAATAAATTATAATTTCTACTTGCAAGTGATTCAATGTTATAATACACTTTGTGCACATAAATTTAATCTCTAACAGCACCAGCTGCAGTGCAGAAATTTATATAGAACCTTATGTTGCAAACTACATTGCGAAGTTAAGATCTGATCATAATATAACCAGTTTGTATATGAACAAAACTGCATAATATGATCATAATATAACTAGTTTGTATATGGTTGCAATCATCAGGCTCTCAAGGCCTGTGCTGCAAATCATCAAATAAAACCAGAGGCAACAGACTGTATGTGTACATATTTGCATGAATATGGTTCCATTTGGAATAAAAGTATTGTAACATTAATATAGAGGATATACAATTGATCTCTCTAGAGAAATTCTATAAAGTGTTTTTAGCTCATCATTCAAGAATTTTGAAGAGTAGCAAGACATTCAGCACAATAAGACGAGTAATTTGGGATGTTTATGTGGTTGTTCCCTTCAATAGTATGCATCAAGTATGCACACGATAGTATACATGCATCAAGTAGCACAACTCTGACACAACCAGATAAAAAGCACAAAAAAACTCAACATACAGCCAAAAAGTACTCACAAATACAACACAACTGAATTAGAATATTCAATATAGTAAAACAGGTTCATATAAGTTATTACAATTTCCTTCCATGGAACACAGTTCATAAACTACATCTACCTAAACTGATCGTGTTAAATGGTTCCCCTCGTGCTAATGTGATATCTAATCCAATGGAGGAATCACAACTGCAATGGTAGTCATCTCGGTTGCAGTCACCGGTGATGGAGGAATCAAAGCGTCAGTTTCAGTGGTGGCGATAGTCTCAGTCCCAGTCGCCGTCGGTGCTGCAGTCGAATCAGTTGGATGACGACAAATCATCCAGTAGGTGCAGTACAAACCTACAAGGGTGGCAATAAAACCACCGATTCCTAGCACTACATATAATCTCCGGCGTAGTCTATACTTTCGGCGAGGGCGTCGGAGGCGTTGGAGAGAGGTCAGGAGCATTCCCGTGTTGAGATTAGGATCGCTACCTACCTTACTTCAGGAAGAAGATGAAGACTATAACAGTAGTCTTCATCCTGCGCATGTAAATAAATATCATATTAACAAAAACTGGCAATAAAATTCCAGTCGCCTCGAGCTCGTCTGAAGTCCATCGACGGCGAGCTCGAGACGGCCGAGCTCCAAAGTTAAATTATAATAGAGGAGGGACTCGGGTGAGAGGGTGAGAGGGTGAGAGTGGGATGATAAGGACTGATAACTGATAATAAGCCAGCCTATACCTACAGTACCATAGTTCACAACACTTACTTCCTCATCAAGCTAGCCATTCCTTATTTATTTTATTTTATTTTATTTTATTTTTATTTTTATTTATTTTTATTTTATTTTTATTTTTATTTTTATTTTTGTTTGTTTGTTTTGTTTTTGTTTTGTTCTTGTTTTTGGTTTTCCTTATTTTATTTTATTTTATTTTATTTTATTTTATTTTATTTAATTTTAATTTTAATTTTAATTTTAATTTTAATTTTAATTTTGTCTTTGTCTTTGTCTTTGTTTTGTTTGTTTTGTTTGTGTTTGTTTTGTTTTTGTTTTTGTTTTTGTTTTTTTTGTTTTTGTTTTTATTTATTTATTATTATTTGTATTATTTTTATTTTATTTTTATTTATTTTATTTACTTTTTTTACTTTTTATATTTATATTATATCTATATCTATATCTATATTTTATTTACATTTATATTACATTTATATTATTAAATTTAATTTAAATTTAAATTTAAACTTAAATTTTAGTTTTAGTTTTAGTTTTATTTATTTTAAATTTAAATTTACTGAATTGGTTGCATTCAATAATTTATAGATGTGTCTCTTTTAAGATTTTGCTTACATGTGATAGTAGGCTTCCACTTCAATTGTAATTAATTTAAAATAGGTTAGTAACTTCATTTTATTTTGTTTTTTTGATTTAGTCTTTTTTGTATTACCATATTAAGATGTACATTGAATCTTCTTATTCATCTGGTAAACATATTTTTTTATAGTATGAGCTGATCGCTACTGCTACTTATAACTGTAGATTTGATGATGGGCCATCAATAACATCCTGGAAATAAGTTAAAAATTTCACAAAAATATATTAGAGAAAAGAGGAAGAAAACGGAAAATAAAAGAGAGAAAATTAGATTAGAGACAAAACGGAAAATAAAAGAGAGAGGAGAAAGCAAAGGGAGGAAACTTAAAATAGAATAGGGAGAGGAAGAAGTAAGACTGAAAATTTTATGTTTGATTATTAACATGCCTTGCAAGGTTTGATATTATCTCGTGCAAGAGAGAAGGTAGAAATTGCAAAATTGAAACTTTAATAACTTTGATATAATCTCGTGCCTTCCCAAGGTATAAATTATTAGTTCTTTTTCTTTGCTTATAAAAAAAAAAACATCTTCTCAAGTGTATCTGGTAGCCCACTACTCTTCAACAGCAACGTTGTCTCAAGTGGATCTGGTAGCCCTCTACTCTTCAACAGCACCGTCAATGTCGTCCTCAAGTGAGCAGAGCCTCTCTCTAGCAAGTCTGGTATTATCTCCTTCTAAAAAGCAAAAGTATTAGGAGAAATAAGGATATAGCTAATCCAAATTTATCTGTCAAACCCTCTCATGAAAGAAAGTTTAGATGATTAACTTTTGTTTTTCATCTCCTTATCATCATCAACATAATCAACTCTTCTTTCAAATGAAGTTCCTAGCATTTCTCTTCAGCATAATGTTTGTCAATGATCATGTGAACATCGACGTGAGTATACTTCCTACGTTGAACCCGCCGCCTCGCCACGACCGACCTCGACCCCGACCATTTGGACGCGACCGGTTATCGTTACTATATATCGTTTTTGCGATAACCGGATTAGTCGTCACAATTTTGTCTTGTTTACACGTTTTGGAAGAGGTACCACCCTCTCCCAAGTTCCACTGCTCCAACACCAGCGACGGAGACGACTGCCGCAGAAAATGACTCACCAGCACCGTCGACAGAAAGTTCTTCCGCTGGAGAGAAATTCGCAGATGAAGTACTGAAGAAAATTTGATAGTTGTATTATGAAATAAAATTAATAAATGAATTTGTATTTTTTTTAAAAGTTTGTATTCTCGTATAGTTTGTATTTAGCTGAAGTATAAAAGATGAGTTTATATTTATTCTAAAAATAATATAAATTAGTTTATATTATCAGAAAGCTTGGATTTTATGCAATTACATATGATTGATGTCATACACTCTTAAAGAATACTCCGATAAAATTTTAAACTAAAAACTAAAAATAAGATATAAATAAAAAATATAAAAATATATAAATATAAAAAATAAAAAATAAAATAAAAATAAAAATAAAAATAAAATTAACATAAAATAAAATTTAAAATAAAAAATATAAATAATAAATAAAGTAAAATAAAAAGAACATAAAATTAAAATTAAAATTAAAATTAAAATAAAACTGAAACAAAAATTAAAATTAAATTAAAATTAAAATTAAAACTAAAACTAAAACTAAAACTGAAACTAAAATTAAAACTTAAATTAAAACTTAAATTATAATTAAAATTAAAAGATAAAAAACTAAAAATCAAAAAGTCAAAAAATTTAAATTAATTTTAAATAAAATAAATAAAAATAAATAAAAATGTAAATAAAATTTAAAATAAAAACTAATAAAAATTTAAAATAAATTAAAAATAGAAATAAAATATATATAAAAAATAAAAATGAAAATAAATAAAATAAAAATAATAAAATAAAATAAAAATAAAATTTTAAGATTTAAAATTTAAAATTAAAATAAATATAAAATTAAAATTAAATTAAAATAAAATATCAAATATCAATATTAAATATTAAATATTAAGTATTATATTTATTAACTATTAAATATTAAATATTAAATTATAAATTATAAATTATAAATTATAAATTATAAATAATAAATAATAAATAATATAATAAATAATAAACAAAAATAATAAAGATAAAAATAAAGATAAAAAAGTAAAGTAAAACTAAATGTAATAATAATAATAAAAAGTAAAAGTAATAATATAAAATAAAATAACAAAACAACAAAACAAAAACAAAAACAAAAAAAAAAAAACAAAAAACAAAAAACAAAAACAAAAAAAAATTAAAAATAAAATAAAATAAAATAAAAATACAAGTAAAAATACAAATAAAAATACAAAAAATACAAATAAAAAAAATACAAATACAAATGCAGAACAGATACAGATACAAACAAAACAAAAACAAAAACTAAAAATAAAAAAAAAATAAAAATAAATACAGTAAAATTAAATTAAATTAAAAAATTAAAAAAATAAAGTTAAAGTTAAAGTTAAATTTAAAAAAAAGTAAAAGTAAAAGTAACAATAAAGTAAAGCTCATCCAAATTTCTCTGTCAACCCCCCTCTGTAGCTCGTATTAGGAGAAATAAGTGTATAGCTGACCAAATTTATTTGTCAAACCCTCTCTCTAATCATGAAAGAAAGTTTAGATGATTAACTTTTTATTTTTCAACTCCTTGTCATCATCAACATATTTTTCTTTCAGAATAAAGGTCCTAGCATTTCTATTCAGCATCATGTTTGTCAATGCCCACGTGAACATCGACATGAATAGACTTCCTCCGTTGAACCCGCCGCCCTCGCTCCGACCCCGACCCTTACCCCGACCATTTGGACACGATCGGGTTACTATCGTTGTTACGATAACCAAATTGGTCATCGCAATTTTGTCTCTCGTTTACACGTTTTGGGAGAGGTACCACCCTCTCCAAAGTTCCACTGTTCCAACACTAGCGACGGAGACGACTGTCGCGAGAAATGACTCGCCAGCACCACCGATAGAAAGTTCCTCCGCTGGATAGAAATTCGCAGATGAAGTGCTGGAGAAGGTTTGATAGTTGTAGCTGAACTGCTAAGGAAGTGTTATGAAATAAAATTAATAACAAATTGGATTTTGTGCAATTTCATATGATTGTATGCGAATAGTAAAACAGGAATGAGTTATATGTTTTAGGGTAAAGTGCATTTAAACCCTTTCTAGATTTGCCTCGTTTGTAAAATAAGACCATTTAGAAAACTTAAGCAGTTTGCACTTCCTGAAAAATATGTTTTGTTTAGAATGACCCTTATCCGTTAAATGGCCGTTAAGACTTAAAAAAATATATATATATATATATATATATAAAAAGACCTAAACTACCCCCCCACCCTTCCCTACCAGCCCCTGTAGTGCCCCGCTCCGCGAAGGCGCTAGATAAACAGAAAGATCGGATTGCTGGCTCTGCAACAGAAGACAATTGATCTGGGTGAGTGAACGAAGTCTCATTTGCTGATTCGCTTACGCCTTAAGAATCTGAGTTTTGATTGAATACTATTGTTAATAACAAGATGGTAAATCATTGAGTATGCTTTAAGAGAATCCACATGTTGTCTCGCTAAGAAATGAATGTTGCATTGATAAAGAGAACCTTGTCATGCTAATAACAAGTCGGTAACCTGTATGTATGCTTATAAGAGATTTCACATGTTGCCATGCTAAGAACAAGAAAAGAATTAATATGCATGCTAATAAGAAGACCTGTTTCCTTGCTAATACAAGAAACTAGATAATCTACATTCTGAGCTGGTTGTTGATACCAACCTGTCTTACGAGGAACAGCCTGTGTCCATTTTGGACCGAAGAGAGAAGATACTCAAGAACCGAACAATTAGTCTTGTCCGTGTTGCTTGGGGTCATCACTCCTTGGGAGAGTCAACGTGGGAACGTGAGGATGATATCCGATCACGGTATCCACACCTGTTTGACTCACAAGGTATATCTCTTTCTGTATACCTTGATTGTCCTGATTCTTCATGCTTGTCATCTTATGGGTAGAGCTACTTGATATCGTGGATTGATGGATTTACATATATAGTACTTGCTTTTGATATGGTAAAAATGATTGCTTGCTCACTAGAATTGCTTGTATTAGCTTAGCTCTGATATTTCTACCTGCTTGGATTTGAAATTCCGAGGACGAAATTTTTCTAAGGTGGGTAGAGATGTCATCCCCGTTCCCAGAATGCGTATTTTTATACATGTGCAACTCATGTATTTATTTAGTATTTATCATGTATTATCCGGTATTTAAATTCCTTTAAATTCATGTTTAATTAATGTCTGTATTTATTTCCTGTAATTTTATTCCTGCATTTATTTCTGCATTTTTTTGCTTTTAACCTCTCTGCTTGCTTCGGGTTGGCCTTGGTTGGACCCGTTTAAACCCGACCCATAACCCCCACCTACCACCACCCTTCCTATTTAAAGCTTCCAACCCCTCTCTCTCCTCATAACTCTCATTCTTCACCATTACTTTTCCTCTCATCACTTCTCCACCTACCAGCAGTAGCAGCAGGCAAGTGCAATTGCTTCTTGCTTGGAGAACCATTTTTATGTTCATTCTCTTCCTCTCACGATTCTGAAAGAGTTTACTACTTAGCATTTTTGATTTCTGTGGCTGGTTTCTCCTAGATCTAAGTTGCTGTTCTTCCCGGTCGGCCATGGGTTTTGATCTCCCAACTTGGCGTGCTTTCTGGCTGGAAACTTCATTTCTGGCTTGGGACGATGGCACGCACACGTTCTCATGAGCGTGCGTGGATTTTCAGTCACGCACACGTCTTTGCATGCGTGCATGGATTTTTAGTCACGCACACGTTCTCATGAGCGTGCGTGAATTTTAGTCACGCTCACGCCTGTACGTGTCAGCGTGGATTTTAGTCACGCTCATGCCCTTACATGCCAGCGTAAATTTTGAGTTACGCTCACTTGTGCGTGCGTGAATTTCTTATCATTCTTCACGCTCGCTTATGAGTGCGTGAATTTTCCTTCACGTTTACACTGTGCGTGCCAACGTGAACCACTTTTCATGCTCACGCTGTTTACACGCTCACTCTAACCTACTAGACTTGGCGTGATTTTTGGCCTTAGCCTAGACTTGTTGGCGTGACTTTCTAACCAGGGTGTTTCTATTTATTCTATAACTTACTCATTTAATGATGGCATGATAATTCTTCTATTTATCCTTACGCCTTTTGGCATGAACTTGATAAAATCATGATATGTTAATATTGTCAATACAGATTGTTATATGGAATGCTCTTTGTGTCTTGATTGGTTTATGGATACCCAGTAAGACTGGAACTTAACCTTAAGAGTTATAGACTCGACCCCATGTAATACTAATTGACTTTCATGCCTTGATACCATTGATAATAATGGTTATCTTGATTAAAATTGATCATGCGTTCCTAGTTGGAACTAAGAGACTGGCTAGTCGTCATTGAATTGAATGAATGAGACACGTTCATGTAATGAACTATTGCAATCGACTAGCTGATCCCGAATATTGACATACGGCACATGCAGGCTTCAAATTATTTATTTATTTATTATTTATCTTACAAAAATAGCATGTGTACTTATGGTCAAGGCATGATTATTCCGTAGTTAGTTTGATTGTTGCATTACGCTATGTAAGACCTGCAACCTAACCGCACTGGTATCGTTGCAGAATTGTGCATATCGTATCCCGTACGAAAGTACTCATTTGAATGACCATGATCCACGGCATGGAACTCCACTCAACGTAGGGACTATTAAGTTAAATAAAATAATGATGGCATGGAGAGAAAGGATTCCCGAGTTCTTACATGGCAGCCCTCTTTGGGACTATTAAGTGCCCGACAGGCCGGCTGGTTTCCACAGATACCGTAAATCTGTCACACGGGCAGGGAACGATATCTGCTTATATTATTGTACATGCTATATTAACGGCGGGCGTTCCGCTGGGACTCGTCTAATTACATGATTGGCGCAATTGATTGATTGGATAGACTAGCCTTGCTCGCACATAGAGAACTGAGGAATCCCTAATTGCATAATTTCAGGATAACTTGGGACTCACAATTGCAAGCCGTAGTAGTTGATTGGCCATTCAAGATGATTTGTTCGTGTACTGTGCCTACTCTGTTGCCTAACTGAGATGATCAGGATGTCAGGATATGATGGACCAACTTCTGTCCTTGTTTGGTTGGGAGGTTGGTTCGAAGTGTCGTGATGTTATGTGAATCCTAGTAGATAGCAGAGATCTATTATTATATTCTTACTTACTGGTTTAATCCTTCATATCGTGCTCCCTTGTGGTACTTGCTATTAGAGGTCTAACCTCTCTGGTTTTGCATGGCCAGATTTAGAGCCGGTCCCCGAGGATCCAGCTTACTTCTACCTCCAAGATGGTCAATACTAGAGGAATGATCGCAGGGGACTCGAGTGGGTTCCTTAATTCACCGCTCGTTTTGTTATTTACTTCATACTTAGCCGTTTGGCATCGACATGTTAGTCGGATTGTCTTGCACTTACTTTTACATAATTGTAATTAACTCAGACTGCAGCTGATAACAATTGTGTATATGTTACTATACCATGGCTATGTTTTGTAAATCCAGATCTCCAGAACATTTTGACTGAGCGTTTGGGACGCCTTACTACTTTATCTTACATGTTCTCTATTTCTGTTTTGTTTTGAATGATTGAGACAATAGATGTGAAGTGACCATAGTAAGACTTTCATGTAGTATGCACCCCCTCGTCTGGTTAGACAGCATTGATCGTATTATACGGTATTCATCTACCCGTAATACGTAGCTGGCTGAGTCATTCCCCCGCTCTCCAGTATTCTGGTTTCGGGCGTGACAAGGTTTTAGTGGTGGCCCATGCAGGTCTGATTTCAGACTTGTAGGGTGTTTTGATTTATAGGATGTCTCAATCACACGTGTTTTCCCCTTGATCTCATGATTCGTTATTCTCAAACCTTGCTTGACATTCCGGTATCCTTTGGCTTCATTGATCCTTCATGTCTGGTTGTTTGATTGTTCTCTTGTCCTTTTCTTAGGGGCACTTCGTCGCATCGATCAGAGCTGGGCAACAGAGGAGCAACATGGGCAACCTGACCCTGTTGGCCAGCAACAAGGGCCAGTACTAACTCAAGAGGCTACCCAGGAAGAAGTGATAGTGGAACCAGCAGCTGGATCGCAGTATCCGGATGTTCCACCACCACCGACAGTTTCACCTACCCAAGTGGACACCAGCCCTTCTGGAGATCATGAGAGGAATGATGGCTATCAACAACATCAGATGTTGGTCCAGCAACGTATGCACAGCTACAAGAGCAGAATGTGCTACTCAACCAAGGATTGCAGACGGCTTTAGAAAGAGGAGTGAGGACTGATTCAGGAGCATCAGCCAGGTTTTGCAAGTAACCCCCGCCGTTTCGAGGGCACAGAGGATACCATCTTAGCAGATGCATGGCTTAAGGACATGGAGGCTATTCTGACAGCAGCTAAGGTACCGGCAGCAGAACGTGTGGATCTAGTGAAGTTATTACTTCAGGATCTCGCACATGATTGGTGGGAATCAGGGAAGTGGGCATCAGGCGTCCTGTGGCTTGGGACGATTTCACTGCCAGATTTAAGACCAAGTACTATGGAGTTGTGGCGCGATTTGAGCTACAACAGAAGTTTATCAGCCTCAGGCAGGCTGCAAGACTGTAGATGCTTATGCAGCGGAGTTCCGCAGATTGAGTAGATTCGCCCCAGAGATGGTAGCAACAGAGAGCCAGAGGGCCATGAGGTTTCAGCAAGGGTTTCATCTTGAACTCTTGCAATTGTAGAGGGGCACAATTACCAAACTTTTAACGAAGTATTGACGGCAACTCGAAGGCATGAGATCACATTCAGAGGCTTGCAGTAAGGACTGGGGTCAGAAGAGATCCCACAGTCAGATTGAAGGAGGAGGAGGAGTAGCGCCCCGAACAACAGCACCATCCGCTGGCATTCGTATCCATGATGTGGCGATACGAGGACCAGCAACCCCAGGCAGCAGCAACAGCAACAGAGGAAGAACCATCAACCCCCGGCGGGCTGCACTTATTGTGGGAAGATGGGGCACACTAGAGATGTGGTCGGACATTGAATGGACTGTGTCTGATATGTGGAAATTTAGACCATCAGGTTACCACATGTCCCATGAATTCGAGGGCAGGAGGACGGGGCAGCAGTTTCCTGTTCTGCCAGCACCAGGGGTAGGCCAGTATCGAGGACCAGCGGTGGCAGTGAGGCCGTTGGCACAGCGTCCGTTTATGACGCAGGCTCAGATGTTTCGACAGCAGGGACCGCCGATGCAGTAACACCAGCATAGAACCCCCCAGCATCATCAAGGAAGGGGCCAGCAGCACATCAGGTTAGGTCACAGCATGGGAACCAGCAAGGAGGTCGAGGGCAAGCATTCACTCTATCCTTGGAGGAGGCATTGGCATCGGGAGATGTTATGGCAGGTAACATTCTCGTCGTCTCATATCCCGCAGTAGCATTGTTTGATTCGGGAGCATCCCATTCATTATATCTGCACAATTTGCGATACGACTAGGAATGGAGTTCGAAGCATTGCCAGGGAGGTTGAATATCACTGGTAATGGGCTCATAGGAGTTAGTAGAGTTATTCTAGCGTGTAGCATTGTAGTTAGCGGGCATTCCTTACCCGCCCGGTTGATAGAATTTTCTGTTAGAAATTTCGACGTTATCTTAGGCATGGACTGGCTGAAAGAAGTCATGCGACAATAGATTGTCGTAGAGAGATTGTATCTTTTGATATTCCAGGCATGGAGCGGTTCACCTTAGTCAGATCAGAGGCAACTCAGCAAGAGCAGGGGAGTAGTAGCAGCAATGGAAGAAGTCAGATTCCGAAGGTAGTTGAAGAATTTCTAGACGTATTCCCAAAGAACTTCCAGGTCTACCACCAGTTAGAGATATGAGTTCAGTATAGAATTGGCACCAGGAACTAAACCGATATCAGATCGAGTTTATAGAATGGCGGATTCAGAGCAGGCCAAGATATATCAGCACATAGAGGAACTGAAGGAGAAAAAGTTTATCCAAGCTAGCGTGTCACCATGGGCAGCACCAGTGGTACTTGTGGGGAAGAAGGATGGGTCATCCAGTATGTATTGACTACAGGAAGCTACGCGGCAACAGTGAAGAACAAGTACCCATTACCCAGGATCGACGACTTATTCGATCAGTTGAGCAAAGCTAGAGTTTTCTCCAAGATAGATCTTCGTTTAGGGTACCATCAGGTGAGGGTTCGGAAGGAAGATATTCCCAAGACAGCATTCAGGTCGAAGTATGGGCATTATGAATTCTTATTAATGCCGTTTGGTTTGACCAATGCTCCAGCAATATTCATGGATTTGATGAATCGCATCTTTATGCCATACTTAGACCAGTTTGTCGTTGTGTTTCTTGACGACATTCTCGTATACTCTGCTAGTGAATAGGAGCATGAAGACCACCTCAGGAAAGTGTTGCAGGTTCTGAGAGAGAACCAGTTGTATGCCAAGCTCAGTAAGTGTGAGTTCTGGGCGAATCTAATTTCATTTTTGGGTCACATCATATCAGGAGCTGGAGTAGCAGTAGATCCCAAGAAGATAGAAGCAGTAGAAAGTTGGCCAGTACCCAAGACCGTAGCAGATGTGCGAAGTTTTTTGGGATTGGCAGGATATTACAGAAGGTTTGTGTCAGACTTTGCAAGACTTTCAGCACACATGACCCGCTTGACCCGAAAGGATGTACCATTCATTTGGTCGACAGAATATCAGGCATCATTCGAGACTTTGAAGCAGAAGTTGATATCAGCACCTATTCTTACATTGCCAGTTGGATCCGGAGGTTTTACAGTATATTGTGATGCGTCAGGTAAAGGACTTGGATGTGTCCTTATGCAGCATGGGAGGTGATAGCATACGCATCTAGGCAGCTTCGGGACCACGAGAAGAATTACCCAACTCAGGATTTGGAGTTAGCGGCAGTAGTGTTTGCTCTGAAGCTATGGAGGCATTACTTATATGGTGACCGAGTGGAGATGTACACAGACCACAAAAGTCTGAAGTACATCTTTACTCAGAAGGAACTGAACATAAGACAGAGAAGATGGCTAGAGTTGATTAAGGATTATGACGTGGAGCTTCAGTATCATCCAGGCAAGGCCAATGTGGTAGCAGACGCTCTTAGCAGGAGAGGCGGCGCATTTATGTTAACAACACAGAGGCATATCTTAGAAGATCTTCAGGAGATGGGCATCGAAGTTATACTTCCTAGTGATGTAGGAGTTCTATCAAGTCTGTAAGTTCAATCCGACTTGGTAGACAGGATCAAGGCAGCTCAGGCATAAGACCCAAGGATTCAGAAGCTTAGGGCAGAATGTGAGTCGGGACTCAGAAAGGAGATAAGAATTCATGAAGATGGTACACTTAGGTTTGGATCACGTCTATGTGTGCCTAGTGGAGATATCAGACAGGAGGTTATGGCAGAAGCTCACAGTTCTCAGTATTCTATTCACCCTGGAGGGACCAAGATGTACCAAGATATCAAGCAGCATTTCTGGTGGAACGGGATTAAGAAGGAGATAGCTAGATTTGTTTTTCGTTGCTTGGTATGTCAGCAAGTGAAGGCAGAACAGCAGAGGCCAGCTGGGTTATTGCAACCGCTTCCTATCCCGGAATGGAAATGGAAGCATATTACAATGGACTTTGTGACCGGTTTACCGAGATCACCAAGTGGTAAAGATGCTATTTGGGTGATAGTAGACCGACTTACGAAGGTAGCACACTTTCTTCCTTTCAGAGTAGGGCAATCTACAAGAAGTTGGCAGAGTTGTATATGCAACAGATAGTCAGGCAGCATAGAGTCCCTGTCAGTATTGTGTCGGATCGAGATACCCGCTTTACATCATATTTCTGGAAGAGCTTACATCATAGTCTGGGCACCAAGTTAAGGTTTAGCACGGCTTACCATCCGCAGACGGATGGGCAATCAGAAAGAACGATTCAAACTTTAGAAAACATGTTGCGAGCTTGCACTCTAGATTTTGGAGGGTCTTGGGAGAGCTACCTGCACTTAGTCGAGTTTTCATACAACAATAGTTATCAAGCCAGTATCCAGATGGCGCCATTTGAAGCACTATATGGTAAGAAGTGCAGGTCACCGCTTGTATGGGATGATATCGGAGAGAGGAAGATGTTAGGCCCAGAAATGATTGTTCAGACGGTTGAAGTGGTTAAGGGAATTAGAGAGCGACTTCGAGTTGCGCAGGATCGGCATCGTCATTGGGCGGACCAACATCGTAGGCCGTTAGAGTTCTCTATTGGGGACCACGTATTCTTGCGGATCTCACCAACTCGTGGGGTCATTAGATTTGGCGTTCGCGGGAAATTGAGTCCCCGGTACGTGGGCCTATTTGTTATCCTTGATCGGATAGGCGATGTTGCTTATCGTTTATCCCTCCCACCTTCGTTACAAGAGGTGTATGACGTGTTTCATGTATCTCAATTACGTAGGTATGTATCGGACCCAAGCCATGTCCTCGATCATTCTGAGCTGGTTGTTGATACCAACCTGTCTTACGAGGAACAGCCTGTGTCCATTTTGGACCGAAGAGAGAAGATACTCAAAAACCGAACAATTAGTCTTGTCCGTGTTGCTTGGGGTCATCACTCCTTGGGAGAGTCAACGTGGGAACGTGAGGATGATATCCGATCACGGTATCCACACCTGTTTGACTCACAAGGTATATCTCTTTCTGTATACCTTGATTGTCCTGATTCTTCATACTTGTCATCTTATGGGTAGAGCTACTTGATATCGTGGATTGATGGATTTACATATATAGTACTTGCTTTTGATATGGTAAAAATGATTGCTTGCTCACTAGAATTGCTTGTATTAGCTTAGCTCTGATATTTCTACATGCTTGGATTTGAAATTTCGAGGACGGAATTTTTCTAAGGTGGGTAGAGATGTCACTCTCCGTTCCCAGAATGCGTATTTTTATACATGTGCAACTCATGTATATTTATTTAGTATTTATCATGTATTATCCTGTATTTAAATTCCT
The DNA here is from genome assembly GCA_029216955.1 of Iris pallida. Classification (NCBI taxonomy): domain Eukaryota; kingdom Viridiplantae; phylum Streptophyta; class Magnoliopsida; order Asparagales; family Iridaceae; genus Iris; species Iris pallida. Next base: position 42,013 of record JANAVB010016732.1, on the reverse strand, counting down.
TTAAATTCATGTTTAATTAATTGTCTGCATTTTATTTTCTGTAATTTTATTTCTGCATTTATTTCTGCATTTTTCCTGCTTTTAACCTCTCTGCTTGCTTCGGGTTGGCCTTGGTTGGACCCGTTTAAACCCGACCCATAACCCCCACCTACCACCACCCTTCCTATTTAAAGCTTCCATCCCCTTCTCTCTCCTCATAACTCTCATTCTTCACCATTACTTCTTCTTCTTCCTCTCATCACTTCTCCACCTACCAGCAGTAGCAGCAGACAAGTGCAATCTTGCTTCTTGCTTGGAGAACCATTTTTATGGTTCATTTCTCTTCCTCTCACGATTCTGAGAGAGTTTACTACTTAGCATTTTTGATTTCTGTGGCTGGTTTCTCCTAAATCTAAGTTGCTGTTCTTCTCGGTTGGCCATGGGTTTTGATCTCCCAACTTGGCGTGCTTTCTGGCTGGAAACTTCATTTCTGGCTTGGGACGAAGGCTGAGTCACGCTCATGTTCTTACATGTTAGCGTAGATTTTTAGTCACGCACACGTTCTTACGTGTCTGCGTGGATTTTGAGTCACGCTCATGTTCTTACATGTTAGCGTAGATTTTTAGTCACGCACACGTTCTTACGTGTCTGCATAGATTTTGAGTCACGCTCATGTTCTTACATGTTTGCGTTGATTTTTAGTCACGCACACGTTCTTACGTGTCTGCGTAAATTTTGAGTCACGCTCATGTTCTTACATGTTAGCGTGGATTTTTAGTCACGCACACGTTCTCATGAGCTTGCGTGGATTTTCGTCACGCACACGTCTTTGCATGCGTGCGTGGATTTTTAGTCATGCACACGTTCTCATGAGCGTGCGTGAATTTTAGTCACGCTCACGCCTGTACGTGTCAGCGTAGATTTTAGTTACGCTCACGTCCTTACATGCCAGCGTAAATTTTGAGTTACGCTCACTTGTGCGCGCGTGAATTTCTTATCATTCTTCACGCTCACTTATGAGTGCATGAATTTTCCTTCACGTTTACACTGTGCGTGCAACGTGAACCACTTTTAACGCTCACGCTGTTTTACACGCTCACTCCAACCTGCTAGACTTGGCGTGACTTTTTGGCCTTAGCCTAGACTTGTTGGCGTGACTTTCTAACCAGGGTGTTTCTATTTGTTCTAACTTACTCATTTAATGATGGCATGATAATTCTTCTATTATATCCTTACGCCTTTTGGCATGAATTTGATAAAATCATGATATGTTAATATTGTCAATACAGATTGTTATATGGAATGCTCCTTGTGTCTTGATTGGTTTATGGATACCCAGTAAGACTGGAACTTAACCTTAAGAGTTATAGACTCGACCCATGTAATACTAATTGACTTTCATGCCTTGATACCATTGATAATAATGGTTATCTTGATTAAAATTGATCATGTGTTCCTAGTTGGAACTAAGAGACTGGCTAGTCGTCTTATTGAATTGAATGAATAAGACACGTTCATGTAATGAACTATTGCAATCGACTGGCTGATCCCAAATATTGACATACAGGCACATGCAGGCTTCAAATTATTATTTATTTATTTATTTATTTATCTTACAAAAATAGCATGTGTACTTTATGGTCAAGGCATGATTATTCCGTGGTTAGTTTGATTGTTGCATTACGCTATGTAAGACCTGCAACCTAACCGCACTGGTATCGTTGCAGAATTGTGCATATCGTACCCCGTACGAAAGTACTCATTTGAATGACCATGATCCACGGCATGGAACTTCACTCAACGTAGGGACTATTAAGTTAAATAAATAATGATGGCATGGAGAAAGGATTCTCGAGTTCTTACATGGCAGCCCTCTTTGGGACTATTAAGTGTCCAACAGGCCGGCTGGTTCCCACAGATACCGTAAATCTGTCACACGGGCAGGGAACGGTATCTGCTTATATTATTGTACATGCTATATTAACGGCGAGCGTCTCGCTGGGACTCGTCTAATTACATGATTGGCGCAATTGATTGATTGGATAGACTAGTCTTGTTCGCACATAGTAAGAACTGAGGAATCCCTAATTGCATAATTTCAGGATAACTTGGGACTCACAATAGCAAGCCGTAGTAGTTGATTGGCCGTTCAAGATGATTTGTTCGTGTACTGTGCCTACTCTGTTGCCTAACTGAGATGATCAGGATGTCAGGATATGACGGGCCAACTTCTGTCCTTATTTGGTTGGGAGGTTGGTTCGAAGTGTCGTGATGTTATGTAAATCCTAGTAGATAGCAGAGATCTATTATTATATTCTCTTACTTACTGGTTTAATCCTTCATATCGTGCTCCCTTGTGGTACTTGCTATTAGAGGTCTAACCTCTCTGGTTTGCATGGCCAGATTTAGAGCCGGTCTCCGAGGATCCAGCTTACTTCTACCTCCAAGATGGTCAATACTAGAGGAATGATCACAGGAGAACTCGAGTGGGTTCCTTACTTCACCGCTCGTTTTGTTATTTACTTCATACTTAGCCGTTTGGCACCGACATGTTAGTCGGATTGTCTTACACTTACTTTTACATAATTGTAATTAAGTCAGATTGCAGCTGATAACAATTGTGTATATGTTACTATACCATCTGGCTATGTTTTGTAAAGCCAGATCTCCAGAACATTTTGACTGAGCGTTTGGGACGCCTTACTGTTTTATCTTACATGTTCTCTATTTCTGTTTCTTGTTTTGAATGATTGAGACAATAGATGTGAAGTGACCATAGTAAGACTTTCATGTAGTATGCACCCCCTCGTCTGGTTAGACAGCATTGATCGATTATACGGTATTCATCTACCCGTAATACGTAGCTGGCTGAGTCATTCCCCCGCTCTCCAGTATTCTGGTTCTGGGGCGTGACACAACTTTCCAGCCCGATGGTGGCGACTAGACGTAACCTGGGCAATGAGCGGGTTTATTTTTGGATCTCCCACTTTATTGTAAAAATATTCTTTTGAGGCGTTTAGCCGACGAGCACCTGTTTAGCTCGATTGCAATTACTTATTGTCTGCCTACAGGCTGTAACATGATTGGCAGATCCTAGGGTTGATCATGTATGAATAAACTCTTGCTAGTCCTAACATTTTGTAACGACTAGCTTCATGATCAGCTGAATATGTAATATTTGGGACGCCTTATTATTGTATATTTAATGATCATACATCTTGTGACTTTTACCTACTTGTTTGTGATTGAGACACTAGACTTGTTCATGACCATAGGTGACTGTTGGCTTGTAGTGAACCTCATGTATCTAGACAGCCGTGACCGTATAGCGAGATGGATTCCATTTCATATACGTAGCTGGCTATGTCTCCCCGCTCTCCAGTATTCTGGTTCTGGGGCGTGACATGGTTTAAGTGGTGGCCCATGCAGGTCTTGTAAATCAAGATATGTGAGGGTTTACCGAATAGATGTCTCAATCAGTATTCATCCTTGATCTCTGCTCGTATCTTCTGAATCCCTGGATTCTTGTCCTGATCATATGCTTGTATCATTGATCTGTCCTGGCCCTTCCTTATTGTTCCCCATGTCGTCTTCTTCAGCGGCATCGTTTCTGGACCTGCCGGTCAGTAAGGCGGAGCACTTCCCGTGGACCAGCCGCAACCAGAGGATCAAGCCCAGCATTCCGGAGTACCAGAGTCGTGCCTTCTGGCGGAGAGCCACCAGTCCAGCCAGTCCAGCCTGCCGAACCTGATGATGGCACTTTGGTAGGTCTCGTCAGGACCTTGATAGCTTCCCAAGATCGTCGAGGAGATGCCTTACAGCAGGCAGTGACGGATGCTCTGACCAGAGGAGGTCATTAGGGTAACAGCGCGGCCAACAGCTTCAAGCACTTGAACCCTCCATTCTTCGACGGTAGTGAAGATGCTATCGCTGCAAATGCTTGGCTTCAGGACACATAGGTGATTCTAGAAGCAGCCAGGACCCTAGAGAATGAGAAGGTAGCCGTGGTGCGCTTGCAGTTATTAGATCTTGCCCGCAGCTGGTGGACGGCTCGGGCCGTTGGGTTAGTAGTACCCATTGCTTGGACGGTGTTCAGAGAGAGATTCCAGACCAAGTATTTTGATGCTGTAGCTCGGTACGATCTACAGACGAGGTTCACCAATCTGAAGCAGATGGGCAGAACGGTCGACGGATATGTGGCCGAGTTTTCGAGGCTCAGTCGGTTTGCTCCCACCTTGGTGGCAACCGAGTATGATAGAGCCCAGCAATTTCAGCAGGACCTTCACCTGGAGATTTTATTGGCAGTTGAGCAGTTTGAGCATCAGACTTTTGATGCAGTCTTGAGAGCAGCTAGGAGGCATGAGTATACCTCCCAGAGGACTGTGGATAGGGCCGGAGGTCGAAAGAGATCCCACGGCCAGATGAATTAGTCTTCAGCCCCAGCCCCGGCAGCCAGGGCTTTGACTATTGGAGCTCCGAGACGAGCAGCCTCAGTGACGTCGGTTCAGCATTTAGCCCGACGTACCCTCAGCAGCAGCAGCTGCAGCAGCAGCAGCAGAAGCAGTCTTCCGCAGTGGGATATTCTCATTGTGGAAAGCCAGGCCATGTAGTGGCAGAGTGCCGCAGGGCACAGGGATTGTGTCTGGCTTGTGAAGCAGCAGACCATAGGATTGGATCCTGCCCAAATAGGGGAGGTTCATTATCGTCCAACATTTCTAGCTCTTCGGTGAGAGGACCAGCTCTGGTCCAGCAGCAGCGGTATCCATTGCCGAGGCCCTTTCCCCCTCAGTCCCAGGTATTCCCGCAGCAGAACCCCCAGCAGCATGCTCAAGCCCAAGCCTTGAGTCAGAATAGGCGCGAGGATTTCAGCAGAGGGGACCAGCACCCCAAGGGCATGGTCAGGCTATGGTGATGACCGCAAAGGAGGGATTGGCACCAGGAGAGGTAGTGGCAGGTACTATTCTCGTCAACTCCTTTCTAGCTTCAGCTTTATTTGATTCTGGTGCATCACATTCATTTATGTCTGCACGATTCACGACACGGATAGGATTGGAGCCCGAGTCATTATCAGTAAGGCTCAATATACTTACTAGTAACGGACTTGTGGGAGTCGATAGAGTGTTTTTCTCGTGTCGGATCGTAGTTTGCGATAAAGAATTTCCCGCTAGATTGATAGAATTCTCGATGGCCGATTATGATGTGGTCTTAGGGATGGATTGGTTGAGGAACCAGTATGCTAGAATAGACTGCCACATTGGCAGGGTTGTTTTAGCATTCCAGGTGAGCCAAAATTTTCCTCTCTCGAGGCGAAGTTGAGCCTTCTCCTCTAGTGTTGCGGATGGCAGTAGCGGCAGTACAGTTGCCCCGGATAGTCGAAGAGTTTCCAGATATTTTCCCAGAAGAGCTTCCAGGTATGCCGCCAGAGCGAGAGATCGAGTTTGCCATCAATTTAATTCTCGGGACAGCTCCAGTATCAGAGAGAGTCTACAGGATGGCGCCGTCAGAGTTGGAGATCTTGTACAAGATGATTGAAGAACTTCGAACCAAGGGATTCATTCGTGCTAGTGGATCGCCTTGGAGAGCCCCGATGCTTCTTGTGAAAAAGAATGATGGTACGTCCAGGTTATGTGTGATTATCGTACCTTGAACTCAGTGACAATCAAGAACAGATACCCTCTTCCGAGGATAGATGACTTGTTTGATTAGCTCAAAGGGGCAGCAGTATTCTCGAAGATCGACTTGCGCTCAAGATATCATCAGATCAGAGTCAGAGAGCAGGACATCCCGAAGACAGCTTTCAGGTCTAGGTATGGACATTGGGAGTTCCTAGTGATGCCATTTGGAGCGACCAATGCACCGGCTGTATTCATGGATCTCATGAATCGTATTTTTATGCCTTATTTGGATCAGTTCGTGATTGTGTTCTGGATGATATCCTGGTCTATAGCAGGAGTGAGACGGAGCATGAGCAGCATCACCGTGTGGTTCTTCAGATTCTCAGAGAGCACCAGTTGTATGCCAAGTTCAGTAAATGTGAGTTCTGGCTCTGTCACTCCCCGTTCCCAGAATGCGTATTTTTATACATGTGCAACTCATATATATTTATTTAGTATTTATCATGTATTATCCTGTGTTTAAATTCCTTTAATTTTATGTTAATTAATTATCTGCATTTTATTTCCTGCAATTTTATTCCTGTATTTTATTTTCTGCTTTTAACTTCTCTGCTTTAGTCTTATTGTGGTTCGGCCATGGTTGGTTATTTTTGGGTTCATGGCGGTTCACATGGACCGAACCCCCATAAACCCCCACCTACCACCACCCCTTCCATTTAAAGCCCCCATCTCCTTCTCTCTCCTCATAACTTTCCTTCACCATTACTTCTTCTTCTTCCTCATCACTCTCTCCACCTACCAGGAGAAGGCAAGTACATCTTGCTTCTCTTTCACCATTTTTATGGTTCATTTGTCTTCCTCTTGTAATTCTAAGAGAGTTTAGTACTTAGCATTTTTGATTTCTTTGACTTGTTTCTTCTAGATCTGAGTTGTTGTATTCTCGGTTGTCTATGGGTTTTGATCTCCCAACCTGGCGTGCTTTTCAGAATAGATAGTTCATATGGCAGAGCTTCTCCTTCCACACCATTCTGAACCATGGGAACCTCATTCTGGCTTGGAACGAAGGCTCCATAAGATTGCAGTTCGGGAGATTTTAGTCACGCTCACGTTCTTACGTGCCAGCGTGAATTTTTAGTCACGCACACGTCTTTACGTGTTAGCGTGAATTTTGAGTCACGCTCACGTCTTTACGTGCGTACGTGAATTTTTGGTCACGCACACGTCTTTACGTGTTAGCGTGAATTTTGAGTCACGCTCACGTCTTTACGTGCGTGCGTGAATTTTTAGTCACGCAACGTCTTAACGTGTTAGCGTGAATTTTAAGTCATGCTCACGTCTTTACGTGCGTGCGTGACATTTGAGTTACGCTCACGTCTTTACGTGCGTGCGTGACATTTGAGTTACGCTCACGTCTTTACGTGCGTGCGTGACATTTGAGTTACGCACACGTCTTTGCGTGCGTGCGTGAATTTCTTATCACGCTTTTCACGCTCATACGCTCACGTTGTGCGTGCGTGAGTTACTTTTCACGCTCACGTTATGTGTGCGTGAATTACCCTTCACGCTCACGCTGTGCGTGCCAACGTGAACCACTTTTCACGCTCACGCTATTTATACGCTCACTCCTACCTACTAGACTTGGCGTGACTTGTTGGCCTTAGCATAGACTTGTTGGTGTGACTTGTTGGCCTTAGCATAGACTTGTTGGCGTGACTTCCTGACCTGGGTGTTTCTATTTGTTCTATAATTTATTCATTTAATGATGGCATGATAATTCTTCTATTATATCCTTACGCCCTTTTTATGAACTCGATAATCTTAGCATGTTAATATTTTAATATATGGTTGTGTAGAACGTGTCCTGTGTCTTGATTGGTTTATGGATACCCAGTAAGACTGAAACTTAACCTTGAGAGTTATAGACTCGACCCCATTTAATACTAATGACTTTCATGTCTTGTCACCATTGATGACGATGGTTATCTTGACTAAAATTGATCATGCGTTCCTAGTTGGAACTAAGAGACTGGCTAGTCGTCTTATTGAATTAAATGAATGAGACACGTTCATGTAATGAACTATTGTAATCGATTAGCCGATCCCGAATATTGACATACAGGCATGTGCAGGCTTCAATTTATTTATTTTTCTACAAAGCGGCATGTGTACTTTATGGTCAAGGCATGATTACTCCGTGGTTAGATTTGATTGTTGCATTACGCTATATAAGACCTACAACCTAGCCGTACAGGTATCATTGTAGAGTTGCGCATATCGTGCCCTGTACGAAAGTACTCATTTGAATGACCATGATCCACGGCATGGGATTTCACTCAACGTAGAGACTATTAAGTTAAATAAAATAATGATTACATGGAGAGAATGGATCTTCGAGTTCTTACATGGCAGCCTTCTTGGGACTAGTAGTGCCCGATAGGCCGGCTGGTTCCCACAGATACTGTAAACCTGCCACGCGGGCAGGGAGCGGTATCTGCTTATATTATTATTGTATATTGTATATTGATGACGGGCGTCCCGCTGGGACTCGTCTAATTCATGATTGGCGCAATTGATTGATTGGATAGACTAGTCTTGCTCGCACATAGTAAGAATGAGGAATTCCTATTTGCATAAGTCCAGGATAACTTGGGACTCACAATAGCAAGCCGTAGGAGTTGATTGGTCGTTCAAGATGATTTTTTGTGTACTGTACCTACTCTGTTGTCTAACTGAGATGATCAGAATGTCAGGACATGACGGGCTAACTTCTGTCCTGTTTGGTTGGGAGGTTGGTTCGAAGTGTCGTGATGTTATGTGAATCCTAGTGGAAAGCAGAGATCTATTATTATATTCTCTTACTTACTGGTTTAATCCTTCATATCGTGCTTTTGTGGTACTTGCTATTAGAGGTCTAACCTCTCTGGTTTTGCATGGCCAGATTTAGAGCCGGTTCCCGAGGACTCAGCTTACTTCTACCTCCAAGATGGTCAATACTAAGGGAATGATCGTAGGAGGACTCGAGTGGGTTCCTTACTTCACCACTCGTTTTGTTATTTACTTCATACTTAGCCGTTTGGCACCGACATATTAGTCGGATTGTCTTTCACTTACTTTTACATAATTATAAGTAAGTCAGACTGCAGTTGATAACAATTGTGTATATGTCACTATACCATCTGGCTATGTTTTATAAAGCCAAATCTCAAGAATATTTTGACTAAGCGTTTGGGACGCCTTACTGATTTATCTTACATGTTCTCTATTTTTGCTTCTTGTTTGAATGATTGAGACAATAGATGTGAAGTGACCATAGTAAGACTTTCATGTAGTATGTACCCCCTCGTCTGGTTAGACAGCATTGATCGTATTATACGGTATTCATCTACCCGTAATACGTAGCTGGCTGAGTCATTCCTCCGCTCTCCGTATTCTGGTTCTGGGGCGTGACAAAGTTTTAGTGGTAGCCCATGCAGGTCTGATTTCAGACTTGTGGGGTGTTTGATTTATAGGATGTCTCAATCACACGTATCCCCCCTTGATCTCATGATTCGTTATTCTCAACCCTTGCTTGACATTCTGGTATCCTTTGACTTCATTGATCCTTCATGTCCGGTTGTTTGATTGTTCTTTTGTCCCTTTCTTAGGGGCACTTCGTCCGCATCGGTCAGAGCTGGACAACAACAGGGGCAACATGGGCAACATGACCAGGTTGGTCAGCAACAAGGGCCAGTCTCACCTCAGGAGACTATCCAAGAAGAAGTGATAGTAGAACCAGCAGCTGAACCGCAGTATCCGAAAGTTCCAATACCACCCATAGTTCCATCTACCCAAGTGGAACACCAGCCCTTCTGGAGATCATGAGAGGAATGATGGCTACTCAGCAAATCAGATGTTGGCCCAGCACATGCACACTCAGCTACAAGAGCAGAATGTGTTGCTCAAAAAGATTGCAGACGGCTTTGGAAAGAGGAATGAGGACTGATTCAGGAGCATCAGCCAGGTTTTGCAAGTACAACCCCCACCGTTTCGAGGGCACGGAGGATGCCATCTCAGCAGATGCATGGCTTAAAGATATTGAGGCTATTCTGACAGCAGCTAAGGTACCGGCAGAAGAATGTGTGGATCTAGTGAAGTTGTTACTTCAGGATCTCGCACGTGATTGGTGGAAATCAGAGGAAGTGGGCATCAGACGTCCTGTGGCTTGGGACGATTTCACTGCAAGATTCAAGACCAAGTACTATGGAGTTGTGGCACGGTTTGAGCTACAACAGAAGTTTATCAACCTCAGACAGGCCGGCAAGACTGTAGATGCTTATGCAGTGGAGTTCTGCAGATTAAGTAGATTCGCCCCAGAGATGGTAGCAACAGAGAGCCAGAGGACCATGAGGTTTCAGCAAGGGTTTCATCTTGAACTCTTGCAATTGATAGAGGGGCACAATTACCAAACTTTTGACGAAGTATTGACGGCAACTCGAAGGCATGAGATCACCATTCAGAGGCTTGCAACAAGGACTGGAGGTCAGAAGAGATCCCACAGCCATGTTGAAGGAGGAGGGGGAGCAGCGCCCCGAACAACAGCACCATCCACTGGCATTCGTATCCACGATGTGGCAATACGAGGACCAGCACCACCACCCAGGCGCAGCAACAGCAACAGAGGAAGAACCAGCAACCCCCGACGGACTGCACTTATTGTGGAAGATGGGGCACACTAGAGATGTGTGTCAGACATTGAATGGACTGTGTCTGATATGTGGAAATCCATACCATCGGGTTACCACATGTCCCATGAATTCGAGGTCAAGAGGACCAGGGCAACAGTTTCCTGCTCTGCCAGCACCAGGGGCAGGCCAGTATCGAGGACCAGCGGTGGCAGTAAGGCCGTTGGCACAGCGTCCGTTAATGCCGCAGGCTCGATGTTTCAGCAGCAGGGCCGCCGATGCAGCAACACCAGCATAGACCATCCCAGCATCATCAAGGAAGGGCCAGCAACAGCATCAGGCTAGGCCGCAGCATGGAAACCAGCAAGGAGGTCGAGGGCAAGCATTCACTCTATCCTTGGAGGAGGTATTGGCATCGGGAGATGTTGTGGCAGGTAACATTCTCGTCGCCTCATATCCCGCAGTAGCATTGTTTGATTCGGGAGCATCCCATTCATTTATATCTGCACAATTTGCGACACGACTAGGAATGGAGTTTGAGGCATTGCCAGGGAGGTTGAATATACTCACTGGTAATGGGCTCGTAGGAGTTAGTAGAGTTATTTTAGCATGTAGCGTTGTAGTTTGCGGGCATTCCTTACCCGCCGGTTGATAGAATTTCATGTTAGAAATTTCAACGTTATCTTAGGCATGGACTGGCTGAAAGACAGTCATGCGACAATTGATTGTCGTAGAGGGAGTGTCTTTGATATTCCAGGCATGAAGCAGTTCACCTTAGTCAGATCAGGGGCAACTCAACAAGGGCAGGGAGTAGTAACGGCAATGGAAGAAGTTCAGATTCCGAAGGTAGTTGAAGAGTTTCTAGACGTATTTCCTGAAGAACTTCCAGGTCTACCACCGATTAGGGATATTGAGTTCAGTATAGAATTGGCACCAGGAACTAAACTGATATCAGATCGAGTTTACAGAATGACGGATTCAGAGCAGGCCAAGGTATATCAGCATATAGAGGAACTGAAGGAGAAGAAGTTCATCCAAGCTAGCGTGTCACCATGGGCAGCACCAGTGGTACTTGTGGGAAAGAAGGATGGGTCATCCAGATTGTGCATTGACTACAGGAAGCTTATCGCGGCAACAATGAAGAACAAGTATCCATTACCCAAATCGACGACTTATTTGATCAGTTGAGCAAAGCTAGAGTTTTCTCCAAGATAGATCTTCATTCAGGGTACCATCAGGTGAGGGTTCGGAAGGAGGATATTCTCAAGACAGCATTCAGGTCGAAGTATGGGCATTATAAATTCTTAGTAATACCGTTTGGTTTGACCAATGCTCCAGCGATATTCATGGATTTGATGAATCGCATCTTTATGCCATACTTAGACTAGTTTGTCGTTGTGTTTCTTGACGACATTCTCGTATACTCTGCTAGTGAAGAGGAGCATGAAGACCACCTCAGAAAAGTGTTGCAGGTTCTGAGAGAGAACCAGTTGTATGCCAAGCTCAACAAGTGTAAGTTTTGGTCGGATCATGTTTCATTTTTGGGTCACATCATATCAGGAGCTGGAGTAGCAGTAGATCCCAAGAAGATAGAAGCAGTAGAAAGTTGGCCAGTACCCAAGACCGTAGCAGATGTGCAGAGTTTCTTGGGATTGGCAGGATATTACAGAAGGTTTGTGTCAGACTTTGCAAGGCTTTCAGCACCCATGACCCGCTTGACCCGGAAGGATGTACCATTCGTTTGGTCGACAGAATGTCAGGCATCATTCGAGACTTTGAAGCAGAAGTTGATATCAGCACCTATTCTTACATTGCCAGTTGGACCCGGAGGTTTTACAGTATATTGTGATGCGTCAGGTAAAGGACTTGGATGTGTCCTTATGCAACATAGGAAGGTGATAGCATATGCATCTAGGCAGCTTCGGGACTACGAGAAGAATTATCCAACTCATGATTTGGAGTTAGCGGCAGTAGTGTTTGCTCTGAAGCTATGGAGGCATTACTTATATGGTGACCGAGTGGACATGTACACAGACCATAAATGTCTGAAGTACATCTTTACTCAGAAGGAACTAAACATGAGGCAGAGAAGATGGTTGGAGTTGATTAAGAATTATGACGTGGAGCTTCAATATCATCCAGGCAAGGCTAATGTAGTGGCAGACGCTCTTAGCAGGAGAGGCGGCACATTTATGTTGACAACACAGAGGCATATCTTAGAAGACCTTCAGGAGATGGGCATCGAAGTTATACTTCCTAGTGATATAGGAGTTCTAACAAGTCTGCAAGTTCAATCCGACTTGGTAGACAGAATCAAGGCAGCTCAGGCTCAGGACCCAAGGATTCAGAAGCTTAGGGCAGAATGTGAGTCAGGACTTAGGAAGGAGATGAGAATTCATGAAGATGGTACACTTAGGTTTGGATCACGTCTATGTGTGCCTAGTGGAGATATCAGACAGGAGGTTATGGCAGAAGCTCACAGTTCTCAGTATTCTATTCATCCTGGAGGGACCAAGATGTACCAAGATATCAAGCAGCATTTCTGGTGGAACGGGATGAAGAGGGAGATAGCTAGATTTATTTTCCGTTTGCTTGGTATGTCAGCAAGTGAAGGCAGAACAGCAGAGGCCAGCTGGGTATTACAACCGCTTCCTATTCCGGAATAAAAATGGAAGCATATACAATGGACTTTGTGACCGGTTTACCGAGATCACCAAGTGGTAAAGATGCTATTTGGGTGATAGTGGACTGACTTACAAAGGTAGCACACTTTCTTCCTTTCGGAGTAGGATAATCTACAGAAAAGTTGGCAGAGTTATATATGCAACAGATAGTCAGGCAGCATGGAGTCCCTGTCAGTATTGTGTCGGATCGAGATACCCGCTTCACATCATATTTCTGGAAGAGCTTACATCATAGTCTGGGTACCAAGTTAAGATTTAGCACGGCTTACCATCCGCAGACGGATGGGCAATCAGAAAGAACGATTCAGACTTTAGAAGACATGTTGCGAGCTTGCACTCTAGATTTTGGAGGGTCTTGGGAGAGTCACCTGCACTTAGTCGAGTTCTCATACAACAATAGTTATCAAGCCAGTATCCAGATGGCGCCATTTGAAGCACTATATGGTAAGAAGTGCAGGTCACCGCTTGCATAGGATGATATCGGAGAGAGGAAGATGTTAGGCCCAGAAATGATTGTTCAGACGGTTGAAGTGGTTAAGGAAATTAGAGAGCGACTTCGAGTTGCGCAGGACCGGCATCGTCATTGGGCGGACCAGCATCGTAGGCCGTTAGAGTTTTCTGTTGGGGACCACGTATTCTTGCGGATCTCACCTACTCGTGGGGTCATTAGATTTAGCGTTCGCGGGAAATTGAGTCCGCGGTACGTGGGCCCATTTATTATCCTTGATCGGATAGGCGATGTTGCTTATCGTTTATCCCTCCCACCTTCCTTACGAGAGGTGCATGATGTGTTTCATGTATCTCAATTACGTAGGTATGTATCGGACCCAAGCCATATCCTCGATCATTCTGAGCTGGTTGTTGGTACCAACCTGTCTTACGAAGAACAGCCTGTGTCCATTTTGGTCCGAAGAGAGAAGATACTTAAGAACGAACAATTAGTCTTGTCCGTGTTGCTTGGGGTCATCACTCCTTGGAAGAGTCAACGTGGGAACGTGAGGATGATATCCGATCACGGTACCCACACCTGTTTGACTCACAAGGTATATCTCTTTCTATATACCTTGATTGTCCTGATTCTTCATGCTTATCACCTTATGGGTAGAGCTACTTGATATCGTAGATTGATGAATTTACATATATAGTACTTGCTTTTGATATGGTAAAAATGATTGCTTGCTCACTAGAATTGCTTGTATTAGTTTAGCTCCGGTATTTCTACCTGCTTGGATTTGAAATTTCGAGGACAGAATTTTTCTAAGGTGGGTAGAGATGTCACTCCCCGTTCCCAGAATGCGTATTTTTATACATGTGCAACTCATATATATTTATTTAGTATTTATCATGTATTATCCAGTGTTTAAATTCCTTTAATTTCATGTTAATTAATTATCTGTATTTTATTTCCTGCAATTTTATTCCTGCATTTTATTTTCTGCTTTTAACTTCTCTGCTTTAGTCTTATTGTGGTTCGGCCATGGTTGGTTATTTTTGGGTTCATGGCAGTTCACATGGACCGAACCCCCATAAACCCCCACCTACCACCACCCCTTCCATTTAAAGCCCCCATCTTCTTCTCTCTCCTCATAACTTTCTTTCACCATTACTTCTTCTTCTTCCTCATCACTCTCTCCACCTACCAGGAGAAGGCAAGTACATCTTGCTTCTCCTTCACCCATTTTTATGGTTCATTTGTCTTCCTTTTGTGATTCTAAGAGAGTTTAGTACTTAGCATTTTTGATTTCTTTGGCTTGTTTCTTCTAGATCTGAGTTTTTGTATTCTCGGTTGTCCATGGGTTTTGATCTCCCAACCTAGCGTGCTTTTCGGAATAGATAGTTCATATGGCAGAGCTTCTCCTTCCACACCATTCTGAACCATGGGAACCTCATTCTGGCTTGGAACGAAGGCTCCATAAGATTGGAGTTCGGGAGATTTTAGTCACGCTCACGTTCTTACGTGCCAGCGTAAATTTTTAGTCACGCACACGTCTTTACGTGTTAGCGTGAATTTTGAGTCACGCTCACGTCTTTACGTGCGTGCGTAAATTTTTAGTCACGCACACGTCTTTACGTGTTAGCGTGAATTTTGAGTCACGCTCACGTCTTACGTGCGTGCGTGAATTTTTAGTCACGCACACGTCTTTACGTGTTAGCGTGAATTTTTAGTCACGCTCACGTCTTTACATGCGTGCGTGACATTTGAGTTACGCTCACGTCTTTACGTGCGTGCGTGACATTGAGTTACGCTCACGTCTTTACGTACGTGCGTGACATTTGAGTTACGCACACGTCTTTGCGTGCGTGCGTGAATTTCTTATCACGCTTTTCACGCTCATACGCTCACGCTGTGCGTGCGTGAGTTACTTTTCACGCTCACGTTATGAGTACGTGAATAACCCTTCACGCTCACGCTGTGCGTGCCAACGTGAACCACTTTTCACGCTCACGCTGTTTATACACTCACTCCTACCTACTAGACTTGGCGTGACTTGTTGGCCTTAGCATAGACTTGTTGGCGTGACTTGTTGGCCTTAGCATAGACTTGTTGGCGTGACTTCCTGACCTGGGTGTTTCTATTTGTTCTATAATTTATTCATTTAATGATGGCATGATAATTCTTCTATTATATCCTTACGCCCTTTTTATGAACTCGATAATCTTAGCATTAATATTTTAATTATATGGTTGTGTAGAACGTGCCCTGTGTCTTGATTGGTTTATGGATACCCAGTAAGATGGAACTAACTTGAGAGTTATAGACTCGACCCATTTAATACTAATTGACTTTCATGCCTTGTCACCATTGATGACGATGGTTATCTTGACTAAAATTGATCATGCGTTCCTAGTTGGAACTAAGAGACTGGCTAGTCGTCTTATTGAATTAAATGAATGAGACACGTTCATGTAATGAACTATTGTAATCGATTAGCCGATCCCGAATATTGACATACAGGCATGTGTAGGCTTCAATTTATTTATTTTTCTACAAAGCAGCAGTGTACTTTATGGTCAAGGCATGATTACTCCATGGTTAGATTTGATATTGTATTACGCTATGTAAGACCTACAACCTAGCCGTACAGGTATCGTTGTAGAGTTACGCATATCGTGCCCCGTACGAAAGTACTCATTTGAATGACCATGATCCACGGCATGGGATTTCACTCAACGTAGAGACTATTAAGTTAAATAAAATAATGATTGCATGGAGAGAATGGATCCCCGAGTTCTTACATGGCAGCCCTCTTGGGACTAGTAGTGCCCGACAGGCCGGCTGGTTCCCACAGATACTGTAAACCTGCCACATGGGCAGGGAGCGATATCTGCTTATATATTATTATATATTATATATTAATAACGGGCGTCCCGCTGGGACTCGTCTAATTCATGATTGGCGCAATTGATTGATTGGATAGACGCCTTGCTCGCACATAGTAAGAACTGAGGAATCCCTATTTGCATAAGTCCAGGATAACTTGGGACTCACAATAGCAAGCCGTAGGAGTTGATTGGTCGTTCAAGATTTGTTTGTGTACTGTACCTACTCTGTTGCCTAACTGAGATGATCAGAATGTCAGGACATGACGGGCCAACTTCTGTCCTTGTTTGGTTGGGAGGTTGGTTCGAAGTGTCGTGATGTTATGTAAATCCTAGTGGAAAGTAGAGATCTATTATTATATTCTCTTACTTACTGGTTTAATCCTTCATATCGTGCTTCCTTGTGGTACTTGCTATTAGAGGTCTAACCTCTCTGGTTTTGCATGGCCAGATTTAGAGCCGGTTCCGAGGACTCAGCTTACTTCCACCTCCAAGATGGTCAATACTAGGGGAATGATCGCAGGAGGACTCGAGTGGGTTCCTTACTTCACCACTCGTTTTGTTATTTACTTCATACTTAGCCGTTTGGCACCGACATGTTAGTCGGATTGTCTTGCACTTACTTTTACATAATTGTAATTAAGTCAGACTGCAGCTGATAACAATTGTGTATATGTCACTATACCATTGGCTATGTTTTGTAAAGCCAGATCTCCAGAACATTTTGACTGAGCGTTTGGGACGCCTTATGCTTTATCTTACATGTTCTCTATTTTGTTTCTTGTTTTGAATGATTGAGACAATAGATGTGAAGTGACCATAGTAAGACTTTCATGTAGTATGCACCCCTCGTCTGGTTAGACAGCATTAATCGTATTATACGGTATTCATCTACCCGTAATACATAGCTGGCTGAGTCATTCCTCCGCTCTCCAGTATTCTGGTTCTGGGGCGTGACAGGCTCGATCACATTTCGTACTTGGGTCACATCATCACCAGAGGAGGAGTTGAAGTAGATCCCCAGAAGATTGTGGCTATTGAGTCATGGCCAGTGCCCAGCACCGTTGCAGAAGTTTGTATTTTCTTGGATTGGCTGGCTACTACCGGTGGTTTGTTTCAGATTTTGCTCGGATTTCAGCGCCATTGACCCAATTGACCCGCAAGGATGCACAATTGCTTGGACAGCAGAGTGTCAGAGTCTTTTAAACAGTTGAAGCAAGGCCTGATGACGGCTCCCATTCTCGCGCTTCCAGATGGAACCGGAGGATTCTCAGTGTATTGTGATGCTTCAGGCATAGGCCTAGGATGTGTTCTGATGCAGCATGGGAAGGTAATAGCTTATGCGTCACGAAACTTCGTGATCATGAAAGGAATTACCCAAACCCATGACTTGGAGCTGGCAGCAGTAGTATTTGCACTTAAGTTGTGGAGGCACTACTTGTACGGAGATAGGGTGGAGATTTTTACCGACCATAAGAGCCTGAAGTATATTTTCACCCAGAAGGATCTTAACATGCGTCAGAGGAGATGGTTGGAGCTGCTTGTGGATTATGATGTCAACCTGCAGTATCATCCTGGAAAGGCCAATGTTGTTGCAGATGCATTGAGCAGTAGAGCCGGAGTTATTTCCTAACAGCACAACCGGAGCTGTTAGCAGATCTTCGGAAAATGGGTATTGAAGTTGTTCTTCCTTCCAGTGTGGCATTGATGGCCAGTATGCAAGTTCAGTCCACCATAGTCGAAGGATCCGGATGGCGCAGTCAGCAGATTCCAAGCTTCAGCGACTCAGGACAGAGTGTGAGGCAGGACGAAGACCAGAGTTGTGTATTCATGAAGACGTACACTTAGGCATGGTAAGCGTCTTTGTGTACCCAGTGGTGATATCAGACAAGAGATCATGGCAGAGGCTCACAGTTCTCAATATTTCATTCATCCGGGCGGTACGAAGATGTACCGTGATATCCGTCAGTACTTTTGGTGGAATGGCATGAAGAGGGAGATAGCCTGGTTTGTCTCTCGTTGTTTAGTCTGCCAACAAGTTAAGGCTGAACATCAGAGGCCCGCTGGACTTCTTCAGCCCTTGCCGATTCTAGAATGGAAGTGGGAACATGTGACCATGGATTTTGTGACTGGATTACCTAGGTCCTCAGCTGGTAGGGATGCTATTTGGGTTATAGTTGACAGGCTCACGAAGGTAGCTCACTTCTCTCGTTCAGAGTCGGTCAGTCGACAGCTCAGTTAGCAGAGATGTACCTCAGGCAGATTGTCAGGTTGCACGGAGTGCCAGTTAGTATCACCTCGGACCGAGATTCAAGATTCACGTTGCACTTTTGGCGTAGCCTGCAGGAGAGTTTGGGAACTCACCTCCAGTTCAGTTCAGCATATCATCCGCAGACAGATGGTCAGTCGGAGCGTACAATTCAGACTCTTGAAGATATGTTGCGGTCCTGTACACTTGACTTCGGTGTTCGTGGGAAGATCACCTGCACCAGATGGAATTCTCGTACAACAACAGCTCCAAGCTAGTATCCAGATGGCACGTTCGAGGCACTGTATGGTAGGAAGTGCCGATCCCCGTTAGCCTGGGATGATGTGGGAGGAGAGGCAGATGCTCGGTCCAGAAATGATTGCCCAGACAGTTGAAGTGGTCAGAGAGTCCGGGATCATCTTCGAGTTGTCCACAGATCGCCAGCGCCATTGGGCCGATTCTCATCGGCGCCCTTTTGATTTCTGTCGGCGACCATATTCCTGAGGATTTCGCCTAACCGTGGCGTCATTCGTTTCGACGCACGGGGGAAGCTTCGTCCTAGGTATATAGGGCCGTTCGATATTCGGAGCGAGTAGGAGATGTAATATCGTCTCGCTCTTTCGCTGTCGCTAAGCGAGGTGGCATGACGTGTTCCATGTATCCTAATTACGACGGCATATCCCGGACCGAGCCACATCCTAGATCATTCGGAATTGTTGTTGGTACCAACCTTTTATATGAGGAGAGACCGTGTCTATATTGGACCGGAGAGAGAAGATACTCAAGAACAAGACTATCAAGTTAGTCCGAGTGCTTGGGGTCATCACTTTTGGGTGAGTCAACATGGGAGCGTGAGGATGATACCGATCGCGATATCCCGACTTGTTGATCGTGAGGTATAATGTCTTCCTTATGCCTCATGCCTTCGATTCCTTACTTGAATGAGTGATTGCTGCCTAGTTATAGCTTGCTTGTGATTAATATAACTTGTCCTCGTCTCTCTAGCGCTTAATTAAATTCGAGGACGAAATTCTTTTTAAGGTAGGTAGAGTTGTAATGCCTGTGGTTCGTATTACGTATTTTTGGAATACGTGTACGTATTTTATCTTGTATGCATGATTTCTTGCTTAGTTCCTTCTTGGCTTGGTTTTCTTGGGTTGGTTCGGTTTGGCTTGGTTTTTCTTTGGTTTATTATGAACCAAGGAGAGAACCACTACCTACCACCACCACACAGTTATTAACCCCCACTTCTTCTCTTCTTTATTACTCTTCTTCTTTCCTCCATTAACTCCTCACCTACCAGGAAGAGAGCTTAGACAAGTGCAGCTTGCTTCGCGAAGGAACTCCATTTTATTGTTCCATGCCCTTTCTCTCGAGATTCTAATACTCTTTAATACTTCGTGTTTTCAATTTCCATGGTTAAATTTGTGTAGATCTAAGTTTATAGTATTTTTGAAATTCTTGGGTTTTGATCTACTTAGCATTGTTATTTCCAAGTTTTGATGGTTCTATGTTGTAGAGCATTTCATTCTGCCCCGTTTTGACCTATGGAAGTTCATATTTGGACTCTGGATGAAGGTTTTATGCAGCTTGGAAGTATGGGTTCATGGAGTTCTTCTTCTCAAAATTTGGAGAAGAAGAACAGTACTTGACTTGACCGCATGAACAATTCATGCGACAAGTGTTCTTCCAGCCGCATGCATAATTGAGCCGCATGAGATCCTGAACCATCTAGCCGCATGCGCCCTCTTGTCTAAGCAGCCGCATATGTGCCCGTCATATTTAGCCGCATGAATATGAATTCCCCGAACCACATAAGGGCCGAACCCAGCTAGCCGCATGGAACTACATTCCAGCCAGCCGCATGTGCACCCATCACTCCTAGCCGCATATGCCACCTTCCTCTCCAGGCCGTATGGGACTCGGTCAGTTCCCGCATAGGGCTGAGGCTCCCATCTTGCCGCATGCGCTCATCCATTCCTAGCCGCATGAGGCCCCCTCTTCCGCTGGCCGCATGAGACCTGACTTTTTGGGACCGCATGCGCCCTTACCTCCCTAGCCGCATGCGCCCTTGCCTTTCTAGCCGCATGTTCCTGTCCTTACCAAGTTGTATGCGCTCTCCTTATTGGTCGCATGAGTTATAGTGATCCTAACCGCATGGCTCCTTCCTATGCCTTGCCCTGCTATTTATTATTATTATTATTATTATTATTGTTAACTCATGTCTTGTAACCTCAGCATAACTTGGGTCTCCTGATTGAATGCTTGCACTATGATGCCCTGCATATGCCCTGAACACACAGTGGCCCGTCGTGGTGCACTCTTGACCAGTAAACTTGACATGATAACCGGACATGATATTTCTTGATAAGCTGTTGCGACGGCTACCTGACATGACATGACCTGTATAAGTAACCCGGACACCGTGGGCGATTGTGCTTGTACAAATAATCCAGTCATGTCTTGCATCATATCTAGGATGGGACTCCTGAGTACCACGGTCAGGAGTACTATATTGAAATAGGCTAAGGCTAATAACTAGATTAATACATTAGTCATAAAGAGATCTTCCAGCTACAGGCAATCCCGTTACTTGGGCGCACTTGGGATCTGTAGCCTGCCGTCGAGTAGGGCACATTTCTAGCACACTGTTATGTGTTGCACCCTTCAAGCTACTTAAGGGTACATGCGTTTCCTGGACGATGTACCCACCTGAATCCAACCCTAATATTTCGACCTGGGTAACCTGGATGGTCTGCAGGACTTGTGGCTGTGGAATAATCTCACTGCATCTTGCTAGTAACTAGGCATGTGATAACCCTAGCTAGTTAAGTATCAAGTCGTACTTATCGCTTGGCCGTGATTATTGAATGGGGAATAATCAGTCTAGTCTTGCCTTGATCATGTATAAGATTATCACATGTTCTGATTTTCTTACATTATCTTGCGGATAAATGGGAGAAACCAAGTTCGGTTCAGACGAAGGGTTACAATCCCGGTCCTTGTTTGGTTTAAGGATTGTAACCTGGTGATCTGAATGGTCCCATGGTTATCTTACCATATATCCTCGTGATGTTATATTTTCTCCAATTTTACTATATATTATTATTTTCTGTGCTAATTGCTGGTTTTAGTTCCTAAGTGAAGCTTCCTTTGTGGCACTTGCTCTTTCTGGGGTCTGACCCAGCTGGTTTTGTGTGGCCAGATTTCGGAGCAGCTCCAGAGGATCTACCAACTTTCCAGTCCGATGGTGGCGACTAGACGTAACCAGGGCAACGAGTGGGTTTATTTTTGGATCTCCCACTTTATTGTAAAATATTCTTTTGAGGCGTTTAGCCGACGAGCACCTGTTTAGCTCGATTGCACTTACTTATTGTCTGCCTACGGGCTGTAACATGATTGACAGATCCTAGGGTTGATCATGTATGACTAAACTCTTGCTAGTCCTAACATTTTGTAATGACTAGCTTCATGATCACTGAATATGTAATATTTGGGACGCCTTATTATTGTATATTTAATGATCATACATCTTGTGACTTTTACCTACTTGTTTGTGATTGAGACACTAGACTTGTTCATGACCATAGGTGATTGTTGGCTTGTAGTGAACCCTTGTGTATCTAGACAACCATGACCATATAGCGAGATGGATTCCATTTTATATACGTAGCTCGCTATCTCTGCCCCCGCTCTCCAGTATTCTCGTTCTGGGGTGACATTATGTCTATCGCAGAGGGCATCCATGTGAAAATGGGTGTTGGTATGTTTATCGCAGAGGGCTCCATGTGAAAATGGGTGCCGGTATATTTATCACAGAGGGCCCCATGTGAAAATGGGTGCCGGTATGTTATCTGGGGCTTCGGCTCTATTATCTGGAAGCTCGACTCTGTTATCTGGGGGCTTCGGCTCTGTTATCTGGAAGCTCGACTCTGTTATCTGACGGACTTAAATGATTAATTGCCAAAAGATCAAATGTGCCTCAAGAGTTTGGATCTATAGAAAAATGTTGGTTTTATTATGTTTATGCTAATCCTTATCTTGTGCAGGGATGGACGGTCGGCTATGATAGAATCACTTAAAAGTGATACATATGTACTGCTTAAGTCTTTGACATGAATTGCTTGCAGAGATTTATCTATGCCATGAAATGCTATGTTCCACTAAAGAAAGATAATGTATCATGCTTGTCATTGACCCTAACAGTTGCTCGAACAAAAAAATGATATGCTCATGAAACACACTGCGCACCGCACAAATGAATAGTCATCGTGCTTGAAATGATTAGTCCCTTGTATGCTTAATATGGAAATGATATGTTGGCTTTTCAAAGATATGTTTTCAAAAGAGATGTAAACTGACTCTCTATATATGGAATGAATCTAGGTAAAAGTAGCAAGATCACATCACAAGAAACGTTTTCTCACTAAATGATCAGTGATCGTTTTAGACAAATGTAGCTATTTGTTCACAATCACCAGTATGCTGATATACTGACCCACCATCAGTCTGCATACAGGTGCACTATGCATCGAGAAGGATAGTCCGAAGCGATAGCCCGAGCCTCATCCTCAGGAGCCAGAAATCAGAAGAGATGCCAAGGATGATATTTGTTGCCAGAGTTGATTTTGTATATAAAGGGATGTAATGTATGGGAACGGGATCATCGT
Organism: Iris pallida; assembly: GCA_029216955.1. NCBI lineage: Eukaryota > Viridiplantae > Streptophyta > Magnoliopsida > Asparagales > Iridaceae > Iris > Iris pallida. The sequence goes on along the minus strand of JANAVB010016732.1, from coordinate 18,835 downwards.
AATCTGTAAAGTTTTGAAAGAATGTAACATTGTATCAGAGAGAATTGAGAGCTTGTAATCTGTTCAACTGAAATCAATAAAGAGAATTGTTTCTTGTTACCATTGTGTTTAATGCATGTGTTCTGAAATATGTCCGCTGCCGCTTCAATTATCTACTTTACGTTCTGTTGCATATTGTCAACCTTGTCTATCTTGTCTTGCTTCAGGTCTTGGCCTTGTGCAAGCACAACTTAGGCTTGCACGGCATCACGCCTTAGCGAGGACGAACGATCCCAAAGAGCCCGAAGCGAGGACGAAAGGACTCTGCGAGATCGGGGCGTGACAGCCCCTCCCTTCCCTACCACCCCTCCCCCCCTCCCCGCCTCCCCCCCCCCCCCCCCCCCCCCTCCCCCCTCCCCCCCTCCGCCGGCGACACGACCCCGACCCGCCCTCCCTCCGTCGGCGACCTGACCCCGACCCCCCCCCCCCCCCCGTCCGCCCCTCCTCCCTCCCCGCCCGCCCCCGCACCCCCCCCCCCCCCCCCCCCCCCCCCCCCCCTCCGCCGTCATCCCCGACTCGCCCCCCCCCCCCCCCCCCCCGACCCCCCCCACCACCGGAGAGAGGGGGGAGGGCAAAATCGTCTTTTAAGACGATTTTTAACGGATTTTAATAGCATGGGTGGGGTGGGGTGGGATGATTTGAGCATTTTCGTAACACTGTCTTTTTCGAATCAGCGAGTCTTTATTTGCATTTTTGTGACATCTAAGGAGGGTTTAAATGCACTTTACCCTATGTTTTATTTATCTGGTTTGTTTTCTTTGTTTGTTTGTTGGTGGTGGCTGCGTTGCTCTTTACTTCTTGGTGGTCGTGTTGCTATGGTTCCATGTGAAGAGGAAAGGTCTGGAGGGTGTATAAAACAAATATATTGGGCTAATGGTTTAAATCAACTATTTGGCTAGATTGGTTTGGAGAAATAGAGAGAAAGATAGTTTGGGCTGGGTTTGGTACTACACAAGATAGAATGGGACATCATATATTGGGCCTGCTCTACGGGCTTAAGGAACATGAATTAAAGATTGGATCTACTCTAGTGTTTGGAGTAGCAAGGAAAATTGTTGGACTTGGCTAAGGTGATTATTTGGGGGTAAAAGGGATAAATTTAATAAATAGATTTACATAGGGGAGGGAAGCATGAGCTTGTTATTATAAACAAATTGGAATATAGGTTTTGTCCAGGCCGGGCTTGATAAAAGAATACGAAGCTTGGGCTTATGCCATATGCAATGGACACCATATATTTATTTATATATGGGCTAGCTTATATGGGGTCTTTAGTAAACAATTAAGTAGTAATTATAATAATGCTACTACTTAAGAAAATCTCAATTAAGGAAATACTCTCTTGAAATTGGCAATAACAATTTCTAATAGCATAATGGGTTAGAATGAACAGAAAATTTGTTTTAGAAAAACAAATTAGGGAGGGGTCTTACATATTGTATTTAACACCCCCTCCCTCCACCCACCCCAAATTGTTAATCATATCTCCACTGCCCCATTTTGATTAGCACTATCTCCCAATTCTAAAAATTAGACATTTTTTGGGGTAATTGTAATTATAATTAACAAATTATGAAGGAATTAGTGGATTGCACTAATTAATATAAAAATAGGATAGTGGAGAGATAATTAGCAATTGGGGGGTAAATACAAATAACTCTATTTATTGACCCACATGAATTAATTATGGAATATTTAGTAAGAGAGTCCCATAATATTTGAAATTAGTGTTTGAGCATCCAAATGTCGGACATTAGTGCAATACAAATTCTACTGTAATCCCTATTTAGCTAGATCTGTCAATGGATAGTCGAAAATTCGAATCCGATCCGATTCCGTATCCGAACTTTCGGATATTTTTCGAAATTTTGGATATCGGATTCGGATATCCGAATATTTTTCGGATATTATCCATTTTCAGATACGAATTCGGATATTAAGGTATTCGAATCCGTTAATATCCGATTCGACTTTAAATTGTAAATTTCGGATATCGAATTCGGATATCGGATTCGGATATCCAAAATTTTATATATATTATAGTATAATGTATATGTAATATATATTAATTAATAGAGAAGATTAAAGTATTTTATTCTCAACTAACTTTTACATAAAATATTATAATATATTTATATAAATAGTAATGTATTATTACAGTTTACAACATAAGAAAAATGACTCAAATATGTAGAGAAATTGAATTTGATTTTCGGATATTCGGATAATAACTAAATTTTTAATATTCGGATTTCGGATATTCGGATACTAGCATTCGAATTTTTTAGCTAATCGGATCGGATATTATCCGATATCCGTTAAACTAGACGGATACGAATTCGGAGTGTCAAAAGAGATATCTGTTCGGATATCGGATCGGATTCGGATATTACAAAAAAATTCGGATACGGATACGGATATTCCTGTCCGTACCGATAAGCATCCGTTGACACCCCTATATTTAGCACTAATCAACTCAAATCTCATTTAGGCTACTTGTTAACTAGTTGTGTAGATTTTATTGCATGACTTTTTCATGCTCATATCTCGATAAGGTAGCTGGCAGTGTGTTGTCAAATTAAAAATGGTTAGATAGTTGTTTGTGGTTCCACCCTTTTCCAAATTGATGTAGGGAGCCTTCAAATTAAAGTATTGATGGTAAGGTAGCTGGCTCTACTCACCTTCAAATTATTTTACACTGTATTTGGGACCATTTTGAGGAGGGAAGAAAATGTGAAGGAAAAGAAAATGGAGGATAGTAAATAAAGGTAAAATTAATTTTTTTTCTTCACTTGTTTGGATGACCAAAAAGTAGAGGAAGAAAAATTTTAAAAATAATATTTTATTTTTTGTGGAGATGAATATAATTACCATTGAATCCTTGATTTTTTCAAATCATAAATGAAACTAACTTTTTTGAAGGGTAGATGGATAATTTCTCCCACAATCCTCTCAACTCTCTCTATTTTTCTTCCACTTTTAGGAGAATATTTTTTTAGTGGAGCCCGCATAAATTTTTTTCCCAAAATTCTCTCCCTCCTCTTCCCTCCCCCTTCTCAAACACCAATATTTTTGATTTTTCACTCATTTTTCGATCAACATTTTTCTTTTCCCCATTTTCTCCTCTTCTCAAACAATACCTTAGAGGCTAATTTTTTATAATCAATTTATTATGACGGGTACCTTTTACAAATTAAAATATTTTTAGTTGTTTCATTAAGCCAGCTAGCTTTTAAATTAATTTTTTATATCGTATGAAACAAAAATTAATTTATAGGCTAGCAAATACTTTATTTGGAAAGGATTCCATCATAAAATAATAATATTATTTTTATTTGAATTTTTTATTCATATACCAAAAAACATTGCCATTTCCAATATCTATAATAGAAGTAATTATATAAAAATTATTTTGACTTTTATTTTCTCACTCTCTCCTTCGCTATCTTTCATCTGTTTCAAGAAGGCTAAAAAGTTCACGTTTTTTTGTTTTATTCTCCACCACACTCTATATTTGTAAGAAACAAAAAAATACTTCTATTTTTTTTTTCCTTTTTTCAGCAACAATACGATTTTTTTTGAAATTTTTTGTAAGATAACATCGCAAATTCGACTTTTTGAAACTACACTACATCTTTGCTTGTTTGATCTAACCGATCTGAACCCAAAAAAAAAAAAAAAAATTCAAATCGTCATCCATTTTTGTAATATACTTATATTTGTATACCTAGTGTGCTAATTTTATATCATTTTTTTAATCTTTCGTCTAGATTCCCATTTTATCTTAGGCTGCACTGTCCCATATAGGCCTGTCAAGTGGGTCAGGCCGGTCCAGGCCTCTTGGACCCATGAACTGTAGCAGGCCGGGTCGGGTCAGGCCAAGGGTTGAAAATCCCGGCACAGTCCGGCACGTGACCCACGGCACAGTGGACTTCGGATCGGGTCGTGCCGGGTCTTGATTGGCACGTAAAATTTGGATATTCATTTTCGTTCTTCTTCTCAAAATTTTGTATATTAATTACAATCATTTTTTAAACATAAAAGATTGAACATCCAACATATTGTCATATATATGTTTTTCAACAATCACATATATTTACGTAGATCAACATAACATAATAACATGATTAAGTTTTCTAAATATTAATAACAATCATTTTTGATATAGAAACTATTTGATTCTTATTTATTTGGGTGGGCCGGGTCGGGCCGGACTTGGGCTTCGGCTGGGCCGTGATTGGGCTTCGGGCTGGGCCTATGTTATGGGCTGATATATGTAGTCCGACACGACCCAATATACTGTACTGGGCCGGCCCGGGCTCACGATTAATCAGGCCGGGCCGACACATGGACCAATTTTTCGGACCGAGCTCGTGCCGGGCTGGGCCGGCCCGGCCCAATTAACAGGTCTGGTCCCATACTATCTTTTAAAGGAAGTCATATGTAACTTTTTTTCAATCAAAATTTTTAGAGGTTACTCCTTAAAAAAAATTATTTCTAGGATTATTTGGAAAACCTTTTATTAGTTTCAAGTTTTTGATTATTCATATTATTGCTAGAGTCATCCTCTACAAATTAGAAAAGGGAACCAAATTGCTGACGTAATTCTACATTGTATGGGTCCAAATCGGAAAAAATGTCTAGTTACAAGAAAAGTGAGTCAAATCTAGATCTTGATTGAGAACTCAAACTCTATTACTTTACTTATAATCAGAATAAGCATGCTCGCAGCCAAACCAAGAGCTTGAATGCACAACATACTCTGATCTTACGTACATATATAGCTGTGTGAGAATGTTTTCAAACCTCTTGACAGAATTTGGCCTTTTGGGAATTAAGATTATATACATTTAAATCAGACACTTCCACTTAGATATAAACTTTAGAATATTTTATCAACTAAAACATGTAAAAAAATTGTCTAAAGTGGCTCCTATAGTTTGTCCTTACCAAGTAGGGGTGGGGAAGAGGATGGAGCATGATAGATGCAGAACCTACTAGTGTCTTCAATGACAGAGAAACCAACTAGTGTCTTGGGTTGGAGCATTATCTAACACTTGCTTGCTAGAAATTAAAACCCTAAACTAACAAATTTCAACATACATTTCGTGGCATTGAACATGCTAACGAACAAGCTAGATTTCACCTAAATCATGAAACTCCTAACGTTAATGCAACCAAGTTGTGTAATTTTCTGCCATTAGTGCAAAAACAGTATTTAGACTCGTATATATATATATATATATATATATATATATATATATATATATATTATATATATATATATATATATATATATATATATATAGAGAGAGAGAGAGAGAGAGGAAAATGTACCTAAGGTCGACCTCATTTTCCTCACTTTACAACATTAGGTACATTTTCCTCATATAATATATATAATATATATATATTATATATATATATAAATTTTTTTTTTGAAACAGGTAAATTATTTCTGAATCGCTCCCACTGGGATTCGAACTCCTGACCACTCGGCCGCATGCATCTCTCTTAACCACTAGGCTAGAGGTCATCTGCTATATATATATATATATATATATATATATATATATTATATATATATATATATATATTCTACTATATAATGAGGCTTCAAAACGGCTCAAAAGTGAGTCGTCTAAGTCGTCATTATATTAAACCGTCATTATATCACGGTCCATTTTATTTTATTTTTTAAAATTATTATGTAAAAAATTATTGAAAAAAGTAAAAATTTGTCAACATGGAGAATCGAACTCAACCAAAAAAGAAAAATACCTTGTACCTTAACCACACGAGTTAGAAAAGATATTTAACTACAATTAGATAACTGAAAATTGCTGAGAAACCCAATTTCGGGGTTACTTTTTATGAAAACCCCACCCGCAGGATGGGTTTTATGAAATGCTCAGAATTATATATTTCCACGTTAACTATTCCAAGATTTCCTTTAGATGCTCTGTATTTAGGGCTGCAAACGAGCCAAGCCGAGCCAAGCTTTGGTAAGCTTGAGCTTGGCTTGACTAGAATTAATCGAGCTCAAGCTCGAGCTTGGCTTGATAAGAAAGCTTGATTCAAGCTTGATAAACAAGCTCGATAAGCACAAAATCAAGCTTGTTAAGCTTGATTTAAAGCTCGTTCAACTTTATTTCAAACACATTAAACTTGATTTCAAGCTTAAAGAGCTCGATTTCAATTTAGATAGGTTTGAATTCAAGTACTTGTAATATTAACAATTTAATTATAAATTTTTAATTAAAAAAGTTTTTTAATATCAATTATTAAGGACATAATATATAATGCACAAATATATATAAAATTAGAATTCAATAAAGAACAAATGAGCTTCTAAACAAGCTCCTAAACGAGCTTCTAAACGAGCCAACTCGCAAGCTCATAAACGAGCCAGCTCGCGAGCTCAAATGAGCCTAGTACTTCTAAGCTTGAGCTTGGCTTGTTTATTAAACGAGCTCGAAAATGAAGCTTGAGCTCAGCTTGTTTAGTAAACGAACCGAGCTCAAACGAGCTTTTATCGAGCCGAGCTTCGAGCAGCTCGCGAACGGCCTGGCTCATTTGCAGCCCTATCTGTATTTACAAAATTAATACCATAACTACCCTCCGCACAAACTCAGATTTGGATTGCGATTCTCGTCGTCTTCTTCTTCTCTTCTTCTTCTTCACGAGAGATCTGAATCCCATTGCTCTCATCTTCAGCAGAGATCGCAAAGATCGTTCGTAGTTCACCGTACTTTTTTTCAGTCGAACTCCGATCATCGCTCATCTTCTCTTCTTTTCTTCTTCTTCTTCTTCTTTTCCGACAATTAGGTCAATTATGGAGAGAAGATCTTCTTCTTCTTTTCCATAAGAGTTAGCATCGTTTTGAAAACGAAAACTCTTGAATCTTTATTCATGTTAAATTTTTTTCACAAAACAAAAAAATAAAAATTAGGTTTCTTTTAACTGTTCTCCGTCGATATAACACGAAGAATAGTCATCCTCCTGCATTTTAACAAGGAGAATGTCATTCTCCGTGTAAATTAACACGGATAATGTCATTCTCCTGTGTTTTAACATTTGAATGATCATTCTCCGTGTCATTTAGCATGGAGAATGGCCATTCTCCTGCGTTTTAACACTGGAATGACCATTCTTCGTCTTAATTTATACGGAGAATGGCCATTCTCCGTGTAATTTAAGACGGAGAATGGTCATTCTCCGTGTAAATTAAGACGGATAATGTCATTCTCCATGTTACTAACACATAGAATGATCATTCTCCGTGTAAATTAAGACGGAGAATGCCGTGTAAATTAAGACGAAGAATGCCATTCTCCGTGTTACTAACACAGAGAATGATCATTCTCCGTGTAAATTAGACGGAGAATGTCATTCTCCGTGTTACTAACACAGAGAATGGTCATTCTTCGTGTTACTAACACAGAGATGGCCATTCTCCTGCATTTTATGATCAGTTGAAACTTTGGAGGGCCATAACTTTTGACTGGGAGGTCGAAATGAGGTCCGGTTTGTCGCAAAATGAGCGTATCTTCGAGGAACCTGAGATTAACCACTTTTTCGTTATTCGGCCTTCCGAAATTTTAGAATCGTAAAAAATGATGTTTGGAATGTTATTGCTAATTCAGAACCCTCTTCATATATTTTTTTGCTAATTCTGGACACGCGATAAAATGTTATTGCTCGGTGAATTTTTCATAAATTTTTTTCGTTTTTTGGCCATTTCATAAATTTTCCCTATTCTTATTATATGTACAAAGTATGTGCATATATATATATATAGAGAGAGAGAGAGAGAGAGAGAGTCAGTCAGCTCCATACACCGCCAACCCACTAGCAGAAACTTTGCAGGTTTTATCAGCCTTTCTGAACCCTGGATTGATCTACATGAAGTTCCATCTATACCAAAGCAGCATGAAAATAAACATCGCCAAAGGTTTTGATTACTTCAAAACCTGGATTTTATACATCTAGGCCATGTTTGGTTCACGAAATCATGGCATTAGAATATAAAAGTAATTCTTTCCTATGTTTAGATGCCAAGGAAAATGTTTGGATAAGAAAACTGATTCCCAAGGGAAAGGAATAGGGAAGGAAAGTGGTTCCCCCACCCACTAGGAATTCAATTTCCCTTTCAATTTTCTTGGCCTTTCCAAACACGGAAAGGAAAATGGATGGGAAGTGATTTCCTTTCCATTCCGTGAACCAAACGAGGCCCTAATGTGACAGAAGCAACAGCAGACATCTGCCTGCAATTTTCTGGAGTACAATCCCCATCTCACATTCATCCAAACATAACCTCCTTAAACTTAACATACCAATATCCACTGGACAAGCAACATCCAGAATAAAACCAGAGCAAAGACCTCTCAATGCAACATTCAATTAAACCAACATAACTATACCAAAGAAGATTATCAGAATGTTTGCAACAACTCTTCAAGTTCATCGGCAAAATTACTGCCTGCCATCGTTTACTAAGCAAAACATAAGAGCCTGATATCGATCCAATCTAAGTAACGGGCTGGAATTTTTCACTCATGAAGTGTGCCAAGTATGTCATCATCCCTGAAAAGCTGATACCTGCAAGTATACAGAAAATGTGAGGCAAAATAAACAAGAACCTAAAAGGAAAATGCCTCTCTCAATAGTAAAAATGAAAACAAGATATAATTCAAAAAAGAGAAAAACAGAGATGCAGAAACACCCATCACTTTCTATATTCCTCACTTGCCCGCCCCCCACTGACATGTGAGCCAGATGCAGTGAATCCAGGACTTTTGCCCAGCCCACATGCCAGAACAAATTGATTATGAGAGAAGGGAACTATTCTATTACGAAAACAAAGCATATAGTGGCTGATAGCTGATCAAAACTCTGAATAAAGTAGGAATTATATCAGGTGGAGAGACTATCTCCATTGTGTTCCTCTAAAGCACGGCAGTTGGGCTGCGTGCATAGTACATACAATTTTAAGGTTTCTTCTTAGAGAGATGTTAATAATGTACAATAGTTTTGAGAGGATTGGATTATGTCGAATACCAGACATCCCATAAAAAAGTTTCGGAGAGTTCTGATAAGGTCTGGTCTTTAATGACAGTCCGTGTCCCAGGAACCCCTTCCATTTGAGTCAAATTAATAAGACTACCAGACATCCCATAAATATTGTTTCTGAAGGCTAAATTATAACTAACAAAAAATTTCAAATGGTGGGGTGGCGGAGGTAGTGGGAAGGAGGAATGGCTCCTAGCCGATTTTGTTTTAGACACGTCCTGCTTTCTCCTCACTTTGAACCTCTACTACCCAGACTCTCCACTTTAAGGAGAAGTATATGTGTCGACCCTATAGGACATGGGTATGGGTATAGGATCCATATCCGATCCTCCAAGGTGACACTCGGATCCTTCATTGTGACAATCGGAAGACTTGTAGTGAAGTACATAGTTTATATTAATGTGGTAGTGAACTACATAGTTTATTTTAATATGGTAGAGTTGTAGTAAAAGTAGTAGTGGATGGGATATGAAAAAGGGATCCCTTAGGGACTTATTCAACTAGTTCAATAAGTTTACTAGTAGTTTATAATTACATGTCCTTTTATGAAACCTTGCAAATTTAATTACATGATGCGTCTTTTTATGAAATCATGCAAATTTAATTATAAACTTAAATATATGAAACCATGCAAACTTAATTACAACAGTATTTTTTACGAAATCATTCAAATTTAATTAAAGAAAGTGTCTTGTTATGAACCCATGCAAATTTAATTACATGTCTTTTATGAAGACACAAAAATTGAATTACAAGTTGTGTCATTTTATGAAACCATTCAAATTTAATTACATGTCTTTAGAAGAAACCATGTTCAAATATATTTATTTTAATAATATTCCCATATCCGTAAAAGAGTCCAGGCAACATAGCTTGAACTGGTTGACAAATATAATTGGCGTACATAGTGGCTAAGGGTAGAAGACAAAATCAAGATTAGCAGTATCAGCTAATACCAATTTGTACCGGTTGTATCGAATCATTTTGGCATATCCGATCCGATACTTCCACCGATACCGGGCAATAACGACCAATCTTGAAATTGTGGCTCTCTTTCCCGGTCATTTTAGCAAGGAAAAAAGATAAAAAGAAAAGAGAGATGCAAAAAATATAGACAATGATTAGACCATTCTGAATTAATATGCTTCAGGCTATTGATATAATTCATCAGCACACCGTAACAATTACCATTTGTCGAAGTTGTGCATACTTATAAGTTCAAAATGTTCTACATTGTAATGTTTTCTACTCAAAACAACATATTACGAGGGTATTTGTCTAAAAGAAAGTAAAATGACAATAATATCTAACAAATAATGCATACGATTATACATAAATGTATCAAAAAATATCTAGCTTTTTAATAATTCTTAATTATCTTTTTGTTCTCCAAAACCAGAAATTTTGAAACTCCGAAACGAAACTGACGATACTACCAAAACCACCATAGTGAATCTCACAAGGACCCGAAACCAATTCCAATATATCCCTAGTGTGAACCTTGCTCAAAATGAAGATTAAAAAACCACTCTAAATACATTAGTACTACTAAAATTATCGTCATAAATGTCCTCCAACCTCCTTCACATACCAAACAGAGTCAAATTCAGTACCCTCATTTCTATCATCTCTAGTCTGGAGTATCGGTACCATGGGATCCCAAAGCTCAGATAAAGTAAAGAAGGATAGTGTGAACCTTGCCCAAACTGAAGATTAAAAAATCACTCTAAAATACATTACTTTAGTACTAAAATTATCATCACAAATGTCCTCCAACCTCCTTCACATCCCAAACAAATACAGTCAAATTCGGTACCCTCATTTGAATCATCTCTAGTTTGGAGCATCGGTACCAAGGGAATCAAAAAGCTAAGGTAAAAGTAAGGAAGAGCTTACATAAAAATAAGATTATTATTCTTAATAGCAAAACCTGTGTATATCAAAATTGGCCAAAATAGTGATTTCACACCCCAATGCAGCAGTTGCATATTGATATAAAGTAATATTTCCTTGTACTTGAGTTCCATTTGCAACGAACCTTGTCATAACTTCCATCACTACTTCCATAAACCTACAATCACTATCACTGTCCTTGTTTTAAGCAAAAAAGAACCAGTTCAAATAAAAGCCAGCACTGCAGGAAGGGCTATTTAACTTTCCAATCCAGCCTCCATTTAGAAGAACTTGGTAATTATTCCTGACACAGATAAGAGCTATTGCAATGTCTTTCTTTTCTTTCAAATTTCCATACTTTTAGAAACCCACTCTAAGTTTATCCCCATCCACCCCTATGAAAAAATAACCAGATACTTAAAAGCATTTTAATGCAAGTACATGTCCAAATTTATTACTCAAATGTTTTTGGTTACCATATTCCCAAGAAGAATTCACAGCCGAAATTGTTTCCTTGATTGCATATTCAGTGATACGGTATAATAACTATGATACATAGACTCTATTTTCAACTGTGTATCAATGTTCAACATAGACAGGCAATGGACGAGGATTGACAGAGCAAGAACACTATGATGCACGGACGTCCTATTTTCATCTCTATACATGTTATAGTTGTGTGGGAAAGAGTGCTATTTTACTCAATTGCCCATCCCGTCTTCTTGTGCAGACAATATGAGATGGAAATGATACGCCATTAAAGCGGCCACAAACCACATGAACACACTGTTCTAAAGGGCGGTCTAAGCGGCCGCCTAGGCGCCTGGCGTCCGCCCGATGCCCGACAAGACCCCGCGACACCCGACTGTGCATGTTTTGGGGTTTTATGGACTTTTTTCTGCAATTTTCAGTAGGCTTTTTGGATTTTCTAATTATTTTTGAACCGCCTAGATCTAGGCGGCCGCCTAGACGACCGCCTAGGCGGGCTAGGCGCTAGGTGGCAGGTGCCCGCCCGTCTAGCGCCTAGTGCTTTTCACAACCTTGCATGAACATATATTGCAATATATCGCATACAATCCTTCGCTTCTTCTATGTTACGCTTGGAATTAATCCTGCTAGTACACATTTCTCTTTCTTCCTCATTCCAACATTTTGTCGGGGTTTGGAACAGAAAGCTTACATATGTCCTTTGCTATAAAGTATAACCCCTTCCCTTTGAAAGAACTTTCCACACCCAAAAAGTAATCATTCAGAATATATTCACTGATTCAAAGGGACAGATCTAGGGTTAATGAATTTGCAAAGCACAATCAAGACAACCTAAAGATCAGAGACTGATCCAAATGACAGGCAAGTTACTCTAGTACAGAATTATTCACGATGCAACCAAACTATTCTATGCTGGCCACAATACATCTGTCACTCATTACAAGGGATCCAACTTTGGCTGATCTTCCAAGCAGTGTAAGGAACTTAACTTCACCATGCCTTGTGCTCCAAGCATGAAAACAGTAGTTTTAGTCCAAAAAAGTGACACACGATTGACACTACATAAACAGTATAAACCGAGATAGTATTTTAAGTTGCACGAGATACTCATTTACCATAAAAGCATGTGAAGCATATAGAGGCCTTTGCAAAGTGTAGATGATACAAAATGAAGGCTTCAAAAGCTCATGTCCATGATATAGGTTAATGATCAAGCTTCAACAGTATAAAAAGTGCTTTGAACAAATAAGAAAGTTGAAAAAAATCAACTAGTGTGGAAGAAAAGAGGAAGTCATACTCCTTATCTCCAAGTTTTACTTCAGTTCCTCCATACTCAGGCAAGAGTACAACATCTCCTTCCTTCACAGAAACAGGGATGAGATTCCCATCTCTTGTACGGGCACCAGGGCCAACTGCGACAACTTTCCCTGAGTTCAGCTACAATACAAACAAACCACACAGAGATGAATATTAGCATAATAGCTAAAAAAGGGAACAGAAAAATGAACAACCCCATTTACAACTATACTGTCACATAAACACACAAGAATGTCACATATGACAAAAAGCTTTCTATCAAGAATTCAGAAGAAGCCAAAAATTCAAAATAAATTATATGTATTAGATAGTAAAAAAACAGCTCCCAATATAACACACGGTCAACTATAAAGAACAGAAACAATGACAAAATAGAACCTCATCATGCAAAAACTACTGAATATTGTCTTGAGGGTTGAGAAGACATTGCTGACTACTTAAAAAATGGTACCAAAAGCTTATTTTCATTCTCAATGACATGTAAGAGAGTAGTCAAGCTTCAAAGCTTAGAGTTCTAGCGACTTTCTTTTGAGCCTTTTTACTGGAATCGGAATAGTTGAGAACAAAGTAGCAAACGGGTTAAGTTATGAATCTGCTTCAGTCTAAATAGGAAAAAAAAAATATGAGTCAAATTTGAACAACTTTGAGAAGTTCTCTTTCTGACTAGCGGATCTTCTGCAGATTTTCCATTCGACGTTATATATTGCTCATATTCCAGCGGAATGTCATAATTTGCAGGAACATCCTATAGTCTTAGTCAAAGGAGGTGGAGTGAAAGATTCACCATGTGCGAAATTCACACATCGAATTCACCGAACTCTCGTGGTAAGAGACGAGCCTTCTTTTCTCTTATGTCGGGGTGGACTGAATTAGATCGACTGGCCCTCTCATCGAGTTCGAGTTTCATTCACTGGCTCACTCGCAAGTCCTGCTGCGTGTAGGTTGCTCCAACATTCAAGTCGATCTATTACGACTAGGATGGTTGTTCATATTTCATTTTCTTCTTCCAAGCCCTTCAACTAAAAGAAAGCATTCACTGAATTATCTACGACGTCTGAAAGACGAGTTAATAAGCCAAAAGAAAATCAAGAGAATATCAGAGGAATAGGTAAGAGACATAAGTAGAGATGAAAAGACAGAAGCTAGTATGAGAGTAGTGCGTAAGAGTAGAAATAGTGAGCATATAAGTTGTCTTATTAGAGAGTCATGACTTCCAACTTCCTCCTTCTCCAATGCCCATGCCCTTGAACCCGTATTCCGATATGTTTCCTTTCACACTATTGACACGAAACAAGAGACTCCAAAATACACCAAGACATGACAAATCCAATGCCATGCCGTCTCAGTGCAATATTCGGGCTATGATGAATTACCATGGACTATTTCACTAGTATATCTATTCGTAGAGAAATCACGCACCTCCAAGGGAATACAAAACACAATAAATGCGTGCACTTTTTGCACATTTAACCTGCATATTTCTATGATGCACGTCATACCCCCAAAAAATTGCAAATGGGACTATATTTATTTACATATTGTAATTCAAATATAAGTCCAGACAAATTTACTCACCAAATTTGAGTAAATACATCTAAAATAACCATAAAATTTTAGTAACTAAACTAATAGCAATCACCAATTCCAGCATCATTTCTACCCGGATTTCTTAATTTCCCCCAAATTTACAACACACAATAACATTTACATCAAACCCTGGCATTCGTGACTGAAATCATGATCAAAAACAGGAAAATGAGAACTTAGAAGGGATTCGGTAAATTTTATCTAATACCATCAAACTATTAGCAAGTTTACAAATTTAAAACAAAAATCGACGTTATATTAGGTGATTTCAACTTTCAAAGAGGAAAGTATATCCAGAAACCGAAAGTCTAGAAATTACAAGGGGTTTTTTTGAAAAGATATACCTTGGTGGTCTTCTCCGGGAGGAGGATCCCCGCGGTGGTCCTCGACGGAGGGACGATCTTCTCGATCAGGATTCGGTTCAGCGAAGGGATCAAGCGCTTCGCCATCGGAAAGATACGAGCTTTTCTTCTTCTTCTCTTCTGTAGAGAGAGAAGAGAGAGAAGCCGATGGGAGAGAATGGGGTTTCGACTCCGGAGCTAGCTAGGGTTTATCGAGGGTTTTTTCTTAAAGAAAAGGACGGAAACGCCCTTGCTTTCTTTTTCCGCAAGACAGGCGGAAGTTTCTGGAATTCGGGCCGTTCTTTCAGTATTGGGCTTTCAATGGCCCAATATTACAAAAGAAATGAACAACTCTCCACTAAAAAATTTACAGGGTGATCATTTACACAACTCAGTTCGTAGGTATGTACATGACCCACCGATCCGCAATTGATGTTCCGCTTCCATTATTTATTTTATGAAATGAAATAAATAATATGTTCATCATATCTCAAATCCAGTCGAAAAGAGGAAATTTATGAAATGCCCAAAAAACGAAAAAATATTATGAAAAATCCACCGCACAATAACATTTCATCCATGCCCAGAATTAGCAAAAAAATATATAAAGAGGATTCCGAATGACCTTTTTGCCCTTCCTTCTAATTTATTGAAAACACCCACGAAACTACTCTTAAAAAAAAACGTTTCGATACTTCATCTTCTTCCATACGTTGCTCACTTTCGAATCTAGGTTTTCTCCTCAAAAATCTTCAAAAACTCGTCGGAAAATTTCGGAAAGACCGAGACAAACGACAAAAGTGCTAAAACGGAGGTCCAAACATCATTTTTTTGCGATTCTAAAATTTCGGAAGGCCGTCTAACGAAGAAACTGTTAATTTCAGGCTCCTCGAAGATACGCTCATTTTGGGACAAACCGGATCTCGTTTCGACCTTCCAGTCAAAAGTTATGGCCCTTCAAAGTTTCAACTGACCATAAAATGCAGGAGAATGGTCATTCTCCGTGTTAGTACACGAAAAATGTTAATTTCGCATGAGGGTGGCCATTCTCCGTGTTAGTAACACGGAGAATGTCATTCTTCGTCTTAATTTACACGGAGAATAGTCATTCTCTGTGTTAGTAACACGGAGAATGGCATTCTCCGTCTTAATTTACACGGAGAATGGCCATTCTCCGTGCTAAATTACACAAAGAATGGTCATTCTCCGTCTTAATTTACACGGAGAATGGTCATTCTCCGTATTAGAAACACGGAGAATGCCATTTTTGTGTTAAATAAAACGGAGAATCCATTCTCCGTGTTAAATAAAACGGAGAATGGCCATTCTCCGTGTAATTTAGCACGGAGAATGGTCATTCCAGTGTTAAAACGCAGGAGAATAGCCATTCTCCGTGTTAGAAACACGGAGAATGTCATTCTCCGTGTTAAATAAAACGGAGAATAGCATTCTCCGTGTTAAATAAACGGAGAATGACATTCTCCGTGTTAATTTACACGGAGAATGGTTATTCCCAGTGTTAAAACGTAGGAAAATGACCATTCTCCGTGTAATTTAGTATGGAGAATGGCATTCTCCGTTTCTAAATTACACGGAGAATGGCCATTCTCCGTGCTAAATACACGGAGAATGATATTCTCCGTGTTAAATGACACGGAGAATGGTCATTCAAATGTTAAACACAGGAGAATGGTCATTCTCCGTGTTATTCAACACGGAGAATTGCATTCTCCTTGTTAAAAATGCAGGAGAATGACTATCTTCGTGTGATATCGACGGAAAACAGTTGACAGAAACCTAATTTTTTATTTTTATTTTTGTGGAAAGAAATTTGACATGAATAAAGATTCAAGAATTTTCGTTCTTCTTTCAAAACGATGCTAACTCTTATGGAAAAGAAGAAGAAGATCTTCTCTCCATAATTGACATAATTGTCGGAAAAGAAGAAGAGAAGAAGAAGAAGAAGATGAGCGATGATCGGAGTTCGACTGAAAAAAAAAAGCATGGTGAACTACGAACGATCTTTGTGATCTCTGCTGAAGACGAGAGCAATGGAATTCAGATCTCTCGTGAAGAAGAAGAAGAAAAGAAGAAGAAGAAGAGAATCGTAATCCAGATCTGAGTTTGTGCGGAGGGGTAGTTATGGTATTAATTTTGTAAATACAGAGCATCTAAAGGGAATCTTGGAATACTTAACGTGGAAATATATAATTCTGGGCATTTCATAAAATCCATCATGCGGGTGGGTTTTTCATAAAAATCAACCTCGAAATTGGGTTTCTCAGCAATTTCCAGTATCGAAAATGTCCTACCACTTGAGAGCATCTTCAACCCTATTGTCTTGTAATATGTTGTTATTTCTATATGACATAAGACACAATATAATATTTTTCCTAGGTAGCAAGAATATGTCACAAAAGACAATAAAGTAGAAAAATCTTTTCCAATGCAAAAGTATTGAGACTTTTTTTTTCACAACTTCTATGAAAAAAAGTTACATAAGACATTGTAAGTTAGTTGTCTAGTTCTAAAATATGCATTTCAATCACTTTCATGTCACTAACCCTATTGTATTGCAATGCGTTGTGGTTCATATGTGGCACGAGACACAAAACTATGTTCTTTTGGTGTGAAGACTATTTACAAAAGATAATGAAGTATAAAAGACTTATCCAAATGCACACTAGTGAGACGTTTTTTTTTTTTTTCAACTTCTAAGACAACTTCTCCTCTATTTTTTTTTTTTTCGTAATTGTTGACATGGAGATAAGACATTGTCAAGTATAAGTATATTGTGTAGATTAGACAACCAACTTCACATATCTTATATAATTTTGTCCCATAAACTTAATAATTTATTTGACAGTTGTATTAAAAATATTTTTTAAATAAAAATTACCATATTCCTATGAGACAACATTTTTTTTTTCAAATTATAACAGGGCAGGAGAAACCGTAAGGATTGACTACTATAGACACCGCATGTTCCATCAATTTTCAAGATATTTACAACCTTTGTTATACCTATCTCTACTATTATAAGCATCCCATGTTCCATCAATTTTCAAGATATTTATACATTTGTTGTACCTATCTCTACTATTATAAGATGCTTCAAAAGGGCTCCAAGTAAGCCGTGTAAGCCGTATATATATCATCAACCATTCATTTTAAAAAAATATGAAATAATATAATTTTTATCTTTATCTTTTTTCTTTCGCATAACAAAATATATTTTTTTCCAAAAAAAATTATGTGAGATTATAATTTTAAACTTTATATCATTTTCTTCCACATAATCGAATACTCTCTCTTTTTATCAACATATCCATAATATTATAATTAAAACTCTGATGGTGCCCAGCGAGAAGGGTGTTGGTTGTATGTGGGTTAAAGCCAGTATTGTTTGTAAATTTAACATTTTTCTAGATAGAATCACCGGCGAGTGTTGTGGGTGGGCTCCATGCGATGGTCTGGCCCAATTGGTCTCGGCCCAACGGAACCCAACTCATCAAGGTCCACCCAATTCATCCGAATTTCTTATCTCAAGAATACGCGAACATTCCATTGATCAAACCCAACCACAGCAAAATAATAACTAAAGTGAGTTCATTATGTAAGTTCAAGGACTCACCATCCATTGATTCTTCGTTGTAATGGTCAATCACCTCCTTTGCAACTTTATATTTATATTTTTCAACAACAAAAACAAAACCTCAAAAACCTCAATAATAAAAGATAAAACTAAAAATATCGATGGTAGAGCCCGTCCCAATGGACCTGTGAGCTTGGCTCCATGAGCGGGGTTCACCATGATTCAGAGTATGCAGCAACAAGAATAGCAGAAATTAGGGTTTATTGAAATTGGTAGAAGACAGGGATAACACAGAGTAATGAAAGGAAAATAATGCAAGTAATTCATAGCATTCTTTCAGCTGCTACTCCTCTCTCTTTATATTAGAGAGGATTACATATTGATTTACTAATGTGCCCCTCTGACATCTGACAGGACCGTTGGAGCCAGCGTGAGCAATCAAATGAGCTGGACCATGCACTGTGACCAGATAGGAATGCAAATGCTGTAACAGAAAGAAGAA
>JANAVB010016731.1:0-52911 GCA_029216955.1 Iris pallida | reverse complement strand
AAAATTCAAATAAAAAAAAACCAAAAAAAAAAAAAAAAATAAATATAATGCAAATAGTAACTGGGTTTTCAAAAAAAACTTAAAAAAAAGTAAAATGCAAATAGTAATGTGTTTCAAAAATATATATTTTAAAAAAATTTAAAAAAAAATATAAAAATTATTATAAAATTTTTTAAAAAATTTAAAAAATTCAAAATTCAAAATTCAAAAAATTTCCAAAAAAAAAAGAAAAAACGCAAATAGTAAATGGTTTTTAATAAAAAAACTTTTTAAAAAAATTAAAAATGCAAACAGTAATTGCATTTTCATAAAAAAATTCAAACACAATTACCAATTGTGTTTTCATTTTTTAAAATTTTTAAAATTGTGAGAAAATAATTTCTTATTTGTCTCTCCTCCTAATTTTATAACTATTTCTCTAAATATAATTTATTAATATTTTAATTCTTTGAACAAAAAATTCTAATTTGTTTAAGATATTTTTATTATTTAATAATAAATTTATTGTGAAGTCTGATGTCTACTTCTAGACAATGGACTTTATATTCTCATTATCAGCTCATTGCCAGCTCAACTTCACAACCAGATGGACATTTATATTGGAGAATAATTTTTAAAATAAAATTATGTTGCTGTTACGTGATAATTATTTTTTTACAAAGTCACAATAGCGTTGGAGATGCTCTTGGCCATGAACTTGTTATATTCACACTACTAGTAGCAAGAAGTTAGCTACTGACACTGAAATATGGAAACATTACTATTGAATCATTGATCAGTGAATCATATGAAACATCACTTGGAAATATTGACTGATTCATATGAAACAGCACTTGGAAATGACTGAAATATGGAAACATTACTATTGAAATAGTAGCATAATATCACAAAAGGCAAATATTACAAAAGCACATCAGTAGTTAGCAAATATTACAAAAGAGCAGTAGTAGATCATGCTGCATTAGGTTATTGTGCGACCAAATATTACAAAAGGACAGCAGTTGCATCATTGTTTTAAACACTAGTTGTCTTGCATGAAGTTGTCTAGCCATGCCCTTTGGAATTTCTCGGGCAACCCTATGAACTTGTTTGCTTCAAAGTTGTCCGTGCAAAGAAAATTGTAGGCATTCATCAAAACATTGGACTCATATCCCTATAAAGCAAATAGTTGAGCACCCATCTTCTCTATGGGGCTCTTGAACCCCGTACTAAGGGCTTCCGCCATTGAAGTAACACTCCCCACCAATATACTTATAGCTTCATTTCCCGCATTACCCTCTCTACGACGTTTTCCACTAGTAGATTTCGTAGATTGGGAGGTCGTAGCGTTCCCATGTGAGCCACTAGGAGGACTATCTACATCAACGAACTCCCCTGGTCCCCATTTTTGTTGAGGTCCGTTTTGTCCCCTCTTGCATGATCATCTCCGCATACAATTTGCAACAAATCAAAGTTTCTAATAGGGACGTTCACCCATTGGGCTAGTTTGGATTTGGCCTATGCAAGTAAAAATCAGATTTAGTTATATTGAATTCTAAATTATAAAGTTACATATGTAGTAAGAAAAACACAACTACCTTCTTAAGATCCTCGTGTGTTTCCTCATCCAAAATGACCATCCTAAGATCCTCATTCCATCCGGCTCCCGAAAAATCTTTGGCCTTCAAAATATCTAGCACTTAGACTTCCAACCACACAAATGGTTTTGAACATTGCTAACGCTATATGAAGTACCAAACTTGGTATTCACTATAGCACATACAAGTGTGTAGGAACTGTTTCTGAAGGCTTTGTCACATTTTTTCCCCTCTTCGGCCTCCCTAGCAAGAACCTTAAGCATCTCCTCCGTATGTTCATCCCCCAACGCTTATTGGGCGTTCCTTCATGTTTTGGAATATTCTTACCCGCACTATTCGATGGCTTCTTGGTTTGTTCTTTTGAGGAGATTCAACTTGCTCCTCATCGTAACCTTGTGGATTAGATCCTTGGCTAACGACAAAGGAATACGAATCCATGAAAGGGTCAATATTACCTTCCCAATTTATGTCGAACATTGGATTTACAATTGAACGGATGGGATTCGGTTGTGTCACCCGCTCTTGTCCTCCTTTGGTTGTGTCACCCATATTCGTACCAAGTGACCTCCTCTTTGTTTGAGGAGGCACAAAAGGGCTACCGGCATGTGATTGAAAGTGTTAGTTGGGAAAGTTGTCACCCATCTCACCTGTTAACATGTATAATGAAACCCATTGCCAAACAGTACAAATTATTATAATGTTTAAGCTATTACAAAAAACTAGTACAAGAAAGTGCTAGTAATACATATGGCGAAGATATCAAAAAACTCTACTAATATCAACAAAAACTGCTAGTAATAAACCATTGGATTCTTCCACACTTATACCCTACCATGTCCAATGCAGTAGTCATGCCACATGTGTTGGGCAATCTGATCACGCATGTCTTCCCAAGCCTTCTTCACATTTCGTTGGTCTGCGTACTGGTTTGGGAGTATTGTTCATACTCGGACAAGTTGTCCTCCGTGACTTCCTTCTCACCAAATACGGTTCATCCACACTAACTCGTCTTTAGGATCAACTCCAAGTATGTAGTTGTGCAGCACACAACAAGCAAGTACAATATCAACTTGTGTTTCAAAGTCATGGAATTTTTCTCTCCTAGGATGCAGAATCGGTTCTTCAGGGTGGCAAATGCGCATTCTATTTTGCTACGCAACTTAGAATGCCTATGGTTGAACAGTTCCTTCGCATTGGTAGGGTGACGATCTCTCTTAGGATTGAAGTAGTACCTAACTCCACGATAAGGGACAATGAAACCCGGCATGGTAGTGTAGCCAGCATCAGCCAAGTAATACTTTCCTATACGTAAATAAGCGTCAGGCATGAAATTATAAGATTTTATATTTCGTATATGGTAGTGAATGCTTTAATCTATTTACCTGCAATGACCTTCAGGCCATGTGGAGATGGCCTAGAAAGGGCATCCTTTAAAATTGTCATGTCATTAGCACAACCTTCCCACCCTGCCAAGACATGCGTAAACTTCTTGTCGGGAGTACAAGCCGCTAACACATTTTGTGTTACTTATTTTCTACCCCTAAACCTCGCCACTATAGAGGCTGGGAGGGTAGCTTGGATGTGGGTGCCATGTATCATCCCTATACAATCCTACATTTTAACGAAATCCATCTTTAACATTAATATTAGTAGGTTATATAACATAAACTGAATTTTTTAATTAACTTTACCTCAAAATAAGGAAACCATTCTGCTGCATTCCTTATCTCCGTCGGAGTTTCAGACCCAGGTTGCTTCACAAATCGTTCTTGAATAGAACATATTGCACCTAGGACTTTATTAAAATACCTAGAAATTGTTTCTCCGGATCGAATGAATTCAATACCGCATACTCTATTTTTTGCCTTATGTCCCAGTATGTAAGAAATATGGCCACTTGTTCTTCCACACAAACATATCGCGTATCATGGAGCGACCCATTGGAACGCAAAATATTTGCGAGACCGTAGAAAGCAGCACTGCTCATCCTTAGATAATGAACACAATTATTTGGTCCGGCCGTCAAAATTCGATACATGTGGGTTGCCTCCACTGTTCTCTGATTAGGGAGGGTTCTTTTGCAATGCCTAGTCGGTCATTGTCCTCGTTCTCAATTAGAGTCAAAATTATAGTTATGACAGTAAGTATACTACCGACTTGCGGCATTAAGTAACGGATCATTGGGATTCGACAAATCCATCTACAAAAAACAAAAATAAGGATCGTAAACCTTACAGCTCCTATATCATGCACTCTTTCAACCATGATCGACATAAAAAATCCTTTCTAAACATATAACCCTATCAAAACTAACATCATGTCCAGATGTACAAATAATAAATCATGGCAGTTCATATATCACGCACAGGAAAATTTATTTCTTCAA
The DNA here is from genome assembly GCA_029216955.1 of Iris pallida. Taxonomy (NCBI): domain Eukaryota; kingdom Viridiplantae; phylum Streptophyta; class Magnoliopsida; order Asparagales; family Iridaceae; genus Iris; species Iris pallida. Next base: position 48,948 of record JANAVB010016731.1, on the reverse strand, counting down.
AACCAAAAGTAAAAGTCATGGAAAATTTCACACTGTTCGAACAGAAAGTAGTAGATATCTACTTTTTTTCCGACTTCAAATCAAAATTAGCTCAGATGTACTAATTTTTTTTTCGTTTTTCCAACATAAAACAGCATAGATCTTCTAATTTTCACACTTTTCCAACATAAAACAGCATAGATCTAGTAATTTTTCCCATTTTCGAAGAAAATAACACAGATCTACAACTTTTTTCCCCTTTTCGAACCAAAAAAGAACAGATCTACTCATTTTTTACTACTGTCGAACCAAAAAATTTGCAGATCTACCAATTTTGTCCACTTTCGAAAAAATAGCCCGCAGATCTACCACTTCTTGCCTTTCTCGAACAAATTTTGGCACATATCTACTAATTCTTTTCCATTTCGAACCAAAAATTAGCATCAAGAGGGTCAGGAGAAGAGAAGAAGATAGTCTCACCTTGGTGGCGGAAGAGGAAGAAGGTGACCACAGACGAAGAGAAGGAGAGAGAGAGTTCCAAGCTTGCAACTGCCAGCATAAATTCTTCACTTTCGGTAGAGTTACTCCTCCTCCATGGTGTAGGTGAGAAGGAGTAAAGAAAGGGGGACAACCCGCTGTTCGATGAGGGGATGGGACACCTGCATCTCAGTTGTAGTGTGCAACCAAACACGAAAACCCCAGCTTCCAACGTTCACTTTCCAGCAAAACTCCTCATTTGAACCCACTTTCAGCCGAGTCCCCACCGATCCAAACAGCCCCTAAGCAAAAGAAAATACTAGTGAATGACCAACGGTCAAAGCCATGAACCTATGGCTTTTTTTGTTAGGCTACCTATAACTTACCAAAAAGGTGCAAGAGAGAAGCGGTAGAGAGGGGAATGGCATGTCAAAAAACGTCTATGTATTTTTTTTTAGAGCAATGCTATAGTTACATCCAAACATTTACAACCTCTTACAACCACTTATCCATTTTTTGACATATGGGTCAGATGGTGGCCTGGTCCACATGTCAGCAAATGAGTGTAAGTTGTAAGAAGGTTGTAAAAATTTGATTGTAAACCAAATATTTCCCATTTTTTAATCTTTGAGAAACGTACTTTCAAAGTTCGTTTTTTTTTCATTTTTTTAGCGTACATGTTATAACGGAGTGGGGAGAAAGTGGTAATGGCAGCTATGTTTTAAAATGCAAAATAAGGATCCAAAGGACGTTATGTGGTTTTTTAAGGAGAGAACGTCGGATGGACGTTCTTGTATTTTTTGTGGAATTTGGTTAAATTTGTGCTTAAGGTGGAAATTTAACCATACTTCTATGTGCTCTGGACAAAAAATTTTGAAATAAAAATTATGTAAAATTTCTTGTAACATTTTTATTCATTTTAATGTTTGATTTGATATAAATAATAAAATTGTTCTAACAAATGTTTTATCATTTTTTTCTTTCGACAATCACAATCCGTTCCTAAATATTCGGATACGAATCAGACACATCTAGCCTACGTTATGAGACACAATCACACAACTTAGACGTAAGCTGTTCTAATCCTTCAATTATTATCAAAATTATATTATATTGAATCATAATAATTACAGCATTTATATCGAGATAAACTAGAATAAGTCTAAAATGTCATTTTAGTTACATTCCCAAAGTAAGAGTAACTTGAGACAAATTCAGCAAAATAAATGTTAACTATTTATTACAAACCAAATTCAAATATTAAATGTAAGCTAAGCTATAGGATATTTCCTAGGAGAACATTCTCTGGGATGTGAGTTAGCGTTTTATGGGCAGAGTTGCAAATGAACTCCTCCTCAGGCAATTCACCTGTAATGATCCAATCAGAAAATGAGCAAAGTACAATCCTACAATTTACGTATGCTGAAACATAGAACTATCAAATAGGAATGTATGTAAAGAATTGATAATAAAGGAAAGTACAACAAGAAAATAGACTGCAACATACTCAAGTGAAAAGTAAATGTGACTGAAAAGATAGTAAATACATGATCGACTAATATGACGGTAAAAATAAATACAGGTGATATGGCATATAGCCGATCCAACAAAATTCACAGGTGTGCCAAGTTATTTATGCTATTCACTCATATTACACTATGGAATTTAATCATGTATTTAACTATTCTTTTTTCCAATTCTATGTACAAGAGAAAACAGAAATAAATAGAGATGCAACTGTGAAAAATAAAGACAACTGGTGTAAAATAAAGCGACTAATGAAAATTAAATACAACTTATTTTGGAAAGTAAATGCAACTGGTAATAAGAAAAAAACATGATCTAAATATTCAACATACAAAGTTATAGTTCATGTTTAGTTTAGTAAAATATGTAGTATACTTGCCTTCTTCAAGATAAGGTATAGAGCTATAAGAAGAGATAATGTCCCGGATCCTCTCACTGTGTTCGAAAGAGAATACAACTTAAGTTCCACAATTAGATAATGTCTAACTAACCAAATCTACCCTTAACCCTTATTTAAGCACTATTGATTCTATCTTAAATCAATAACAACTAAACACTAGTTTATTTCTATAACTGAATTTAGCTACTAGAAATTGTTGTAATGATTAAGTTATGCTAAATTAGAAATCAGAATGGTGAAGTTTTGGTAAAAAAATACGTAAAATGATATAATATCAAGTTACAAAAATGTTATACTAAATGTCACATTGACTTAAGGAGCATAGACAAGCTCATAAGTCAAACAAGAATTAATTCATTTATAGATTGAATTAATAAAGAGGAAAAATAATTTCGACTATAGGTTGAATCATTAACAGAAAGTAATAAATAATTTTAATTAGAGATCGAATTACTAAAAAGATAAACAAATCGATTATAAATTGATGACTTTGATTATAGATCGGAACAAATAAATGATTTATAGGTCAACTAAAAGTTGGCTTGTCCAGTTGAAGATCAATAAATAATGATGTGAGTTAATCAAGATAAAAATAACAAGTGAACTCTAATATAAATGGGTAAACACCAAAATCTTTAGAACAAACCACACAAAACCAACCCTCATAACTTGTAACAAAAATAGAAGTACTACTCATCTAGCATTAACAGATTAAAGAACTTTTAAAAGAACCATATATTGGCTACCAAACAAAACTTGTAATGCATTAGTAACCAAAACTAAATATACAACACTGTATATATGAACTTGTTGTACTAGCTTCACAAATCATTTCCACCTCTGCTGAACCTTTAAATCTGTCACGCCCCAGAACCAGAATATTGGAGAGCGGAGGACAGACACAGCCAGCTACATATATTAAAGTACAATCTACCACGCTATACGGTTACGGCTGTCTAAATGTATGAGAGTTTATCTACAAGCCATCAGTCTCATATGGTCAAGAACAAACCTAATGTCTCAATCTCAAGCAAGCAAATAATTGTTACAAGATGCTAGATCATCAGACATCTAAAGTAAGGCGTCCCAAATATTACATATTCAGATGATCATGAAGTTAGTCATACAAAACACGAAGACTAGCAAGAGTTAAGTCATACATGATCAACCCTAGGATTTGTCAATCCTATTACAGCCCTTAGGCAGACAAAAATTAAATTGCAACACGAGCAAACACTTGCTCGGCGGCTAAATGCCTCAAAAAAATAATTTACAATAGAGTGGAAGAGAAAAAAAAAGAAACTCACTTGTTGCCACGGTAACTTCTAGTGTTCACCATCTGGCTAGAAGGCAGGTAGTTCCTCGGGTGCTACTCCAAAATCTGGCCATACAAAACCAGCTGAATAAGAACCCAGAAGAGCAAGTACCAGAAGGGAGGCTCCATTTATGAACTAGAACCATCATATGTAAAGAATAGGAGAACTGATAAAAGAACATAATTAAATAACATAAAGATATGCTTTAATGAACCTACTAGATTGTATTAAAAAATAAGAGGTGGAATATAATTTCCATATTAATCATGAGACAATCATTCAGGCACGGCCAATCGTCCTACGACTTAATTGCTATCATTAGCTAACGAGGGTTATCATAGGCCTAGTTACTAACAAGATGCAGTTGAAATATGTTTGCAGTCATAAGCCCTGCAGACTATCCAAGTTATCCAAGTGGGGTTACAAGGGTTTATCAAGAATTAAGAGAATTTAGCTGACTTGGAGTGCAACACATGACAGTGTACTAAAAATGCACCATACTCGACGGCAGGCTACAAGTCCACAGGCGTGACCGGGATAACTGGATCGCCTGTAACTGAAAAATCTCTCTATATGAACTACTTGATCAATCTAGTCGTTAACTTAGTCAGATTTATTATGAATTTCTGACCGTGGTAACCAGAAATTCATGTTCTAGATATGATACAAGACGAGACAGGTAGCTTGTACAATCATAATTAGAAAAATCAACCACGGAGTGAAGACAAGAGTTACACCAGCAAGGCAGGAATAGCTGTCGCACAGCAATCAAGATTACACATATCATGTCAGGTTTACTTATCATGTCTAGAGTTCTTGTCAGGAGTGCGCTTCGACGGGCCACTAACAAGATTATCAAGACGAGATCATATTATTATGTTCAAGTTCAAGTCCAAGCTTATCAAGTCAGATCGTCACAATTTAGACCAAGTACAAAAAACATGCAAAGAATACCAAGTACATTCAAGGCTGATTGAAATTATCAATCACGTATAAATTCCAGTTAAAGTAAGACAGAAAGATTCTCAAAGCCAAGACAAAGATCTACAATTTTCATGTTTTGAGTTTTATAAGATTCTAGCTATAAAACAGCTTAAACAAGCAAAAATCGTACAAATCTGCGCATGAAAAATTCCTGCACATCCGCACATAAAATTTTTTGCACATCCGTGCATGAAAATTCATGTATATCTGTGCATGGAAAATTTCTGCACATCCGCACATGTGAAATTCTTGCACATTCGTGCATGGGAATTCCTACACATCCGCGTATGAAAATTTCTGCACATCCGCGCATGAAAATTCCTACACATTCGTGCATGAAAAACTCACATTGCGTCTTCAGTACATGCGCATAGGAAACCTATGCGCATGACACGCTTGGAGTCAAAGGATGCGTTGCCAGGACTTCACGGTGCATGGTCTCCCGGGCGCATGGGGGTCATCATGCCCAAACAGCAAGTTCAGCCATAGAAGTTCCAAAAACTTGCCAGGGTCATAACTTCCTCATTCGAACTCGAAATCAAGCGAAATAAAAGCCAAAACTTTATGAAATTGAATTCTCTACAACATAGAACCATTAGTTTTTAAAAATTCTAAGCTTTTAGATATCAAAACCAAGAAAAACAAAAAAAAGTTAAAACTTTAGATCTACAAAAATCTATCCATAAAAACCAAAAATTTAAGTTCTAAAGATACTTAGAATCATGTAGAGAAGAAGATAGAAAAAATAAAAATAGAAATCCATCATGTTCTTCATGGAGCAAGTTGTACTTGCCTTAGGGTTGGTGGAGGAGTAAATGAAGAAGAAGAAGTAAATAATAATAATGGAAGAGAGAGAGAGAGAGAGAGAGAGAGAGAGAGAGAGAGAGAGAGAGAGAGAGAGAGTAGCTGGTTTATATACCAACCCTCTCATCTCAAACTAACCCAAAACCAAACCAAGCCAAGTCAAGCCAAGGTGAACCAAACCAAAACTAAACCGAGTCAAGATTGAACCAAGATAAGTAAGACAAGTCAAAATACAGGTCAACTAAAAATTATCAGAAATTCGTACACGCATACTGAAAATACGTATAATGGAAAACGGGAGTGACAACTCTACCCACCTTAAAAAAATTCCATCCTCAGAATTTAATCAAGAGGCTAGAGGTGTTGGGGTAAGCCATACTAACTACATGTAACTTACGACTAGCAGTTAATTAAGCAATCAATCATGCAAGCAAGAAATTAAAAGTATAAGGCATAAAGAAGACATTATACCTTATGAGTCAAACTGGTGTGGTCATCGTGATCGGATATCATCCTAACTTTTCCAAGTTGACTCACCCAAAGAGTGATGACCCCAAGCAACACGGACTAAACTAATAGTCTTGTTCTTGAGTACCTACTCTCTTCGGTCTAATATGGATACGAGCCTTTCCTCATACGAAAGGTTGGCACCAACCCCTAATTTTGAATGATCAAGGATATGGCTCAGATCCGGGATACACCATCGCAATTGGGATACATGAAATACGTTATATACCTCACGTAACGACGACCGAAGAGCGAGATGATATGACACATCACCTACTCGTTCAAGAATATCAAACGACCCTATATACCTAGGACTAAGCTTTTCCCGCACGCCTAAACGAATGATGCCACGGGTAGACGAGATCCTAAGGAATATGTGGTCGCCGATAGAAAACTCAAGTGGACACCAATGAGAATCGGGTCAATGATGCTGACGATCTTGCACAACTCGAAGATGATCTCTAATTTGTCTGACAACCTAGATAGTCTGCATTACCATTTTTGGACCAAGGATCTGCCTCTTGCCTGCATCGTCCCAGGCTAAAGGTGAGTTGCACTTCCTATTATACAGTATCTCAAATAGTGTCATTTGAATACTGGCCTGGAAACTGTTATTATAGGAGAACTCCACTAGGAGCAGGTGATCTTTCCACGAACCACCGAAGTCAAGTGTACATGACCGTAACATATCCTCAAGATTTTGAATTGTGCGCTCTGACTGACCATCTGTCTGAGGATGATAAGCTGAATTAAACTTGAGACGAGTTCCCAAACTCTCTTGAAGACTCCGCCAAAAGTGTGATGTAAATCTCGAATCTCTGCCGGATACGATACTGACCGAAACTCCATGCAATTTGACTATCTGTCTAAGGTACATCACTGCTAGCTGATCCGTCGTCTGACCAATCTCGAAAGAGAGAAAATGAGCTACCTTGGTGAGTCGTTCAACGATACTCATATAGCATCTCCTCCAGCTGGGGATTTAGGTAATCTAGTTACAAAATCTATGGTAATATGCTTCCATTTTCATATCTAGATCTGAATGCCGTCTTTGGGATGTCTTGCTCTCTGACTCTAATCTTATGGTGCCATTCTGTAGACTCTCTCTGATATTGGCGCTGTCTTCGGAACCAAATCAATAGTGAACTCAATATCTTTCTTGCGGCATACCTGGAAGCTCTTCGAAAAATACGTCAGGAAATTGTTCTACTACTCTGGGAAACTGAATTGTTTCTGCTACTGCCATTCGTAAGACTGGGGGAGAAGGTTCTACTTTACCTCTGAAAAATAAAAAATTTCGCTGGAAATACCAAAAATAATCCTGCCAACATGGCAATCTGTCACCCCCACTTTTCTGAATAGGACTAATATGGTCATTTACATTATTTCATTATTTTAATATTATTATTAGTGTTTATATTATTATTTAAATAAGTATTTTACTGATAGAGTTGTTATTTATAAAAGTTTAATATATTTAACATATATATATATTTTTTATATTTATATATATATATATATATATATATATATATATATATATATATATAAATATATATATATATATATATATTCTTTTTTTTTTTTATATATATAATATACTATATATATATATATATATATATATATATATATTAAAAATATATATATATATATATATATATATATATATATATATATATATATATATATATATATATATATATATATATATATATATATATATAATAAAATATTTAATTTTTGTTTATAAATAAATTTTGATTTATTTATATATATTTAGGTAATATTCCATTTATGGGATATATCTATAAATATATATATTTATATTAATGGTAAATGTTATGGGTTTATTTTATATAAATAAATATACGTATAGTGTAAATAAATAATGTATGTCTGTATTTATGTGTATGTGTATAAATATATGTAGGTGTGTAATGCATGTATGTATGTATGTATATATGTATGTATGTATGTGTGTGTGTGTATATATATATATATATATATATATATTATATATATATATATATATATATATATATATATATATATATAGTATATATATCTATAAATGGAATAAAGAAAAAAGAAGAAAGAAAGAAAGAAAGAAAGAAAGAAAGAAGAAAGAAAAAAAGGAATAAAGAAAGAAAGAAAAAAAAATATAAATGGAATAAAGAAAGAAAGAAAGAAAAAAAGGAATAAAAACAAAAAAACACATACAGGCGCCCATCCCCCCACGAATTGTAAGCAGCAGCAGTGCTGCTACTATAACCAACCCGCAGCCCCGTTTCCTTTTTAACCGACGGCGACTTCGTATATATATAAATATATATATATTTAGAGAGAGAGAGAGGAGAGGAGAATTTTGAGAAAAACAAAACCCTAACCGTCACCTCCAACCCAACGTGCACCCCGACGTCGCCGGCGACCAACCCGTGGCCGTCCATCACCGGAAAACGTGCAACGAGCATCCCACCCGCGCGCAGAAACTGTCAGCGAAGGGCCAACTTCGGAAATAGATTTCTCCTTTCTCGCTCCGTCGTTTTGCGAACCACTTGGTCAGGTATGATCCCAACATATACCCCTTTAATTTTCTTTAAATAGTTCGTGCCGATTCGCATCATGTGCGACGAAAAACGAGTTCCAAAATTGAGAAAAAACTTGATTTTTTGGGTTTAAAAGCTGTCCCGAAACCCCAACTTTGTGGCCGATTTGCGACCAACGTGTTGCGAGTTTTCAAAATCGGTCTGAAGAGACTTGTAGACAACCTATATGGCTTTAAAACCCATTTTGTAGAATTAAAATTCATGTACTGTACAGAAAGTTATTGGTTTGTGAAGTGGAAAAAAAACTAATTTTCAAAAGTGGTTTTTTAGAAAAATTGTCCCGATACGCCGTCCGTCCCGTCAATCCGGGCGAGTGGTCACGAACCGAAAGCATCAAAAGGTGCGTATCGATTTTGTGGACGTGTGAAATTTGACGGAATTTAAATTGGTCGCGTGTGTGCGACGAATTTGACCCGTATCCGTCAAATTTTTTCGTATCGGGCTTTTTCGAAAATTTTCAATTACTTTGTGCACACGCATCAAATCGCGATGAAACTCGCGCCATTGGACTCGAAATTTTTTTCTGGTCCTGTGAGCCAAGTTTGATCCGTTTCTGAGATGGTCGAGTGGAACGCTATTTTGGCGGGCCTACAATCCCACTCAACGGATGATTTTGTGCACAGCCCACCAAAATCCAAAATTGGACATACCGTTGGGTTCGTCTCGTCAAACAGGACCTATATGTTGGCCCATTTGGTCATATGGTTAACCTGATTTTAATAATTGATTAAACTCTGTCTGGATATACAAAGCTAGTCGGGACATCTCGGACTCTTGGACATGATCAAGAATGACTATCCACTGAATTCAAGACCGAAGATCTGTTTGTCTACTCGAGTCTGTAATTCCTTATACAATGTATTTTTCATTTTATTTGAGTCTAGGAATATGTTGTACACCGAGTCGTACTGCAAATAGGCTACCCTTAAATGAGTTCAAAATGTTTTTAAAATGACCTCTCAAAAAGGTTTACAAAAAGGTTTTCAAAAAGGTTTTCAAAAATCACCAAAAAGCATTTTTAAAACCCTAACATAACCCTGACAGAACTCGGACCGAGTTCGGCCAGAGTTCGGCCAGAGTTTGGTTGGTGGCCGTTTGATTTTTGAATCTCAGGAACTTGGTCCTCCTGCAGTTGCGGATTTGACCGAGATTTGCTCATAGAGTTCTGTCCGAATTCTGCCCGAATTCTGTCAGAAGTCTGCCTTTGGAATTCCTATAAATAGAGAAGGATTTCGATCATTTCAACTCACTCATTCACTTTCAATCTTCTCTCTATCTAAAGCTTTCAGTCTTCCAAAGAGTTTTTCTTGAGCTTTCAATTTCAGATCCCAAGCCAATTACAATCCTCTAGTCGATTTGCCAGTGCGGTACGGTCTAGAAGTTTCTAAGAGATTGTAATCAGAAGGCTTGATTGAAGAATACCTCTTCACGTTTGAAGTTGGACGAGTTCTTCGTATCAAAGCTCGCGTTGTAGAAGTTGCAAGGACTTCGTAAGAAAACTTGCGGTTTTTCCAATAGTGGATTTAACTGGTAGCAAGAGTTCTACCGACTGGATTAGTTCTCAACAGAGGAAAACCAGTATACATCGCTGTCTTTGCGTTTGCTCTCTTAACTCTGTCTTTACTTTATTTTAGTTGTGATTAATATTCTGTGATTGTGCTGCTAACATTTTTAATTAGCATTATTCTGCTGCCAACTCTATTCACCCCCCTCTAGAGTATTACCCTTTACTATTTCGTTCCTATAATTGGTATCAGAGCGGGTGTTACAGGTAAAGCAAAGGTAACAGTACAATTATTTATTCATTTTAATTAACTGTTATATAGATCACAATACAATACATGGCAACTGTGAAATTCACAAGTGAAGGCCAGGCCACAAACAGACTCCCGCTGTTTGATGGTATAAACTATACCTATTGGAAAACTCGGATGAGTTTTTTCTTGAAATCACTTGACTTTAATTTATGGTCCATTGTTCTTGATGGCTATCAAAAGCCACCTCGTATAAATGTTGATGGAGTTTTAGTTGAAAAACCCCATAGCAGATATACAGAGGAAGAAAAGAAAAGGGCCAGTCTTGACGTACGTGCCATTAATGCTCTTTTTTGTGCTTTAGACAGAACTGAATTTAATAGGGTGTCTATCTGCACAACGGCTAATGAAGTATGGAAGCTACTTGAAGTCACACATGAAGGCACGACTTAAGTCAAAGAATCTAAAGTCAGCAGACTTACTCAAGAGTATGAGGTGTTCAAGATGAAGCCCAACGAAACAGTTACTCAGATGTTCGAGAGGTTCTTGGATATTGTAAATCCTTTGTCCTCCCTAGGCAAAGAGTACAGTAACCATGAAAAGATTCGCAAACTCCTGCGAGCACTTACCAAGAACTGGATTCCAAAGGCTACTGCAATCATTGAAGGGAACGACCTCACAACTATGTCCCTCGAAGTACTCATGGGTAAGCTACTCACTCATGAACTGGAGCTACAAGATTTTGAAGAGCCTGCACCAAAGGAGAAGACGATCGCTTTCAAGGCTCACCACAGAAAAGCTGCTGAAGGTGACTCAAACAGCAGTAAATCTGATGCTGAAGATCAAGCACTCCTAGCAAGAAAATTCAAGAGATTCATGAGACATGAGAAGAGAGCCAAAGAAAACAACAGCAACAACTGGTATCAAGATGATGCTGTTTGCTACGGCTGCAAGAAGATGGGACACATGAAGAAGAATTCTCCCACAAACTCATCATCAAGCAAGAAGAGCAACAGGTATGAAAAAGGGAACCTGAAGAGATCAACATCTAGGAGATATGCCAATACCAGCATATGGCATAAAAGTGAAGCCAGCGACTCAGAAGACGAACAATCAGAAGACGCTGCAAACGTATGCTTTATGGCATCCGATCAGGTACCTACTGAACCTGTAGTTGATACTTATGATGACTTCACCTTTGAGCAATTAGGAGATGCCTTCAGTGACCTGATGACTGATTACAGGAACTACGTAGCAAGTATCAGACCTCTAAGAAGGTACTCAAAGAGTACAAAGGTGAAATAGGTAGACTTACCGACCTGCTAGCTGAGGTTAGAAATAATGTTAGTGAGTCTGGTGAGCTTTCTTCAATAAAGCTCTTATTACACGAGACTACCAAGTCATCTGAAGAGAAAGACAAAATTATTGACCAACTCAAGGAAAAACTTTCTATAGAGAAGAAAAATCTTCAATGTGCACAAATCAGAATGGAAACACTTACTTCTGATTATACTAAGTTGTATGACACTTCCAAAAGATTGGAAATTAGGTTAGAAAAACAGCCTGAGCTTGCTGCTTCCTATCCTAACACGTGTCACTTACCGAAAAATCGGAACATTCCCAAGCCAAACACTGTCAGACCTAACCCTATCAAACCTTTACCCCAAAAGGTTAAGCCCAAACATGATTATAGGTATGCTTTCTTCTATACTAGAAAACTAAACATACCAACCATGCACACCACTCAGCTTTCAACACTCGACATGCACAATGTCATTATTGTGGCCTCATTGGTCATATTTTATCTGCATGTAGAATCAGAAAGCTTGTTGATTTAAATATTTATGCTTGGATACCAAAGGCTAACATTTTAGGACCCTGTAAGAAATGGGTACCAAAAGTTTCATCTGTAAACTATTTTGTAGGTGGAACACCCTTCACATGCTAGAAGCAAATGGATCCTCGACAGTGGTTGCTCACGGCATATGACCGGTGACGCTACCCTATTTGCAACACTGTCGAAGAAAAAGAAGGAAGGCTATGTCTCCTTCGGTAATAACTTGAAAGGGTATATTATTGGTATCGGTGATGTTGGTAAGTCTCCCTATCCTGTGATTAAGGATGTCTATCTGGTTACCGAGTTGAAACATAATCTACTCAGCATAAGTCATCTAGATGATCATGGTTATGGCATCAACTTTGGCAAAGACAAATGTACTATAGTTGATAGCTCAACTGGTAGTACTATCTTTGAAGGTATCAGGGAAGACAACATATATGTTTTCTATTTGTTAGAAGAAACTAACATTTCAGGTAGATGCTTAATGGCCAAGAGTGATGAGAGTCATCTGTGGCATATGAGACTCGGTCACGCAAATGTGGATACAATATCAAGATTATCCACAAAGAAGCTAGTACACGGTTTACCGGACATTACATTCAAGAAGGATTCAGTATACAGTCAATGTGAAATGAACAAAGCTACCAGATCCACATTCAAGTCAGTAAACGCATTATGTACTACTAGACCTCTACAATTGCTTCATATGGACTTATTTGATCCTAGCAGAGTTGCTAGCCTCGGAGGTAAACTTTATGCTTTTGTAATTGTAGATGATTTCTCTAGATACACGTGGGTATATTTCTTGACACGCAAGAATGATGCATTATCCGAATTTGTCGCCTTTTACAAGAAAGTACAGAATGAAAAAGGTTACATGATCACTCGTATAAGAAGCGATCATGGAGGCGAATTCGAGAATGCTGATTTTGAGCAATTTTGTGACACATACGGTTTCATACATGAGTTCTTCTGCACTAGGACTCCACAACAAAATGGAGTTATGGAACGTAAGAACAGAACTCTAACCGAAATGGCCAGAGTGATGTTAAACCAGTTTAGTCTACCCAAATATTTCTGGGCTGAAGCTGTCAATACAGCTTGCTTTGTTCTCAATAGAGTTCTAATTCGACCCAAATCGAAGAAGACTCCATTTGAGTTATGGCTTGATAGAATTCCATCTGTTTTATATTTTAGAATATTTGGTTGTAAATGTTTTATTCTAAATACAAAAGACAATTTGGAAAAATTTAATGAAAAGGCCGATGAAGGTATATTTTTAGGTTATGCGGCCAAGAGCAAAGGATACAGAGTCTTCAACAAACGAACCATGATCATCGAAGAGTCAATCAACGTCACTTTTGATGAACAAAATCAGATGACGATCGATGACAATGACGAAGATCCAACTGTACCAAGCTCAACATCAGCTGATCCTCAACCAAGCTCTGCACTAGCTGAACCTCCTAGAGAAGATCCAGGAGCCAGCTACCTTCAGAATCTACCAAAAAGGTTGAAATTTATAGTTGATCATCCAAAAGATTTGGTAATTGGTGATATTACCAAAGGAGTAAGTACTCGTACATCCAGTAAAGATATTGTTTCTAGTGTTGCATTTATTTCACAGCTAGAACCCAAAACTATTGATGAAGCATGTAGTGATAGTTTTTGGATAGATGCTATGCAAGAGGAATTAAACCAATTTGAACGGAATCAAGTTTGGGAACTTGTTCCCAAGCCTATTGATCATCCGGTCATTGGCACCCGTTGGGTATTCCGAAATAAACTAAATGAGAATGGTTTAGTGACTCATAATAAGGCTCGACTCGTAGCTCAAGGATATAATCAAGAAGAAGGCATCGACTACGATGAGACTTATGCCCCAGTTGCGAGATTAGAATCTATTCGCATGTTATGTGCATTTGCATGTTTTCATAATTTTAAACTATTTCAAATGGATGTCAAGAGTTCTTTTTTAAATGGTTTTATAAAAGAAGAAATTTTTGTAGCACAACCTCCAGGTTTCACGAATTTCAAAAACCCTGATCATGTTTTCAAGTTGAAGAAAGCCTTATACGGTTTAAAATAAGCCCCTCGTGCTTGGTATGATCGTCTAAGCTCTTTTCTACTTGACAACGGTTTTTCAAAAGGCAAGTTGACACTACACTGTTTATTAAGTCTTTTAATGGCAAACTTCTTTTAATTCAAATCTATGTTGATGATATTATATTTGGATCTACTGATGAATCTCTGTGTCAAAAAATTTCTAAGTGTATACAGAATGAGTTTGAGATGAGCATGATGGAAGAGCTGAAATTCTTTCTCGGATTGCAAATCAAACAAACTGATAATGGGACATTTATAAATCAAGCCAAGTACACAACAGACCTGCTAAAGAAGTTTGATTTGGACAATGTCAAACCTATTGGCACTCCAATGGCAACTTCAACAAAGCTTGATTCAGATGAATAAGACAAGCCAGTCGACACACGTAAGTATCGAGGTATGATTGGTAGTTTATTTTATTTAACTGCTAGTCGTCCAGATATAATGTTTAGTGTTTGCCTGTGTGCACATTTTCAAGCTAACCCAAAGAAATCACATCTATCCGCAGTTAAGCGTATCTTTCGATACCTTAAGGGTACTTCTTCTGTTGGCTTATGGTATCCCAAAACTAAGTCCTTTGACCTTATTGGTTATTCGGATACAGATTTTGCTGGATGCAAAGTTGATAGAAAAGTACCAGTGGCACATGTCATTTCTTAGGCAAGGCTTTAGTCTCATGGTTTAGTAAAAAGCAAATTCTGTAGCCCTATCAACAACAGAGGCTGAGTATATCGCTGCAGGACGTTATTGTGCTCAGATTTTGTGGATGAAACAAACCCTAGAAGACTATGATTTATTTTACACACACATTCCCATTTTCTGTGATAACACGAGCACTATTAATTTGACTAAGAATCCAGTATGTCACTCTCGTACTAAACATATCGAGATTCGACATCACTTTCTTAGAGATCATGATCAAAATGGAGATATAAACCTTGTGTACATAGATACTAAAAATTAACTAGCTGACATCTTCACTAAACCTCTAGCGGAAGATCGTTTCAATTATTTACGTCGAGAATTAGGAATTTTGGACGTCAATAATATTAATTAATTTTGTTTTATGATTATATATCATTACGCAAAAACTGTGTTAGAGACAAGCCAATAAAGAGTCTGTCTGTCACCACAACTACGGTTGAAGCGAAGCGGTACTTAAGAGTTCCCCGGTAAACCTCCGCCAGCTGGAACAGTACTCCTACAGCTAATCTGAAACAGTCGCTGTGTAACGACATTTAATCTATAAAATAATATTAATTATGTTAATTGAAGTTGAAATGACTAATCTTTGAAATGAGACAATAAAAAAGAATGGCAAAAATCAACTATAAAGAACCCTAGGCGAATTCGGCCAGAGCTCTGACCGAATTCGGCCCAAGTTCGGTTGAGGGTGTCAAGTTATATATACAGAACCCGAGAAGCCTTTCTTCTTCATTGCTTCCAAAATACATCATAACAGCAGCAGCAGCCGCGAAGGAGCCCCGAACCCTAGCTTTTCACCACCCTCCTTCTTCCAATCCAAGTGGTGAAATTAATCCAAAATTTAGATTCGTGCGGAGTTCGTCGTTCTCTTCGACATACTTTAATTTCGGGAGGTATAACCACATCCTTCTCCACTTTTCAATTAGTGCATTTTTACTTCAATTTGCACAAATGGCACCCAAATTCAATCCTTCAAAGAGGAAGAAGACGAACCCCAGTGAGGAAGGGTCATCTTCGTATCCGCATACGGATTCCCTCTTCTCGCCGGTCCAAACGAGCGACGGTGCGTTCGACGGGTTTTTCTTTCAAACCCTAGACCAAGCCCTACTGTGGTATGGAGACTTCTCCATGAGATCCATATGCACAGGCGCTCCAGTCAAATGGACTGTATTTCCTGATCATCATCATTTCTTTGAGGCATTAGGGTTACATCTTTTTGTTAAAATCTGCTTTCCTATAGCAACTAATGCCATTAGATTATTTTATTGCAATCTCATATTAAACACTTTTGATGTGAGCACTCGTGTTGGAGGTATTGATATCAATTTCAATGATGACCTCTTAGCGGAGATCCTTGGTATCCCTAATGAAGGTGAACTGCTAGTTGACATCACTGAATTTGATTTTCCTGAAGGCACGACACTCGCCAGTTTCAAAGCGGAACTCTGTGCACCTGATAGAGTACGCTCTGGAAAGTTCAAGGCTAACAACCTGAACTTGTTTAACTATGAATTGCATCGCATCATCTATTCCACTATCCTTCCAAAATTTACTTCAAAGGATGATGTGACTTCTCTTGAGCTGTCCGTCATGTACCACATTCTTAAGGGAATTCCATTTTCTGTCCCTAAGACCATGATTCAGATGATGGGTCATTGTCGTGCAAGAGATAGAAATCTCTCTTACGCGATGATTCTCCCGCGCATCTTTCAGCGCTTCGATATCGATCTGTCGACTTGTACTCAGGACCCTGAGCCCAAGTTTTTCAGTTATCTCGTCATAGCATGACTGCTTCAGCTCCACCTTCTGCTCCTCCTACTGTACCTCCTCCACCACCTCATCAGTATGCCATGACATTTGAGGGCATACATCAGCATTTATCTGCTTTGCATGTCTCGATGACGGACATGGCTCGCGAGCGTGAGTTCCGCGACGTCACCCGTTATCAGGCGCTTACAAATTCCTTAGCTGATCTTCGTTTCGCCCAGACTGGTCATTCAGCCGGTTGAATCCCTAGAGATCTAGCTTTCTCTGGTTACCGCTGTGAGGATGAGGCTGTTCATGCCTACTTCCAGCCCGGTAACGCCTATGATTGGTACCATTCTGACCGTGCTCCACCTCGTGATTATGTTGGTGAGTTCTATACTGGCGCCCCTTCTCATCCTTCTGGTGCTGGTACCTCTAGAGCTGGTCCTTCAGGACATGCTGGTCGAGCTGATGATGATGATGAGGATGATGATGAGAAGATGTGACTATATGATTTTGAGTGATATTTTATTGTACACTTGGAAATGCTCCGACATTCCAAGTTATTATCAGTACTTTTTGATTATTATTAGCACTTTCTAGTTTGCTTCAGTACTCTGTTATTTTCATGGACATGTTTATTATGCCTCAGTTTATGGCATTCCAGTTTATTTCAGCACTATATTTCTGTTTCAGTTTATGATAGCACTATTTCTTATATTGCTTCATTCTTTATAACTGCCTGTGAAATTACATGCCTGTGATGATTTTTTTGCGACAATACATGCCTGTGATATTTTTCTTTTATTTCTGCCTTATTTCTTTTATATGAGTTTTTTTTCACTATTTGTTACTTATGCATTGATTGCGGGGGCGCCTTCTCTTTTGCAATTATTTTGCTAAGTGACAAAGGGGGAGAAAAATTAAAGATCTAACATTTTTTTGAGATAATACAGGATATGAACAATTCTACTTTTTGATATTTTGAACAAGCTTAATGTTATATCATTCATAGTTTGTCAATTATCAAAATGGGGGAGATTGTTGGCCCATTTGGTCATATGGTCAACCTGATTTTAATAATTGATTAAACTCTGTCTGGATATACAAAGCTAGTCGGGACATCTCGGACTGTTGGACATGATCAAGAATGACTATCCACTGAATTCAAGACCGAAGATCTGTTTGCCTACTCGAGTCTGTAATTCCTTATGCAATATATTTTTTATTTTATTTGAGTCTAGGAATATATTGTACACCGAGTCGTACTGGAAAATAGGCTACCCTTAAATGAGTTCAAAATGTTTTTAAAATAACCTCTCAAAAAGGTTTACAAAAAGGTTTTCAAAAAGGTTTTCAAAAATCACCAAAAAGTATTTTTAAAATCCTAACCTAACCCTGACAGAACTCGGACCGAGTTCGGCCAGAGTTCGGCCAGAGTTCGGTTGGTGGTCGTTTGATTTTTGAATCTCAGGAACTTGGTCCTCCTGCAGTTGCGAATTTGACCGAGATTTGCTCATAGAGTTCTGTCCGAATTCTGCCCGAATTCTGTCAGAAGTCTGCCTTTGGAATTCCTATAAATAGAGAAGGATTTCGATCATTTCAACTCACTCATTCACTTTCAATCTTCTCTCTATCTAAAGCTTTCAGTCTTCCAAAGAGTTTTTCTTGAGCTTTCAATTTCAGATCCTAAGCCAATTACAATCCTCTAGTCGATTTGCCAGTGCGGTACGGTATAGAAGTTTCTGAGAGATTGTAATCAGAAGGCTTGATTGAAGAATACCTCTTCACATTTGAAGTTGGACGAGTTCTTCGTATTAAAGCTCGCGTTGTAGAAGTTGCAAGGACTTCGTAAGAAAACTTGCGATTTTTCCAATAGTAGATTCAACGGGTAGCAAGAGTTCTACCGACTGGATTAGTCCTCAAAAGAGGGAAACCAGTATACATCGCTGTCTTTGCATTTTCTCTCTTAACTCTGTCTTTACTTTATTTTAGTTATGATTAATATTCTGTGATTGTGCTGTTAACATTTTTAATTAGCATTATTTTGCTGCCAACTCTATTCACCCCCCTCTAGAGTATTACGCTTTACTATTTCGTTCCTACACTATAGACATATAGTTTGATGACTTTGAAGACGGTAAATTCTGGCACGTTTTTCGGTGCAAAGTAGGTCCAACGGTGGACATCAATTGACCCGAAATTACCGTTTTATCCCTGTGTCCAGAATTGGACTTATGGGTAGGCATTTCAAGCTAATTTGATCATTCTGAGAACATTGGTAATGTCTGTTTCAGCATTAGGAGACTGTTGTGCGAGTTGACCATTCGTGGCTCATTGAGTGGGTTTTAGTTTCGATTTTTTCAGCTCAGGACGACATGCGAGTACATTCTCTGATAGTTTTCATTGTCTTGATATCTACTATATCCGATTCAGTTGTAGTGTTATACTTGATTCTCGACACGAGGATACACGGACTAGTATACGTGAATCTCGTCATGAGATGTCATTCCCGGTTTACCTGGTATATGAGTACATTTTTCGATATTGTTTCCTGTACTTGTATAGACACCGATTTGGGAGTGCCCCCTGCTCTTCGAATCCCGTGTCATGATCTGTCATGTCTAGATTCATTATACTACTCGGGGATGTGGGAGTTATTAGAGGTTATGTGATCATTACCCCTACTTGTTTATTACTTGTGCATAGCTTCATCCTCACCACACGTAAGGTGTAGCCTGACCTTATACTACTTGTGCATAGCTTTCCATTTTGGCCGGCCTGATCCCTATACTATTAC
Source organism: Iris pallida (assembly GCA_029216955.1). Classification (NCBI taxonomy): domain Eukaryota; kingdom Viridiplantae; phylum Streptophyta; class Magnoliopsida; order Asparagales; family Iridaceae; genus Iris; species Iris pallida. Next base: position 29,394 of record JANAVB010016731.1, on the reverse strand, counting down.
TACCTGTGCATAGTCGGTTAAATGGAACAACCTGATCTTGACCCAAGCCGATCACATAACGCTCTAATATCTCATGGCACTTTATTTTTATGTTTACATCTTACCTCAGATTACTTTCCATTGTTTATATTCCAGTTTTATCTTATATCTCACATATGACATGATATTCAGTTCTCATGTACCATTTTACTTTCAGTCTTGATATTTCATCTTGTATTTTATTATGATTGTCTCTTATAGTATTTGTCAATTTACATGGAACTGCTGTTGGCGTTTGTACTTGCTCATATCCTGACAGGATAACCCCCATTATTTTTCAGAGGATTTAGATACAGATTGCCCGACCTACTACGGGTTTGGCATAGATGGAACCTACGACCAGGACCAGCCTGTGGACCCGGTGCTCGTAGAGGACGCACCGCCAGTAGTGGCCTAGTTCACCTAGATTTTGTCTTGATTACATTCCAGTTTGATACTTTGAGACTTATAGTATTTATTTTGGGATATTATTTTATGTCTTGGTCTCTGAACTTATGATTGTGGCTCGGCACTATTTCAGACTATTTATCTCCTCTTTATCTTTATCATCGTGTTTATCTTCCTCAGAATTATGTGATTGAGTTGTGGTTATATTCTTTCGTGCGGAGATGACAGGTTATATTATTATGTCTTAGATTATATATATTCTAGATGACCTTTACAACATTCTACCGCCGATACTGCGGCGTAGGCTGGACGTACCTACGTGCTCGTGCCCCTAAACAGGGTGCGGGTCGTGACACAATCTATTCTTGCTTATTGATCCTTCAACCAATCCATTCCTAGGACCACATCATAGTCGTCCATCGAAAATACTATCAACTTAACCTAAAACTCTCTACCACTAACTACGATTCAACACGAGAAAAAAACTCTATCTACTTCCACAAGACCGTTACCGGTAAGGATGTTGAGTCTTAGTGATAATGACTCGAGCTCCAATCTCATCCGTGTTACGAATCGTACAGACATAAATGAATGCGATGCACCTGAATCAAATAATACTGATGCTAGAAAAGAGTTGACGAGAATGATACCTGCCACCACCTCACCCGATCCAAATTCTTCTGCCACGGTCAGAGCCATAGCTTGACCTTGTCCTCTTGGTGCTGGTCCCCTCTGCTGGTGACCTCTTTGTCTGCTCTGAAGCTGAGCTTGGACCTGAGCATACTACTGCGGCCTTTGCTGCTAGAATGCTTGAGCCTGGGGTGGCAGTGGCCTCGAAGGCTGGTACTGGTGCTGCTATTGCTGCACTGGTGCTAGTCCCCTAACCAATGGACTGGTTAGGGTTGACGAAGATAAACTGGCTCTATACGGACAAGACCCTATTATGTGGTCCGGTACACTACAAGCTAGGCATAATCCCTGTGCTCTGCGACACTCTGAAATTACATGCCCAGGCTTTCCACAATGAGAGCCGTCCATTGTGGAAGATGGCTTCTACTTCTGTTGTCGAGGGTACATCGAAGTTGAGTGCTGAACCGAGGAAACTGTGGTCGCCCTCCTAGGAGCTCCAATGGTCAACGCTCTAGCAGCCGGGGCTGGTGCTAACGAATGAGATAATTGTCTATGAGACCTTTTTTGCCCTATAGTTCAATCTACTGTCCTCTGAGCAGTATATTCATGCACTCTTACTGTTCGTAAATTGGCAAATACGACTCGATAGTTGCGTCCCTGATTTTAAGCCGTATGGCAAACACGACTCGATAGGTTAACGTTGTTGGCACGATAAGGGTCTTGAGGCAAGGTATGAGTTAACGTTGTCGTTGCAAGCACGAGATGGTCTAGAGACACGGAATAGGCCAAGGTGTCGGTCCTAAAACTGATCCTAAGGTAAGAGTAGAAAGACAATCTTAAAGGGGACTAAGTTGCACAAAAGTAAATCAAACGTGTTGGGTTCGTATGGGTGGGCGAGGAGCTCATTCCACCAGTACAGTTGAGTACTGACACCCATATAGTTTTCATGTGCAGGCATAGGTAGAAGCTCGTGGCACGGAGCTCGCTTGGATATGTCGAGGCACGGAGTTCCTTGGTGATTCGAAGCACGTGGCCGCATGAAGTAAAGACTTATACGGGACATAATGTATGGACATCGTCTTCCGAAGCTTCCGCTGGATCAAGACTTGTAATTGAGAGATGAGAGAGAGAGATAGAGAGAGCTGAGTGAACTTGTAATGTGAGCTTGAGTGAGCTTGAGAGACTTGTAATCTTGGCCTTGTGCCCCATTGTAATCTATGTTTCAATATTAATAAAAGAGTGTTTTTGAAATGACTTGTGTTTTGCTTCAAATTCTGCTGCTAATATTCAATGTCTCTGTATGGGACTTCTGTGCGACGACCCCGTCGCAGTCGCTGAAATCGGCCGTTATGGAACCCGCCTTGCACGAGCGCAATCTAGGCTCGTGCGGCATTACGCCTTAGCGAGGACGATCGCTCCTACGGGAGCAGGGCGTGGCATAATGGTATCAGAGCACGGCTTTACGTCCTTGGACTATTGATTGAATTGTATAACTCGTTGTTTTCGTAAACTCTGTTGCTTCCGCAAAGTTGATATCGTTGGTGCGCTCTCTCTCAAATGCCCCACGGGATGTCCATACAATAAGTCTATCTATTTTGCAAAACATAGAAGAACAGTTTTTGACAACAAAACAAAAAGATGGTTCGCGTAAGCACGATTGGCTAAGTCGGGCTGGGCATATACACCAAGGATTGCGTCGACCTTAGAAAAATCGAGTACGGAAATTGAATAGTGCGAGCATGAAACGGATTGAGCTTGATTAAGTAAATGAAATGACTGTCGATAGGGGTGCTATCAAGCGACAGTATCGTCGATACGATATAGGTGAGCGTGCTTGGAAACAGAGGAATAGTTTGAACGGGATTCAAAAAAGTCGATTTTGATTCGAAAAATAGTGTTGAGGATTTGTTGAATGACTTCATCACTGAGTGGTGTATGCGATAGCCTCAGGAATGTCGATCGATCGAGGATTCGGGGGTGTCGATGAGTCTATCAGCAAGCGCCGTGTTATACAAAGCCATAGATTGAGTATCAATGAATAAGTCTTAACTTGAAGTTTGACGAGTGGATTCAAACAACCTAGAATTGATGCGCACGAAACATGCACGGGATTGAGGGTTACGCAAGTATGAAACGTGAAAACGATTGAGTAGGTGAAATCGAATCGAGGAAAAGTTAAGGTGTTGCGAATGGATAACTTGATCGAGGAAATTGATACGGATCGTATACGAAAAGTTAGCACGACAGGTACATAGCGTGCATGCAAGGCTTGATTTTGAAGTTACGCGAATGATTCTATGGATTGGATTGAATGTTGCTCGATGATTTGAGTTAGCAAGGAATGATATGAATTGAGGAAATACGTTGGTTGATGACTTAAGATGGACGGATGAATGATATGTGAGTTTGGTTTGAGGAAATTGATGTTGTGAATGAATCGATGGATAATGATCGAACTTGAATTTGAATGTCGAGGAAATTATCCAGTCGGACGATGGCATCATTCGTACGACTCAAAATTGGTTGCAAAGGAAGATCGTCAGGTTACGCATATCGTCGATGGTATTGAGGCGTATCAAAGATCGATATGCGATAACTCGAGGGTACTCTGACTCGGCGAGTGACGATCGTACAAGTGTTATTGTTCGGTCGGATGTGATACTTAGGATTTTGATTGAGATGAATGTTGGATGAAAATGATCGTGTCTTGATGGTTACGTTGATAGCCACAACGTCGACGATCTTGTCTTGCGCGAGCGCAACTCCAGCCTCGCACATGCGTTGCGTCGGATTTGGGGCGATTGTTCCGCGTGAGCGCTGACATGGTGATTCATGTCTCGGGAATGATCGAACTCGGAAAATCAGGACGCGGCAACGTTGATTGTCTCAACTTGTCGGTTTGACACGAAGGTGAATTCGTGGATGGTTGGACTTGCGAATGATGAATGAAAGAAACTTGAGAATTTAGTAGGTCCAGTCCGCGCATCGAGAATGAATTAGTTTAGACGTAAAACAAGTGTTACGTCCCGATGAGGATGATTATCCCGCAGGAGCGTGTATGGTGATTCATGTCCACCGTGGAAAATCTGACTCGCGTGAGATCGGGACACAACATATTGTTAAGCTAGACGACCTCATGATCGGTTACGTGACTTGGAATAGATGACTTAGGAAATATGGAATGTAGAATTTTGGTTAGCAATAAATTGCATCATAGCGTGCTCAAATTGAGAAAGATTGATAGGCGATCTGTGTCGAACGTGTTCAAAGAGATAGACTATGCGAAATGACTTGTTGAACGAGTGAGATTGATATGTTAAGGAATTGGTTGAAACGTAAGTTGTCATAGGATGGCTTTGCTGAATGACTCGGACCCCATGCGACGAAATGTTGGGATGTGTGTAGGCAATCGTGAGATGTCATATCCGATTCAATTGTAGTGTTATACTTGATTCTCGACACGAGGATATACGGACTAGTATACGTGAATCTCGTCATGAGATGTCATTTCCGGTTTACCTGGTATATGAGTACATTATTCGATATTGTTTCCTGTACTTGTATAGACACCAATTTGGGAGTGGGCTGCCCCCTGCTCTTCGAATCCCGTGTCATGACCTGTCATGTCTAGATTCATTATACTACTCGGGGATGGGGGAGTTATTAGAGGTTATGTGATCATTACCCCTACTTGTTTATTACTTGTGCATAGCTCCACCCTCACCACACGTAGGGTGTAGCCTGACCTTATACTACTTGTGCATAGCTTTCCATTTTGGCCGGCCTGATCCTTATACTATTACTACCTGTGCATAGCCGGTTAAATGGAACAACCTGATCTTGACCCAAGCCGATCACATAACGCTCTAATATCTCATGGCACTTTATTTTTATGTTTACATCTTACCTCAGATTACTTTCCATTGTTTATATTCCAGTTTTATCTTATATCTCACATATGACATGATATTCAGTTCTCATGTACCATTTACTTTCAGTCTTGATATTCCATCTTGTATTTCATTATGATTGTCTCTTACAGTATTTGTCAATTCACATGGAACTGTTGTTGGCGTTTGTACTTGCTCATATCCTGACAGGATAACCCCCGTTATTTTTCAGAGGATTTAGATACAGATTGCCCGACCTACTACGGGTTTGGCATAGATGGAACCTACGACCAGGACCAGCCTGTGGACCCGGTGCTCGTAGAGGACGCACCGCCAGTAGTGGCCTAGTTCACCTAGATTTTGTCTTGATTACATTCCAGTTTGATATTTTGAGACTTGTATTATTTATTTTGGGATATTATTTTATGTCTTGGTCTCTGAACTTGTGATTGTGGCTCGGTACTATTTCATACTATTTATCTCATCTTTATTTTTATCATCGTATTTATCTTTCTTAGAATTATGTGATTGAGTTGTGGTTATATTCCTCCGTGCGGAGATGACAGGTTATATTATTGTGTCTTAGATTATATATATTCTAGATGACCTTTACATCATTCTACCGCTGATACTGCGGCGTAGGCTGGACGTACCCACGTGCTCGTGCCCCTAAACAGGGTGCGGTTCGTGACACGTTTTTATGGTGGCCCATGCAGGTCTGAGTCACAACTAGTACGATTTCGTAATGGTGCTCGGCTTAGAGTGCTAATTACGAGCCTGCTGTTAGGATATAGGTTCTAGGTTATGATAGGAGTTACTCAATCACATATTAGGAAAATTCTAATATTTTGATTACCATGACAAACTCTTCTTGCATTTCAAAATAAATTGTCCTTCCATGATGATATCCTATCATGTGCCATATTGATCTCTTTGCTTAGGACTTTTGAGAGATTTCTGTGACGACCCTTGGGAATCTTGTTTTAAATGTCAACTTGAAATCATTTCCTCTTATTTTTCTTCATCCTTGCTCCTTGTTATTGAATTTGATTTTATTTGATCATCGCTGATTTTAATTTTTCATATCGAGATGAATTTTATGGCCTGAATTATCACTACAACAAATATGGCCTACAATAGCATGCGCGGAACGCTATAGAAAGCCTTCTATAGCGTATTTTGTCCGCTATAATTGTCCACGCTATAGTATGTCAAGACATGTGAACGCTATAACATTATAACATTCTTGAATGCTGTAGATGGATTATAGCATTCATGAATGCTGTGGATGGTTTATAGCATTCGTGAATGCTGTAGATAGTTTATAGCGTTCATGAATGTTGTGGATGGTCTATAGCGTTTTTGAATGCTATTGATGAATAATAGCGTTCATGAATGCTGTAGATGGTGCATAGCGTTGCTGTTGATTTATTATAGCGTTTCTGAATACTGTCGATTTTTTATAGCATTTTGAGTGCTATAAATATGCTATAAAATTTCATATCTGAATAACTTGTTTTGTATCACATATAATTAACCTGTGCATCATAAAAATTCATGCTGAATTGCAATTTTGATTTCAACAATTTCCATCGCAACTTCCATTTCGGTCAATCAAGATATAGAAAAGGTTTGCCAAAATAAATAAATTCATACATTTTTTATTAAAACATTCAAGATGTACAAAAGGTTATTGTACGCCTAAAGTGATCGAAGTAGTAGTCCAAAATAAAATTTTCATATAAAGAGAATCCAAGACTACAAAATGTTTGTAACCTAACACTAGTCCAAAATTCAACTAAACCATTCCATTTCCATACAGAATGTCTGCAGGCCAAAATGCAGCTCGATCGACTCTTTCTTTTAGCTTATATCCACAGCCATCAAAAATTTATACGCAACTTACGCAAAATTGAGAAGAAAACACATTAGCATTATTATATAAAAATATGCACATCACACGTCCAAAAACTTTGTGAAATTCATCTTTAAAACAAGTTCAACCCTCACGCTTGAGCTCCAAAATTAGAATTATTAAAATATCGATACACTGTGCGGCCTAGATGCTCCCGGTCTCTTCGTCCGCAGTCGAAATTTGGAATGGCTGCCCATGGGGCACCAACTGATGATAGAATCAAAAGGGTCCCCAAGAACTGTTAAAAAAAGGGTTCCAATCAGTCCACACATATAAAACCTAGTAATATTTGACAATGCAGAAAATTGTGGCTAAATCAATCAATTCTAGAATCAGAACAACTTCAAAAGAACTGAGAAAATAGTCAATTGAATCAGTAGAATGCATTCATAGTTTTGTGATGGAACATCGACAAACAGGAAGATCTAGAGTAATGCATTAGATCTTGAAAAATATATATATTCTTGAATAAGAGATCAAAATACCTATGAGATATTCAATCTTCCTTTGATTATGAAACAAGGAGCAAGATTCAAGTAAGAATTTGCAGAAAAAGGAAAAATTCTCCAGCCACTACTGAAGAATTCCAACCAATTATATAATAAAAGAACTTCCAAGAACTAACAAATTTAAAGACCATCTTGAATCAATAGCACCAATTCATAGTTATACTATGCAAAGCATGAGCAAACATGAAGATCAATGCATTAGTGTTCAGATCAAGAAATTGTTTTCTTGAATGTGAGATCAAATGACCAAGTAAGAACTTTCCCATGAAAAAAAAATTGTTGGTAAAATTTTCCTGCCATGTTACCACATCAACTCCAACACATTGAATGACCCATGAAAACAGAGCCATGCTTGACCAAAACTTACATTAGTCAACAATTCTCATTGGTTTCAAATTCAAATGCTAAAAAAAAATAAAGAGAGGACAAGTTTAGAACTTACAGCTGTAGATCTCTTCAAAGCCACAATTATTGTAGCATATTAAAATACTGAAAAAGAAATTAGGAAAATCAACAAAGAAATGGACATCCAATGATTACTAGTATTGGCACCAGAAGTGAAGCTGTTCAACGTGAACCCTCCCTATCTCCATGGCCTTGAAGCACTCAAACTCTGGGTAAGCATATCCAAGCAATAGCCTACAACAATTCGAATCAAACCCAAATTAAAACAAAGCAACACTTGATGAAGAAGAAGTAAATGATGACGACGAATAAGCATACAAAGACTCACACAAGAACTCTGGTCACAAATTCATTCAACATCCTTCAAAAGCTAGCATCGAGCGGGCCTGCGACGGGGACAAGGGCCGTCGGAGGAGCCGGTGGAGACGATGGTTAGTAGGGGCGATGGCCTACCGGCCACTGCCCAACCCATTGGACTTGGCGATTTTGTAGCACGAGTTTGAGAGAAAGAGAGTAACCAAAGATATTTATTTCTAATCTGCAGTTTGTGCCAAATAATCTTGAGGATAATGTTAGACTCTACACTAAATTGATTCCTCATCTATTTTCCTGTAAAATAATTGCTCATATAACTACTTGAATTCTAAAACATGGTTCTTTCTGCAATTACAATTATATATTTATTACTAGACTTTTTAGTAACTTTCAATAGCTTGACACTATTATGATACTTTGCTGATAATTCTTGAGTAACTATTATGCTTCGAACTTGTTGGCTTCTCCAACAACCACCACCAACTCCTCTGTTTCATTGAGATTACATTTTTTTCTCTCTTTAAATTCCCAACAGAAATAACTTCTTCAATCTGCACAATTTCGTCTGCCCCTATGCGTCTTGTGTTGTTATCTATGTACAAACTTTCATCTCCACTTATGGCTTGAATGCAGGGCAGAAGATTCTGATAGTAGTGTCTAAAGATCTATGTACAAACTTTAATCTCCACTTATGTACAAACAATCCAGCAGTCACAAACATCATGTTTATATTCTTCTGAACCTCATACCCTACTCCACAAAATAACATAACTGCAACGCTATATTCCAGATTAAAAATAAAACAACATAACTATATTATGATACATAAGTACAATATCCATGTCTACGACAACAATATAAAATTTGTCTATCACACTGAATTAATATTCTATATATTTTCTATATTACAAGTTGATAACAAACAAATTACTCTTTATATCTTGGTCCTTCTCATTTTACTATTTTATATAAATATATATATATATATATATATATATATATATATATATATAAAGCTATTTTGTTTTTCTTTATTTATTTGAAATAGATAACACCCATGGTTGGCATCTCTTGGTCACTAGCAGCTGCATTTGCAAAATCTTATCTTCTTATTAGTAACCAACGCCAAGTATCTCTCTATTGTTATTCTACTACTTGGATTACATACAAAACCTTTTTTAATAGAAAATAATATTATGCTGAAAAAAGAACTTTTCCCAATATTCCATTCTTCCTCCTGTCTTAAAAAAAGCAAAATATCTTTTACTTTTCACCATGACATCTTACTTTGACCCAGTAAATAAATAAATAAATAAATAAATAAATAAAAATAGAAAAGCATAATATAATTCCTCCCAAAGAAAAAGCAACTCGGGGAGAAGTCAGTCTATTTAAGCATCCCCCAACCCACCCCAAAGGCCTGCTTACTTCCTTAGTTGTTAGTGAAAGCTAATTTAGTAATGTCCAGGAAGAATTGGAACTTGGTCAGTGGGAAGTTGTTAGTAAAAGCATCAAGTATCCTCTATTTGTACTGGTTCAACAATATACTTCACCTTTCGTTTGACTCATGTACAAAACACATATAGTCTCAGACTTTATCTTATAGATGCTAACTTTAGAAAAAAAATCATGACTTGTTTCTGATGCTCACCCAATCAACAAGCCACATCATGTCCTCCTTAGGCCTATAGTTTGAGTTTGCTGTGCCACTAACAATCTCCAATATTACAATTCCAAAGCTGTAAAATCTGCTTTGTCTGTCAAGTAAACCTCTCATTGTATATTCAGGAGCCATAAATCCACTGCAGAACCAGTGAGCATTATTACAGAAAGCACAAATTTTGACTTGTGTTTAAAGAAATGTAGAATTCTTGAAGATTGATCATACTTTCAAGGAAACTGAGACTTCTCAGCTTTGAAGAATTATTCAGCAGCAAGAGATGTTACTGTAGCTTTATTATCGCAATGCTCATTAACTGAATGTAAACTCTTTCACAAATTAAAAGATGAACTTGCAAATTGTTAGGAATATGCCTTCTTATAAAGTTTTTACACCAATATCCCCAATACTATTGATGTTTAGCCAAACCAGAATAAGTTATCCTTGCATATACATGCTTCTACAGGTTCATAATTAATAAGGTCATAATTTTGTTGGATTATTTGGCATTTTCCACATAAGTTTGTATAGTTTGATTTACATGAAACCCTCCTCACTGCTATCAAATATTATCATGAATGGTATTTTCATGGTCTACATTGTATCTGGCTAGTGTCTCTACAGAACCTATCAAAATATAGTAAACCTAAATGATACTGATGCAACCTTCTTGTAATAAAAGTTTTTTTTTCACATAAAGGTAGAAAGACTGAATCTCGTTGACCTTGTAGTCTGAGTTATGTAAGCATATATTGTTTGGTGCACAATTTGTTTAGTGCTTTTGAAGTTTAATGAGGAAGGTCAAGAAGGAATCACAAGTTCTGTGCATATGGTTGATTAACATAGTAAAAAGGACTGTAGCCTTCTCAATTGTTTATTATGGTAAAAAAAAATATAATAAGCACGATAAATGACCTTAATTTAGAAATCACAACTACCTAGAACTAAAAATTTATTAAGACCGTGACCTCAAACATGTAAGCCTTACTATGGACCATCACCTAGCTATGTATCAAAATTATAACGATGGCTTGTTTCAGCATCAAACTCGTGTTGGATCAAAATAATGTTTATTAAGCAAAACAGAAACACTTGCAATAGAGACAACACAAACAAACAAACAAACAAACAAATAAACAAACAAATGGGAATCAGTTTAATGATACTATGATATTTACATGAGTTGATTTAAGCTTTCAACAACAAATGAATAACAGTTAAATCACCAAATTTAGTTCATACAACTACTACAAAAATGCATATCCATGTCATATTGTATAAGACACAAGATACTCTAAAAAATACACTAAGTAGTCCTCAAATCATTTCCAATGGAAAACTGAACAAAAAATGACACAAATGGAATAAAATTCATCATATACCTCAATATCCAGAACAAATTCTCCAGATTGCTGTCCCGATGGATCACTTTCTTCTTGTGGCAGTATACCAAATCCATCGCCAAGCTCACAACATAATAAAATCAAATAAAAATTAGAACAAAATCGAAATCAAGAAAATATAGGGTTAGGGTTTTTGAGGACACTCACGGTGGCAGACCGGAGCTCGTTAAAATATTCAAGCTTCTTGAAGAACTGTAGTCCTCCCTACGAGTGGCATACTCGAGGACGAAGAAGATCTCAACCAGGCAAATAGGAGAAATACTTCGATCGGGTTGCTGATGTTATGATGGATCTCGACTAGGCGAACAGAAGGACTTCGATCGGGGTGGCTGATGTTATGCTGGATCTCGACCAGGCGAACAGAAGTAGGACGTTAGGGAGTTTGAAACTTAGGGGTTTGGGAAAACCCTAACCCTAAATTTCTAAACTAGAAATGGATGGAGAAGGATTGGGGGAATTTTATATGGTTTAAAATTTAGGGGTTTTGACGAACGAAGAGGAGGAAGAGACAGTCGCGTTCATCGCTAGACAACCTACGTGTAGAGAGGATAGTGGTGCTCCCCCCGACCAAAGGAAGAGAGAGAGAGAGAGAGAGAGAGAGAGAGAGAGAGAGAGAAGAAGGAATAATAGTGAGGAGAGAGATGAGAAGGGGTTATGGGAGTATTGATCGAAAATCGGGCGGGGGTTGGCGGGGGAATGGAAAACTTTCGGTGGGAAATAAAACCTTTCTTTAGAGGAAAAGGGGAAAAATGAAACCCTTTTGTTCCCTGATCAAAGAGGGTAAAAAATTAGTAGTTTTTCTACTCATTTGTAACAGTTAATATGTTATTAAAATAAAATCCTACGCTGTTTATCCTAGGATTTGAACATGAGATATGCTTTGAGATATGTTACAGATTCTACAGCATTCAAAAAACGCTATAGATAGATATTTTTATAGCACTGCAGAAAGAACGCTATTGTTGATAACATTCTATAGCGAGGACACTTGAACGGTATAGAAAAACTGCTATTGTAGGCCATATTTGTTGTAGTGTATGGTACCTTTCTGATAACATATGTTGACGGGAATAACAGGGAAGGTAAACGTCTACTTGGTTATGGAACTTGGAGTTTATCGCAGCTATATTAGCCGGCGTGGCAAAAACGTAGGGACCTGACTTCGGATGTACATATCTGGTTATGAGATTTAAGATTTCTTGCAGCCATACTAGTCGACATGGCGAGGATCCCAGACGACATGATTATAGAGGTGCATATCCAGTTATGGAATCTACCGTTTATCGCAGCCTTGCTTACTGGCGTGGCGAGGATTCTGAGTATCATGATTTAAGACAGACGTGTATGATTATCAGGTTGTATCTTGAGGAGGGTCATAACATATCATCTCTATCATTTCATTTCTGTTATTATAGATTCTGTTCCATCCCCAATTAGCTTAGGAGTAAGGATACCTTTGGTTCTTTATTCCAGGTGTCTCATTTCGTTATAGGTTCTTCGTAGTGTGATGGTTTGGTGATTTAAAATTGGTCTGTGTCCTTGAGTATTAGTGTTTATTATTTAGAGTATGGTTAGGAAGTATTGTATATGATTATTGATAATTGAGTATAGATGAGAACCCTAGAGTGATTAATAAGTGTTGAGGTAGGAGTTGCCCCAGGTGCCAGAATAAGAGGAGTACCCTAGTAGCAATAGCCAGAGTATTTCAAGTATTACATAGGTTTAGGCACCAATTTTTAAGTGACTAGTTAGATGAGGGACATGAGTAACCTAGTATAGGGGTACCATCCAAGTATCATATAGATGAGTTAGTGCCTTGTGTGGACAGCGTTAAGATTTGGGTAGACACCCTAGAGAGAGTATCCTAGATAGACGAATGTTCTTCCGTGACTTTGATTTCTGGAGCGTCAGAGATGTCAATCTCTGGAAACTTTCTTTATGAGTTTGTAGCAGACAAGATTATCTTCATTTTGATATACCATGTCCCACTCAAACTCGTTCTCTTGTGCTATCTTTGTATCGCACAACTTTGGATCAATTTAGGTGATTGACCATTCCTACTTTTATTTATGATTATCATATGTATATTGCCATGACTTTTAATTTAGGAGCACAAGACTAGTTGTTTTCTCAAAACCAACTTCATATGCATGATTTAGACAAGATACCCTACGTCCATGACCTTTATGTCCCACTCAGGCAAACCATCTTGTGCTTTATTTTATCACATGACTTTCCTGACATAAGGCCCAATCTTGATTCACCCCACGAAGTCACTTTTATTTCTGACTCAAATTGGGGGCACCATTTCGATCCAAACTTGTTGACCCAAAATATGGACACGACCCACATTAAACCTACTACCCACATGATACTTGTGTCCCATTCAACTGAGTCCCGCATGCTACTTATTTACCCGTATTCATTTAAGGAAGCCAATAGGAGGTAGTATTCCAGAAGTGTAGTATCGTATCCTGGATAGAGTATGCTAGTAAGTTGAGATATTCACGGATCATAAGAGCTTGAAGTACGTGTTCACCCAGAAGGAATTGAACATGAGGCGGAGGAGGTGGCTTGAACTGATGAAGGACTTCGATATCTAGTTGCAGTACCATCCAGGAAAGGCCAACGTAGTTGCAGATGCCTTAGCAGGTATCCAATCGCTATGTATTTGGCGGCAGATCGTCATCTATTGGCTGATCTGGAAAGGTTGGGTATCGAGGTGATCGTTCTGAGTATGGAGATTTAGATATGGGGTTTACAGATTCAGTCTACGTTGATGGATAGGGTCAGACCAGCACAGTTTGATGACGTGGCCCTGAGGAGCAATAGGGAGCAGGTGCAGGCAGGATTGCTAGACGATTTCTCTATAGCCGTAGATGGGTCACTGAGGCACGGTACTAGATTGTGCATTCCGAGTGGAGAGCTTCGAGAGGAGACTCTATAGGAAGCGCATCGTTTCCAGTACTCTATGCGCATCCTGGAGGCAACAAGATGTATAGAGACCTGAGGGAGCACGTATGGTGGTATAGCATAAAGTAAGAGGTAGCTCAGTTTGTATCTCGATGCTTAGTGTGCCAGCAGGTGAAAGCCGAGAGACAAAGGCCAGGTGGCCTGCTTCAGCCACTACCCATTCCAGAGTGGACGTGGGAGCACATCACTATGGACTTTGTATCTGGACTTCCACGATCTTCAGGAAGGAAAGACGCGATTTGGGTCATCGTTGATAGATTGACCAAATCGGTCCACCTTTTGCCTTTCAATATGGGACTATCTACGAAAAAGCTGGCAGAGATGTACGTGCGACAGATAGTCAGATTGCACGAAGTTCCGGTACGCATAGTCTCGGATTGGGATAGTCGTTTCACTTTCCACTTTTGGAGGAGTTTGCATACTAGCTTGGGCACCCAGCTCAAGTTCAGTACCGCGTATCACCCTTAGACAGACGGGCAGTCAGAGAGGACCATCCAGACACTCGAGGATATGCTTCGCACTTGTGTGTTAGATTTCGGAGGATCTTGGGAGGACCATATTCACCTGGTAGAGTTTGCTTACAACAACATCTATCAGGCCAGTATAGAGATGTCGCCATTTGAGGCTCTATACGTACGGAGATGTTGTACTCCTTTATCATGGGGCGATATCGGTGAGAGAGTTTTACTTGGCCCGGAGATGGTGGTGGATGCAGTAGAGAAGGTTAAGTTGATCAGGGATAGACTTCGGGTGGCTCAGGATAGACAGCGACATTGGGCCGATAGCCACCGGAGACCGTTAGAGTTCGAGGTTAGTATCTGTTTCTATTTATGCTTGTTTGTGATTGTTTGCTTTAGGGTCTTGTATTGAGTCTTGTCTTATGTATAGGTTGGCGATATGGTGTTCCTGAGGATTTATCCGACACGGGGCACGATTCGTTTTAGCCGAGGCGGGAAGCTTAGTCCGTGCTTCATTGGACCTTTCACCATTCTGGAAGGGTCGGTGCAGTGGTCTATCGACTAGACTTGACGCCTACGCTCGAGGGAGTTCATAACGTGTTCCATGTGTCGCAGTTGAGGCGGTACTTGGCAGACCCTAATCACGTATTGGATCACTCCGAGTTAGAGGTGGGGTCTACTCTCCGCTATCCAGAGCAGCTTATAGAGATTCTGGATCATCGGAAGAAGGTGCTCCGGAACCAAGTCATACCCTTGGTTCATGTCGCATGGAGGCATCACTCTCCAGGTGAATCTACCTGGGAGAGAGGACGAGATGCGGGAGCGTTACCCGTATCTCTTCGATCTTTGAGGTATTATTCCTTTTTGTTATTGCTTGTGTTTCTTGTGCTAATTAGCTCTAATTTCGAGGACAAATTTTTTTTTTAGGAGGGTATATTTGTCACCCCCACTTTTCTGAATAGGACTAATATGGTCATTTACATTATTTCATTATTTTAATATTATTTTAATATTATTGTTAGTGTTTTTATATTATTACTTAAATAAGTATTTTACTGATAGAGTTGTTATTTATAAAAGTTTAATATATTTAACATATATATATATATATATATATATATATATATATATATATATATATATATATATATATATATATATATATATATATATATATATAATAAAATATTTAGTTTTTGTTTATAAATAAATTCTGATTTTATTTATATATATTTAGGTAATATTCCATTTATGGGATATATCTATAAATATATATATTTATATTAATGGGTAAATGTTATGGGTTTATTTTATATAAATAAATATATACGTATATGTGTAAATAAATAATGCATGTATGTATTTATGTGTATGTGTATAAATATATGTAGGTGTGTATGCATGTATGTATGTATGTATGTATGTGTGTGTGTGTGTGTATATATATATATATATATATATATATATATATATATATATATATATTTTTTTTTTTTTGTGTGTGTGTATATATATATATATATATATATATATATATATATATATATATATATATATATATATATATATATATATATATATATATATATATATATTTTGGTGTGTGTGTGTGTATATATATATATATATATATATATATATATATATATATATATATATATATATATATATATATATATATATATATATATATATTTTTTATATATGTATATATATATATATATATATATATATATATATATATATATATATATATATATATATATATTTTTTTTTTTTTTTTCACACCAAAATATATATATATATATATGTATATATATATATATATATATATATATATATATATAAAAATGGAATAAAGAAAGAAAGAAAGAAAAAAAAGAATAAAAACAAACAAACACATACATGCGCCCATCCCCCCACGAATTGTAAGCAGCAGCAGTGCTGCTACTATAACCAACCCGCGGCCCCGTTTCCTTTTTAACCGACGCCGACTTCGTATATATATAAATATATATATTTATAGAGAGAGGAGAGGAGAATTTTGAGAAAAACTAAACTCTAGCCGTCTCCTCCAACCCAACGTGCACCCCGACGTCGTCGGCGACCAACCTGTGGCCGTCCATCGCTGGAAAACATGCAACGAGCATCCCACCTGCGCGTAGAAATTATCAGCGAAGGGCCAACTTCGGAAATAGATTTCTCCTTCCTTGCTCCGTCGTTTTGCGAACCACTTGGTCAGGTATGATCCCAACATATACCCCTTTAATTTCCTTCAAATAGTTCGTGCCAATTCGCATCATGTGCGATGAAACACGAGTTCCAAAATCGAGAAAAAACTCGATTTTCTGGGTTTAGAAACTGTCCCGAAACCCCAACTTTGTAGCCGATTTGCGACCAACATGTTGCAAGTTTTCAAAATCGGTTTGAAAAGACTTGTAGACAACCTATATGGTGTAGTGCCCCATCCCGCTCAGTCAATCGGATGAATCAAAACGCCGACGGCGTTCGGCCATAGCCTTATAACGGCTGCTGGAAGACTTCGCTCGGTCGAGGCGACCGCTCGCTCAGGTAGGGTAGTTTCGGTGAACTTGCCTCATCTTAGCCTTCACATAATAAATTGTGTGTTTTCAACTTGCACAATAGGCTTGATAATAAAAGAGACGAATCCACATAGCTAAGGTAATAATCCCGACGGGTCGAAATGAGTTAGAACATGGAAAAAGGTCCAACGGTCGGCTTAGAGTTGGTGTACGGCGTGCTTTCAAAATGACACTCGGTCCTTCATTCCGTGGCTTGGGAGAAGGAAAGTTGGTCTTCGGTACAAAAGCTAAGAGTTAGCCTAAGTCATAGGCGTCGTCCGCGTAAATGCTTGATAAAGCATGCACGCTTCCACTGCGCAAGGCTTGGCATAGCCTTTGCTCGTCCCTCGGGTTAAGTTATAGGCTTGAGTAAGTTGGGCAAAGTTATGCCGGTCGACCTAAGTCATTCCAATTGCTGTTCCGCTCATTCTGCGGATGTCAAGTTAAGTAGTCCCACGATCTCAAGGCCCGTCGACTTGGACATGAGTGTCACGCAGAGCACGATTGGCTTAAGACATGATGCATGGGCTTAGTGTTTAAGGCAAGGATCACAATTGATTCAAAGTGAGTTTTGAGAAAGGACTATCAATAGGCATTCATGAGTTGAACCAAATGATAGGGTAACAAGAAAGAAAATGCTCGCGACCGTGGGTCGTCGAGGGGTCTCAAGGAAAGGAATGCTCGCGACCGTGGGTCGTCGAGGGGTCTCAAGGAAAGGAATGCTCGAGACCGTAGGTCATCGAGGGGTCTCAAGGATAGAAGTCTTAGTTTTGGTAGAGGAATGACTGTATGAGACGTCAGTTTGTGTCGAGTCTTGTATGGTCATTTGACAACTTGTCGACAAAGGCGATGAACCCTCGAGTGGTAACCCTGGGCCATGGGGCCAACTCGGCCTAGGAGGGAATAGGGTATAGTCGAGCTGGGAGTACGCTCCCGCTCAGGTTAGTCGGAGACTTTCAATGGGAATCGCTACCTTGTGTTGGAAGGATCTCGAATAACAAAACTATACGTCAAGGTATAGCTTGTGATGCTAGTGGACAAGTTCATATAGATGTCGGCAAATAGCGGCTAACCGCGTGTATGCCTTTGGATTGAGTTGAGTTGAAGCTATGTTCATTTAGAACACAAAGTTTGGGCCTAAGATTGGGTTTCAACATAGGCGTCGTGCTTCGGCACGAGATATGGCATCAAGTCTTGAGTTGTCGACATATAAGTTGCTTAAGTTGGTTGAGTGTTTGAGTTTAAGTCGGGAAACCACCACAAGGCAAAGTTGGTTGAGTGACTCTAACATTCACAAGTCTTGATTGGGTCAATTGGTGGTCAAAGTAGCAAGGGCCGCTAGGAGGCAAGGGCCACGAGACGGCGATATGGTTAAGTCTTACTGAATTGTGAGGCACGACCTCAGCAAGGGTTTGTAGCACGGTCACACGAAAAATAGAGCTTTATCGCGTAGTTACATCCCTGATTTTAAGCCGTAAGGCAAACACGACTCGATAGGTTAACGTTGTTGGCACGAGAAGGGTCTTGAGGCAAGGTATGAGTTAACGTTGTTGGCACGAGAAGGGTCTTGAGGCAAGGTATGAGTTAACGTTGTCGTTGCAAGAACGAGATGGTCTAGAGACACGGAATAGGCCAAGGCGTCGGTCCTAAAACTGATCCTAAGGTAAGAGTAGAAAGACAATCATAAAGGGGACTAAGTTATACAAAAGTAAATCAAACGTGTTGGGTTCGTATGGGTGGGCGAGGAGCTCATTCCACCAGTACAGTTGAGTACTGACACCCACATAGTTTTATGTGCAGGCACAGGTAGAAGCTCGTGGCGCAGAGCTCGCTTAGATGCGTCGATGTACGGAGTTCCTTGGCGATTCGAAGTGCGCGGCCGCATGAACACTACACCATAATAGGCGATTACCCACGGTTATTACCGTGACAATTATTTTTCGTCACGGTAATAACCGTTACTAGTATGGCGTGGTTAATATTTAGTCACGGTAATAACCGTTACAAAAATATATTTTGGTCACGGTTATAACCGTTACAAATAGTAGTTTTGGTAACGGTTATAACTGTTATAAAATTTATCTTAATAACGGTAATAACCGTTACGAAAAGTAAATTCTGTCACGATAATAACCGTGATAATAAACCTTCGTAACAGTAATAACCATGAATAAATTTATTTGTCATAACAGTTATAACCGTTACAAAAAGTGATCTTCCATTACAAATTATGTTCACTTTTGTAAGGGTTATAACTGTTACAAAAAACCATTTATTTTATAAAAAAAAAAAATTGAATATATTTGCTATGCACTTGTATTCAACCATCTTTTCAATAAGTAACTAAACCACACTTCAATTAAGAATATAAGTTCATCAATATATAATTTACAAAACTAACTTTTGTTGACCAAAATACAAAATTTTAACTACTAATCTGTTTAACAAAATAAAACAAGTTAAAATTCTGATCTGAAAGCTCTTCCTTGAACTGCAAGTACTTGGACGCGCGGTGAGCTCTTCCACAACCATTCACTCGAACAAACTCACAAACTTCATGACGATGACAAATGGCAAGAGCAACCCATGGGGGTAATACTAATAACCTCTGCATTCTACAACAACCAAATATAATTAGAGAATTATAACTAATTGAAGCCTCATGATGAGTTCTCCTCCATGTAAATATACTACTCTTTTTAAGAAGCTGTGTCAACATATTCAATCTCATTTGTATCAATTGTGAAAAACACTCGAGTAATTGCAGTCTTCAAATTTTACTGTCTCAAGGCATTCTAAGTTGCAAATGATCATATATATACCAAACTTTCCAAATCTAGAATGCAAGTATTAATAGTGAACCCAACATATTAAGATAATCTATTTGGTATAGCATCTCTGCCAGAATATTTTAGTAAAACAAAAGAAATATGAAAAAATTTTGTCCATAACAGATGCACTTTCCAAATTTTGCAAATTGAAAAATGTTTTCATTAGTAACCTGAAGGGAGTAACATATCTCATTGGCAGCGTTCTTGTCTTTGACATGCCTTCCAAATGACAAGTTTCTGAAAGCAGCATATCCCATTAGAAGGACTCCACCTTTAGCTCTCCACTTTTCAAGCAGAAATGCTCTTCTCCCTGAGATAATTCAAAAAAGTCTTAGCTGAGAAGACCACCAAAAACTAACAACATATTGCTCATGTGAGAACTTGTTTGTTTTAAGTGATTTGAAATTACATGAATCAAAATAATGTGAATTTGAAAAACCACAATTCCTACTTTTATATAAAAAAATTATGTGGTGTTGCTTGACAAGGAAAACTGTTCAGACCTTCCAACATCATCCAACATTAAAACACGGAGAGGCTTTAGTTCCACAGGTTTCCACTTTATGAACTCTTGTCGCCAATTGTGAAGTACGTTAACAGGTGTAACTACAAGGACAGTTTTTAGTCCCAGATCAACACTTCTCATTGCAGCGTACAAGAATGTGATCACCTACAACAACAAAAAACATAGCAAAGCTAGAATTATTAAAAAATACACCAAGTAGTCTCGATGAATTCATACTAAATAAAGACATCAAAAGTATTACGAGTATTATGATACTCCAAAGTGGCTGGCAGTAATTCTTTATATATTTCTCACACATAAGAAGATCATCCATCGAACAAAAAAATCAACCAAATATCGTGATGAGAAACATAGTAGATACATTTTCATAAAGAGATCAAAATATTAGGAGTATGATGAGTACACAACATTATGCATTACAAGGATACTCTATATTTCTCAACCAAATAAGAACAAATGCAAATCCATTTTGGTTGGAAGCAGAAACCAGCACAACTAGTTTATAGGTTATCCCAGCTAGAAATTTCATTTTCATGCAGGCAATTTTGTACTTATAACAGAAATTTTGCTTTGCAATGACCAGAATTCCAGTTTGGCTTCAGATTGCACTTTTTAACTTGTTGAAAGAGGCCAAATTTGAACTAAAAGGGCATAATCTCACTAGGCTTCAAGGCCATACAATATATACACTATTGACAATATAAAGCATGTGACAACACTCATAACATCACTAATCCTACCTTAGAAATAGAAAATATATAAACAATAAATGTGAAGAAAATAAGATAACTAATCTACTACTCAACAATTAGTGTTTGTAGGAGATGGAGGCAACAATTAGTGTTTGTAGGAGATGACAGAGCTGGCTAGGACTTTAAGGTTTTATGAAGGAAAGAGAATAGGTTTTATGAGGGAAAGAGAATGGATGGCTAAGATGACGGGGATGAAGAGCCAACGATCACCCCTACTATGATATCATGATGGAAGATGTTATATTGGAACTAAAATAGGATAATTTCATTAGGGCTCGAGGACTTGCAATATATATCCATATGAAGCATGTGACATACCAATGACATCAGTAACCTTACCTGGAAACCAAAAATACATAAAGAAATAAATGTGTCGACAATTAGATAACAAATCTATTTGGTTTCATGTAGGAGTTCCTTTGTATAGGAATATACTTATACTTTATTACAAGGCAATGTAAACCGCAATGGGAGCATGTTATTTGGAGATAAGTTCACACACACTATAATCATCTCATGATCATTTAAGTTTTGCACTTAGTTGAAAAGAACCATCTTTTTGTTGTTCTTCTTCAGTGTCCAGAACAAAACAAACCTCCGATTCACATTTCAATCTATTGGATAAGGTTCCTACGTTTGTCTTTGCAGATAAGGGACCAATTGATACCACAATATCTACATCTCGACCTTGGGAACGAGCCATTTGTTCTACTTCAGAGTTGAGAACAACAAGAAGTGAAGATAAAAAATGTGCTAAAACCAGGATTAACCAAGCACCAAAAAAAACAGCTGATGCGAGTACACTGTAGAATAACTCAAATCGAAGCCGGGTAAATGGTGACAACCTTGCAGGATATCCTTCAAAACATTAACCCAAGGTAGACAAGGATTTCCATCCAAGACAAAGGTAACAGAGGAACAAACTTTTCGCAACATGGTAAACGAAGATGACGAGGAACAAGAAGCCAGGAACAAAAAAAGTCGATTTCTACTGGTAGAGTGCAGCCGTTTAAGATAGAACAAGGTCCATTCTACAACTGTATGATGACCAATTAATGCTAAGAGACTTGATAATTGTCAATCAGCTCAAGACATTTCCACCAATGAATATATTACACACTAGATTGTTCTACTTTACTACAAGTCATTGATCATGTCCTCACGTGATGGAATTCATACAAGGATTTGAACATCTAGAAGATGGCTTGGAACACCTTCACCAAACTAATCTGGAAGCAGTTCTAACAACTCGGCTACAAGGAATCGATGGATACATTCGCAATACTAGTGGCAGAAGTATGACAAAGATAACACCACAAAGTTCCACAAGCAGGTTTGATCATCTTAGAGTCGATTCTCACAAGGTATATCTAAGAGGATTTCATCAGGCAATCTGGCAACTCAAATGACTCATGATGGAGAACATCAGGAAGCACCATCGAAAAACTCAAAATTTATTTGTGGCCAAGCCACCAGCTCATTAAAAAACCAACCCAAATTGAATTGAAGTATCATTCGTAACACACTCATATGGAAACTGGTTCTTGTACGGTTGTCCATGTAAGTAGCAGCTAGTGCTTTGAACATTTCTACAAATTACAAGTCATAAAGAAGTTTGGCCTCAATCTTGTCCATCCAAAGTATGAAGAAGAACATTGTTCTGATATCCTTACTAATATCTTTAACTTAAATACTTATGGTTACCTTCGACAATTTTATGTACCTATGGAATCCCAAACAAGAGTTCGAAAGTGCGTGCAAATCAACAATTCAGATTTAACACATAAAACACATGTAGACAAACAGCTCACTTCTATAATAAGTGCTAATTGAAGATTAACACACAGACAAAAAATTAATGAACATATGAAACAGAAAAGTTAAAGTGGCAACAGAAAACCTGAAAAGTCTTCCCAAGACCCATGGTATGTGCCAAAATGCATCCAACAGAAAACCTGAAAAGTCTCCGCTTATCGTACTAGTGTCTCTGAGCGATACCAGTTATAATGGGAAAGATTACACTATGATAGTTATAGTTGTGTTTTAGATGCCTAAGAAGCGCAGATGTCCATTATTGGTGCTTGTCAGGGTCATGTTTGTGTCAGACACGTACCAGAGACCATATTAATATTGTTCCCTTATCACCTTGCCATGTTGTATTTGTGTCCGTGCAAGATATGCAAGCTTAGGATGTCTAGCAATAGGTCATGCATATCCATGCTTGTCAGACCCCTCTTAAAGGGTGCAACTCCTCAGTAACAAAATTTTGGTGATTGCATGATTGTCGTATTAACTGGTCCCATGTTAAGATATCTTAGGATCTTCAAGACAGGTTTAGACTTTAGAGACGTACATAAACTTTGTAAACTTGGTAGGAACATGATCATCCATTATAGTCATACATTACCTAAATAACCAACCATTCTCTCAGTGCCTCTATGTCCTATTCAAATTAAGGCCAAGTTTATAGCATATTTCTCTGTTTTCTCAAAGTGATATGGTATGCATAGGCCAGTCGTATTCAAATTGAGGCCAAGTCTTTCCGAGTGATACGCATAGGCCATTTCATTTCTATTTTTACAGGAGCTATCCATGATTTTGTAGTGATATTGTGATAGTACCTAGACTAGGAGGTCCAAATGTACTCCGGTCTCCCCCACATAAGCAATAGCTACAAAATGCACAACAGCATTCTGTAATATTCAGCTAACAGCTTTTGAGTCTCCTAAATCAACCATAAATAAATTGGAGCCTTCCAGGTCCCGGAAATAGCTCCTGGAGAGTCCTAACAACCCCCATGTTTCCCCTGGAAAGATTATTCACTATGGTACTCAGTATTGAGTCCAGAAGGAAAGGAAGAGCAGCATGTGAACCACTATAGCCTGTGCCTCCTGCTACTAAGACAAGTTCCATTAAAACCAGGGGATTGCTAGAATGAGTATGCACATAGCTCTCAGTAGATCAACATGTTCTTCAGCATTTTGTTGGTACTCATGACTTCGGTTTTCAGTGCTTTTTCAAGTGCCCAGGTAGCTGGTTGTCCTGATATTGTTCCTCGACTACTAGTCTAGTCATTACAAAATCTCATTCCTCCTCTGAGGCCGATTCCATCTTATGGGTTGCTAAAACTAAATTTCTATTTAGTTTCCACCCTGAGTCTGTGTTGATTGTTTGGTTTTCATATTTGATTCATATCGATTCCTTTACAATCGTCCATAAATCCATAAGATTCTCTTTAAATTTTTTACATTACAATAAATATTAATTTTCACATTCCTGTTTGCTCTGTACCATGTTTCCTACATCCTTCTCCAAGAATGGTAACTATAGTATGTCCCCTTCTCTCTTCCCTCCCGCAACCTCACCCTCCAACACCAGACCCATCTTCGATCGCAGTAGTCATTCACCTGACAACTTGGACAATGGTTGTTGCAACAATATGTTGCATTGTCAAACTATAGTAAACTTATACTTGATTTTCCTGATAAGGATAAACGTTTCATCCCACCAACTCAAATGCATCTGGATGGGACTTCATAAAATCCAAGGACACTTTTCTAGAGAGAGAGAGAATCTTGTTCATTTATTAAAATTTACTTGTTCATAACACACGAACACTGAAGATTCAGAAACATTAAACCAAGAAATACCCAAGTTTCTAGGACAATTTAAAGCAATGTAGCCAAACTAACCCAGAAATATAGTCAAAATAGTGTCACTTTATGATTTATCCTCATCTATGTTGCATGGACCCGGATACAGCGCAACACGGAAAGGACACAGGCACAGCACCTATTTGGTGTGTCCTAGTCTATTTTGAAGTGTCCAGGTTGTGTCCCATACGTGTCCGCCATAACACGGTCCACAATTTTGGAGTGCCCGTGCTTCCTAGTTCCTCATGTTTGGACTTGGGAGTTAGGACCAAGAAGGATACCTATCACATTAAATTGGTCCATTACAAGTAGTAAAAGATGCTTTCATTTTAAGTGAGGACACGAACTACTTGATGGTACCTAACCTGGTAACTGTAGAAAGCATTTCCAGTACACTAATGACAGAACACGTGTAAAGCTGGCCATGGACTACGTTTATGGATTCTCATCAAAAACCTAACAAAAGCTAAAGCTGATGATTAAAATAAGTCAATCTGAAGATGAGAAATAGTTCAGTTACAAAAAGATGGCAAAACTGAATTTCCATGAGAAGTTTATGGAATACATAAGAGTATATATAAGGAACCTAAAGATAACAACCAGCACTAACAACTGAAACAAGTCTACTATTTATATTCTATTTTCATTTTTGAGAAAATTGAAACAAGTCTACTTAAAGATGAGAACAAGGATAAATTACAACAAAAAAATTGAAACGGAATGGAATCCATGACAAAGTTGTTGATGTCAGTACCTATGTCCTATATTATACAAGCAACTCTGAGCAATATATCTTCTTATTTATCAGTCTTCTTATTTTATCAGATATTTGAAAGAAACTGTTTTCATTCCAATCAAGCAAATTCATGGGGCCAGCCTCTTTGTATACCATAGAAGAAAGAGCAAAAGAAACAAAACAAAAACTGATTCCACTGCCACAATGCAACAAGCAGATAGCTCCAAAAGACACTTTTGGAAAATAGAAATCTATTTCCAGTGGATACTAGTGGATCAAAACATCAGTATTATCATCGTCCAAGACATTCCCCATCAAAACTATATGGTTTATTGGGAACATATCTATGTCAAGAAGGTGCATGGAAGGATTGACCAAAGTCATGCCAGCTGATGTCCACCGAGCATCAATTCTTAACAGGCAAAAGACAGGCTCACCATGAAATTTAGACGGTAGTTGTCACAAAACAACCTACCTATCACTAATTTAGTTTTGTGATTCTTAGCATCTGCCCTCGTGCTAGATTTTGAATGTTTCGGGAGTATTTATAATCTACATGGAACTGCTCTATAGATGTATACTAAGGCAAAACACCCTTAACAGAGAAGAAAATATCAAGAAACATGTAATAACATCAAATTGTCCACAGCCAATTGATGGTCAAATCCACATGACACCCCATTACATCTCTGTGACAGAAAAACATGCCAACATTTTCCTTCTGGAACACTTACAATAGAGATCCTTAAGGACATTGTCACAGTAAAGATGCACATAATGTTGCAACTTGCAAGTTCATAAGTTTTAATAGGCTATATCGTTTCAGATACCATGATTCTATTTTGTTCTGCGTGTGAATCAACTTTACTTACAGTTAACTAAATTCAACTATTATCCTCTCTCTCACACGCACAAACACACACACACACACAAGATGCCATACCGGTCTAAGTAGGAGACCTTATTGGAATCGTGTTAACCCGTATTTTATCAGGCATAGCTAACCTCAAGGTGTAGTGGGGACTGAACGTGGTTAGGTGAGTGCTATACGCTCCCCCCCTCCCCAATCAAAAAGAATCTCTAAACCAGGACCAGGTTAAATCAAAAGGAACAACTATACCCTATGCCATATGTGCCTATGTAAGTATAAGTAGTATTGTTTCATCTTGAACATTTCTAGGCCAACAAGAAGTATATTATTTATAAAGCTGCATTGGTTTGTTAGAATATATTGAGACTGTCATATCAAAAAACAATAGTATATTATTTATATATATAAGTTGTTGATGTCGGTACCTATATCCTATCTTATACAAGCAACTTAGAAATATATCTTATCATTTGTCAGAACATTAAAGAGAATGTTTTCATTCCAATCAAGCAATTTTATGGGGCCAGACTCTTTGTATACCATGGAATAAAGGAAGAGCAGCATGTGAACCACTATAGCCTGTGCCTCCTGCTACTAAGACAAGTTCCATTAAAACCAGGGGATTGCTAGAATGAGTATGCATATAACAAAAATAGATCACAACATCAAAACTAAAAAAAGGATTATGAAAGATTCGTAAATTGATTAAGAATCTCAGACCTACACTGCAGGAAATACGAGGATCCTTCAAAATCTACTTCAAAGCAATTTATCACAAACCTACAAACTTCAAAAAACAACAAGACAACGTTTTGATCATTGAAACCATAGAAATCGATTGAATCGACCAAGGAAAACAAAATCGAGGAGAAAAAAGGGATTTTGTATGATTTGAGAGGGTACCACGTCCGACTGCTTCTTCCTCCATAGCTTTGACACTGTAGGCCCCTGAGAATGTTCAAAACAAGCATACACAAATAAAAACCCTAATCCTAATTTTTAAAATAAAATGAGGAGAAGTGAAACCCTAGTTAGCTAGCTTAGCTCACCCATGAATCTCTCGGGTGTTCCTCCTCTGCCTAGGTTTTATGCAGAGCGGAGGTAGCTTGATGGCGGAGAAGTCGGCTGTTAAGAGGAGTCGGCTTGATGGGAAACGATGGTGGTGTAGCAGTTGTGATAGTAGCGGAGGCCTGGCTTAGGATGAACGCGAGGTGAGAGGTTGGTGGTGGGAGTGGGAAAAGAGCAGCTCGGGATGGGTAGCTTCTCTGGCTCAGGATGAAGAGAGTTGGTAACACTTTTTTTTGTTAAAGAAGGGGGAAACAATGGAGGGATCTGAAATTTACGGAGGGAAAGTGAAAATTTTGTAACATATTTTTTCTGTTTTGTCACGGTTATGACCATTATAAACAATAAACTAAATAAGAAAAACAATAATATTATTTTAGTAACGGTTATTTAATTATTGTCACGATAATTACTGTTACAAACTTGTAACAATAATAACCGTTACAAATTGAGAAAAAAAAGTATTGCAAAATGACTATAATGGTGTAGTGGAAGTAAAGACTCTTACGGGACATAATGTATGGACATCGTCTTTCGAAGCTTCCGCTGGATCAAGACTTGTAATTGAGAGATGAGAGAGAGAAAGCTGAGTGAACTTGTAATGTGAGCTTGAGTGAGCTTGAGAGACTTGTAATCTTGGCCTTGCGCCCCATTATAATCTATGTTTCAATATCAATAAAAGAGTGTTTTCGAAATGACTTGTGTTTTGCTTCAAATTCTGCTGCTAATATTTAATGTCTCTGTATGGGACTTCTGTGCGACGACCCCGTCGCAGCAGCTGAAATCGGCCGTTATGGAACCCGCCTTGCATGAGCGCAATCTAGGCTCCTGCGGCATCACACCTTAGCGAGGACGATCGCTCCTACGGGAGCGGGGCGTAACATAATGTTATCAGAGCACGGCTTTACGTCCTTGGACTATCGATTGAATTCTCTAACTCGTTGTTTCCGTAAACTCTGTTGCTTCCGCAAAGTTGATATCGTTGGTGCGCTCTCTCTCAAGTGCCCCACGGGATGTCCATACAATAAGTCTATCTATTTTGCACAACATAGGAGAACAGTTTTTGATAACAAAACAAAAAGATGGTTCGCGTAAGCACGGTTGGCTAAGTCGGGATGGGCATATACACCAAGGATTGCGTCGACCTTAGAAAAGTCGAGTGCGGGAATTGAATAGTACGAGCATAAAACAGGTTGAGCTTGATTGAGTAAAAGAAATGACTGTCGATATGGGTGCTATCGAGCGACGGTATCGTCGATGCGATATAGGTGAGCGTGCTTGGAAATAGAGGAATGGTTCGAACGGGATTTAAAGAAGTCAATTTTGATTCGAAAAATAGTTTTGAGGATTTGTTGAATGACTTCATCCCTGAGTGGTGTATGCGATAGCCTCAGGGATGTCGATCGATCGAAGATTCGGGGGTGTCGATGAGTCTATCAGCAAGCGTCGCGTTATGCAAAGCCATAGATTGAGTATCAATGAATAAGTCTTAGTCTTAAAGTTTGACGAGTGGATTCGAACAACCTAGAATTGATGCACACGGAACGTGCACGGGATTGAGGGTTACGCAAGTATGAAATGCGAAAATGATTGAGTAGGTAAAATTGAATCGAGGAAAAGTTAAGGTGTTGCGAATGGATAACTTGATTGAGGAAATTGATACGGATCGTATACGAAAAGTTAGCACGACAGGTAGATAGCGTGCATGGAAGGCTTGATTTTGAAGTTACACGAATGACTCTAAGGATTGGATTGAATGTTGCTCGAAGATTTGAGTTAGCAAGGAATGATACG
>JANAVB010016729.1:0-28995 GCA_029216955.1 Iris pallida | reverse complement strand
ATATATATATATATATATATATCTATATATATATATATATATATATATATATATATATATGAAAATTATACATAATTTCCAAAATTAGTTTAATTATATGGTTTCCTCCAAAATTATTAATTGCAACTATTATAGTCGTTTCCTATTTTCTTGATTCGATTATCGTGCCGAACTCTGATTTTGGGCTTCTATATACCAAACTAGACTATTTGGACTATTCTGGACTCAATGAAATTGAGAGTGCCATCGTTTAGGACTATCTTGTGGAGCATATCATCATTACCTATTCCGTGTTGACACATTCGTGTCGTACACGTCGACTCCAGCTAAATTGAGGCGAGTACATTCTCTGATAGTTTTTATTACCTTGATAGTCTCTATGATATCGGTTTATAGTGTTATGCTTGATACCTAACATAAAAGTACATGGATTGGTATAGCTTAGATCTCGTCATGAGATGTTATTCCTGGTTATCCTGGTATGCTGGTACATGACTTGTTTTTTATTATTGTTCTTGTACTTGTATGGATATCGATTCCTAAGGGGATTTGCTACCCTTTTAGAGAATTCCGTGTCGTAACGTGCCATGGTTGGATCTATTATACTAGTCTAGGGATGGAGAGATTTTAGGAGATTATGTGATCATACCCCTGCTTACTTGTGCATATCTCACCCTCGCCACATGTAGGGTGTAGCCTGAGCTTACTTATACTTGTACATAGCATCCATGTATGGCCGGCCTGATTTCCAGGTTTACCTGTGCTTGTTCTTGTACATATCCGGTCATATGGATAGCCTGATCCTAGTCCCAAGCCGATCACATAATAAACTAATATCTCAAGGCACTATCTAGTAGTAGTACATGTTCTATTCCAGATTATTACTTGCTTTTACATTGTACTCCTGATTACTTACAGTACATTGTTTCCATGACATGCTCACATAATTTTCCTACTTTTCCACTGTTCAGGTCTACTTATCCATCATGTATTTTATTGCTTCTATTATTTATAGTTTTTTTCAATTTAATAGAAGTAATGCTGTTAGTTTATGTACTTCGCTCCAATCCTGACTGGATAACCATATTTTAGAAGTTTTTATGCCCTACATACTTGGACTGCAGGACGATGCTAGCTGAGACAGATTCTCGATGTTCCATTGACAATGAGTTGACTCCTGAGAGCTCTAGGCTATTACTTTTTTTTAGATTATGTTTTCGTTATCGAATTTGTCTTCGATACATTATTGTCTTATTTGATCATTGTAGACTCTAGTTGATTCAATGTATTACTATCTTTCATATTTCATATCTTCCTTAGCCGTTTGTGATTTGTGTATGTATAGTTGTTATAGATCATTTAGATGTTGATATCTTGCTAGGTACTTAACAGCGCTCTACCGTCGATACTGTGATGTAGGATAGGCGTGGCCTACGTACTTGTGCCCGATTATTTGGGTACAGGTTGTGACACATTTTATGGTGGCCCATGCAGGTCAGTCTTTGTAACCAATGTGAAGTCGTGGTAGTACTAAGGCTTAGCCGTACTATTGCGAGCCTGCCCTAGGATTTGGACTTGAATCATGGAATATTCTAGGAGTTTTGGTACTCAATCACATATTAAGATCTCTTGATAGATTCTAGGGATGACCCCTGAGAATCTTACTTCGAACTATATTGAGTCTATTTTCATTTGCTTTTGCTTCTCACGATTTTTGAAACACTTGTCCGTTGTCGAACCCAATTCTTGCATTAAGATGAGTTTTATGGACTCTAGAAGGAACAAGATAGTGGAGATTGAACTTATAACCATTCGGGTTAAAAATAATGGTTAGCCAATCTTATATACGAAGGTTGAGAATTTTTTTTAGGTTATATTCCAAAAACCTGAATTTTGACCTAGATGTTACATTTGGGGCTTGTGAGTTTGTCAAATGGGTTTGAAAAATAAACGGAATATAACAAAGGAATTCGGAGAAACAAATGAAGGATTATATAATTATGTTGGAAATTTCTAGTAGATGTGGATTATAATTTTAAAGGATTGGAGGATAGTGTTGAATGGACTTGCGACAAGAAAAATGTTAAAAAGACGTTTATATAATTTTATAGTGGTAAGAGTTATCGAAGAGAATGTTGGTTTATCCTTCTTGCTTGAGTAGTCAAGAAGGTGGCAAAATATGTGACTATTATACAAGGGGTGAAATTTCCAAAATTTTAAGGAATTGCCAAGATAGAAATAGTAGAAGGATTAGAATGAATTTATAGGAGTGACGACTAAGAATTAAATTTGGGATACTTAGGTCACGACTTAACTAGAAAAGCCAAAGAGCCATACAACTTGGATTTGGTTACTAACACATGAAATTTTTAGAATGGTTACCTATACAGGAATTACAATTTCTATGAAATTGTCAACAAATTTATTTTTGATTATGAACAATCATTGGGGTTGCATAAATAGGGAAATGATAGATTTGGGACTAGACTTCTATGAACTCATTTTTAGAAAGTTACAGTGACATAGAGTTAACATTTTGTGGATGATAAGAGAGATGAAAAAAATTATTAGAGGATCCCGACAAATTTAGATGTGAAAGTCTAGAAGAATTTATATGGATAAAGGACTTAGGTATGATGGTTAGGCTACAAGATTATCAGTGATTGCTAGTTAGTGACTTGGAAGTCATGAGGAAGATTTAGTGAGAGGCGGTTTGATTATTACACAAAGGTGAACACCATGGAGGTTGAAATTTTATGTTTTTGTTGATTGTGGACAAGTGCAAGAAAAAAGAAGGAAGCAATTTCGTTATGAACAGATGAGCAAGAACAATTTCCTATCATTATTTCTTCATCTTATCATCAATTCTTCATCTTAATTACTCCATCCTAATTACGTCGATCAACTATCTCATATTTAAATCTGTTAGCTACACTTTGAACTCTTTTGAATTCTCATATCTCTCTAGTTGGGTAAGGTCGATGAAGTATCATAATAATCTAGCTCGGAAGGGACAAAATTTGTTATCAAGTGGTAATCTTTGTATAAATATAAAATATTGGATATTTGGTTAAAATAGTGGGATAAAGATCTGACTAAGAATGGAAACAAAGACAAGAGAACGATATTACCAGTTTGGAAATATGCTTAGAGAATTATTTTGAGTATGGATTACTTTAGAAAGAACATATAAGGTTTTCGAGAAGGAAGAACAAGGAAATATACATTAATGATGAAAACTGAAATTTTCAAGTGATGTCCTTATAACTAATGGGAATATTCGAGGGCAATTTGATTTTGAGAACTGAGATATTTTTAATGATTCTTGAGATGTTTTGAACTAAGACTAGGATACTGAATTTAGGAATCCAAAAATATGTAAAAGGGAGATTGTGATTACTTGCGATGAGGATACTAAATTGAGTAAAGGATTTGCAGGAGATTAACTAGAACTGGTAGAACAAGGAATGTTTGAATTATAATAAAATGAATTTAGAGACTTTTGGAGGACTTTTTAATTTTTAAAAAAAGGATAATATTTGACAGTTTTGAAGGTACAAGTTAAAGAAAAATATGAAGGTGGGTTTTTAAAATAATGGAGAATAATTTTTATATGGAAGTGGTGGCATTAGATTTGAGTAATAAGAGAAATGAAATTTGAACGGGTTCAAGGATTTTATAAACCTTGATTCAGGAATTTTGGACATAAGTAAAGACAAGGTAGAGGAATTTGGACTTTCAAGACGACTACGTGGAAAGGGATTAAAAAAATCTTGAGGAGTTATAACAAGGGATTATGCTTCATGGGTACTACCTTTGGAATAAAGGTCAAAGTCTGTAGTAATTATAGATTGGTTCAATCATTATGGCTAGAATTTTGTTTTTGGTGGTAGTCACATAAGGTTTGACTTTCATGATTAAAAATCATGATTTGGTAGTGGTATGTCTAGACTTGTAAGAGAAAGACATAATTTGGGAAATGATAATCGGATAAACTTGGTAGTAGACAAAGCAGAATGAGATGATTACCTTGCTTCCTTTTTCAAATCGTATCTTTTGATTTTCCTATCCTAGTAAAAGAGATTAATTTCCTTATCCTTAAATCGTTCATTGAATTTCAATATCGCTTAAATTTGGTCCACTTTGATCGTGACCAATCGATTTTGATCATCTTCTTTATCGTGCCAACATTCTTGATCCTTGAACTATACCCAAGTGGCAAATTTTATTGTAACTTAGATTTCAATCCTTTCTTGCTCGTGCTCAGACTTTGATTTTGTTCTTCATCGTGTTTTAATCAGGATTAGATTCGACGTTATCTCCGATCGTGTCAGAATTTAAAATCATGATCGTGTTTTCGATGCCACTATTACTCGTACGTAAAACTTTGACTTAAATTCTCAAAAATGTCTGAGTTACGTCCTAACCACTATTTGGTTTCATAACTATTCCTGATTATACCTGAACCTTCATGTTTGGTCATGCCGATATGACCTGACATGACTAAACGACCTTGATTTCAATGATCGCTACTATACGTATTAATTGTACCACTAAATCGTGCCTAAATTTTTTGATCCTTGATTACGACTAACTGATTTGATTACAAACTTAGTCGTGTCTGAATAAATTTTTCCTGTCGTACCTAAATTTCGATTCTCTAGTCACTCGTGCTCAAGTTTCATTCCAAATCATGCCTAGGTTTAATTATTTCTCATAGCTCTATCGTAAACCGTGCCTAAGTAATTTTTAAATCGTTCCAAGCACGTCCAAGCCTTGATTTGGAAATTGATCGTGCCAAACAACTTTGCATCTAACCTTATCGAGCATAGATCCTATTGATCATTCTATATTTAGACATGATTATAACTTGATTGTAACTGAATGATTTTAATTTTCCTAGTCGTGACTTTGTGCTTAAATAACTTAAATTTATATCTAACTCGTGCCTATAAGACTGTGACTTCAAATCCTGATCGTGCTCAAAATTTCTATCTATAATCATACATGTTTTGATCTAAATTATGTTCGAACTTGATTTATATCAAACCTAACCTCTACTGATCATTCCGTACTTGAATTTTGATTTTATCTTCAGTTTACTAGCCGTGAGAGAGATCGTACCTAAATAACTTGAATTTATTTCTAAAATCATACTTGAACGATATTGTTCATACTATGATTTTATCGTGCCAAAATTATTAGTCGTGCCTAAGTAATTTTGAAATGATTATGGTGTTCGTGTCAAAGTCATCGTTCTTTGATCATACTTAAGATATTGCCTAAACTCACAATCGTGTTTTGACACATCTGCCAACCTTAAATTTCGAGGATGAAATTTCTTTAAGGAGGGTAGATTTGTAACCTCCGTTACCCGAATTTTTGGAATTTTCAAATTGTTTGCATTTTTCTATTTTTTAAATTTTTCTTAATCTTGAAATCGTGAATTTTAATATCGAGCATATTGTCGATCGTGATATGCTATCGTTATTGTTGGTTCCTTGGTTTTGAGAAAACCATATTATATGGGATTTTGTCATAAATAAAGTTCTTGTCTATTTTTCTAAATTTTTCACAAGATATAAATATTTCTTTATAAGAAATAATTTGTCAAAATATTATTTTTAATTAAATTTGCTTTATTATTGATAAATACTTATTTTTATATAAAGAAAAAATTTGTCGAGTTGTGATTTGCAAACAGAAATATTTTATTTACTATTTTATCTTAGTCATAAAGGCTTGCGATAATTTGGGTCGTTATACGTTTTTTCCTCATGACATGCTAATACTATTTCGGTCCCAGTTTAGCCTACCAAGCCTTAGACTTGGATTGTAGGTAAGGCTTTCAATTTAGCTAGTTATTGAATATTTAGCAGCTAAATTGTAATTAGCTAGTAAATACTCACTAAACGAATTATTGGCTAGTAATTAGTAAACGAGTTGTTAGCAGTAGTGTTAGTAGTTAGTATTTTTCACAATTTTCCCAATTCTTACTAAATTTTACAAATTTTGCCATTAGGATTTCCCACTCCCCTATATATATTGGGGATTCCCCAGTATTTATATTATGGCAAATCCTAAATCTTAAACATCAGCCTCTACTGTAGCTACCGCTGCCTCTTCCCCGCCATCACCACTATCACGAAAACTCCAGTCCCGACATTGTCAGCACCACCACTGTCACGACACTCTGGCGATCCCCTGATCCCCGTCAACTCTACTTCTATCACCTCTCATTCACAACTCCAAACCGCCGTCCATCACAGCCACCACCGCTCCAACATCGGCAAACGACCATCACCCTACTCCATCACCACAACATACCTCCCGACTCCATAATACTGTCGCCTGCTCCTTTACCACCATCGTTCGACAACCACCACCGCCACTGCACCCCGCGCCACCACGACCACCAACACCCGTCACACACCCCAGAAATTAAATACCACACAAAATAAAAAGGAAAAGAGAGAACCACCCTCACCTCGCCGTGACCAACCCCTTAAACTACCGAGCCCCGCTGTATCCAACTCCTCCCGCACCAACGCCATCCCCTCTCTCCAGGTCGGCGTCCAGCCCTCTCTGCACCGTTCATTATAGGAAGCGGCCAAACCGCAGTCGTTCCCACGATCCCATGCCTCGTGTCTGGGCCCGCAGTCGACATGCACCGACGCCATAGACCCAGCACAGACCGTCTGCTCGTTCCTTCCACCGCTCGAGCTCCCTTCGGCCAGATCCGGCTGCCACGTCTGCCACCGCCTCTTCGTGCGCTGCATCCGGCTCCACTGTGGTGATCCGCCGCTCCTCCGCGTCCCGACGATGGGAGCCCCACCGCGGTGAGCCTCCTCGACCCTCTCTCCTTTGCTCCTCTCCATCTTCTCTTTCTATCTCCCTCCTCTCTAAAAATTGGTAAAACCACCACTTTTCTAAAATGGAGATAATTTTGAACTTTTGTAAAATTGATTATTTAATGATAGGTTTAAATCATGTTATTGATTTATTGGTAAATTTTGATTATTTTAATATCATTAAATTAATGTTTTGTGATTTTATTCTTTGGATAGTGTAACCTTAGAGCTGCTTAGCCTAGAGACTAACCATGACCATGGAGGCCTAACCCATGTGATTAGATTAGCTAATTACCACTTTTTAGGCTAAGGGTATTTTGGTCATTTTGTGACTTTTGAATTATTTAGGATTTTGATTAATTTGTGAATTTTAGATTATTTTAATAATATTTAATTGATGTATTATGATTTTGGTTATTTTTTATATTTTAATATTTTGGGAATTTATATATTTTTATATTAATTTTACGGGATTTGTTTAGTCGGGTTTGAGTTTCATTTCGTTCCGACTTGTGTTAGTGATCCGGGTAGCTTAGACTCTAGACGGGACCCCAAGATTAGTTAGTCATAGCCCACAAACTCCACTAATTAAATTACTAAGTTTAGACTAATCCAACTTGTTAGATTGGTTAAGTTGGAGGCTTAAATTTAACCATTTTGATCCCAAACTTGAACCTAACTTAAAATTAACCAAGAGGACTAGTTGAGGCCTTAATGAGCTTCCCCCAAGGTCCAATAGGGTTTAATGGCAGCCACTATAGGTAGGTTAGCCTCCCTTCCTTTTATTTCATTCCATCTTGCCTCTTTTTCTTCACAAAGTGTTCTTCTCCAAATTTGAGAGCTTCCCTCTTTGATTTGATCTTCAAATCTCTTCATTCCTCCACCAAAACTTCCATCCAACCTTCTCATACTACCAAGGGAGGGTGCTAGTAAAGATTTGGAGCAAAGTGCAAGGAGGAGTGTCCATTTTGGAAGGATCTTCGTATCGGAGCCGTGTCCTTGAGAGTATCATTGGGATCCCACTCCCAATAGGTAAAACCAACACTCTAAATTGATTTTCTATGCATATTAGTTAGTTTTGAATCCATAGGATCCACCCCCATGCATGTACCCCCTTTAGATTCAAGTTTGAGGCCATTTGGAGCTCTTTTGAGGATTTTAGATATGTATTTTGTGTCCTACTTGATAGATCCCAAATTAGGACACCCCATGTGTTTGGTTTATTGCCTAATAGGATTAATTGTGTTTTAAATTCAGTTTTAGAATGGTACGAGAGTGGATTGATCTTAGTTAGGATGGTTAGAATGAGTTTCATTTGGATACCTATGTGGATACCTATGATGGTATCCATGTATCTTGGCCTACATGTATTTTTTTTATCTAAAACAACCAAAATTTGTCATAATATTTATCCACGTTTTTAGTAACCATAGCAACTTAGAAATGCTATAACTTTTAGCTCAGAACTCCGACTAATCTCCTATTTTTTAAAAAGAACCATATCAAAGTTAGATTTTCAAATATATATTTTAATAAGACAAAATTATTCTTGAACTTTCTGTAAAACTATTTGAGTGTCAGCTGTCCGAAATACAAACACGTTTCGGTGTTTTCGTGATTCCGGGAGCTTCCGGATACGAAAATACGATCCGTTTGAAGTTTCAGAAAGCTAACACGAAGGGCTACAACATAATTTAGTCCTAGAATTTATTGAAGGCCCAATTGGTACAGTATTGATTTTAAGTAGAAGAGTGACTATACGACATAGGCATTTGGTGTAACCAATGAGCCTATGTAGTATGGATATTAAGTGAATGTAGGTATCATAAGTTGTCGAGTATATGTATGATATAGTATATATATATATATATATATATATATATATATATATATTATTGTTAGGTAATATTTGTTAGTATGAGTATTAGTTAGATAGTAGAGGTTAGTATTTTGTTAGATATTTAATATGTTGTTAGATAGTTTGATGTTTGATATCTAGTATGTTAGATATTGATATGTTAGTATGTTATGTTAGTTCTAGATATTGGTATATTAGCAAGTTAGTCACTATAGGTTATATGTTAGATATTAGTTAAGATGTTATGTTAGTACATTAGATAGTTAATTAATTAGATATTTGAGGGGTATCTTGGAATCTCATGATACCAAGTTAGTACCTTAAGGTAAATATGAATTACCTTTACCTTTAAGGTAAATGATTAGTTTACCTTATGACCAAAGTATGGTATCAAGGTACCAATGTAAGGTATCAAGATATCAAGGTAAGGTAAGGTTTACCCAAGTTAAGGTATTGGATTCCAACCAAGGTATTGGTATTAGGATGCCGATATGACCAAGGTTGATATGGTCTCCTAGTGTTAGTGGGTTAGTGCCTAAGTGTTTGAGTTTGAGTAGGTGATGTTAGATTGTGGAAGGGCTATATAGATAGGTATATATATATATTTTTGGGTTATATAGTATCTATATATATATTATGAGAGTATACAGATATAGGTTATGGTTCATAGTGAGGATATGTATATACTTGATATATGATATCTATATGTATGTGTTAGGGTTGTACTATATGGGTAAGGATATATGTGGTATGTCTATATATTAATATATCCTAAGTATTATAGATATTGACCACTAATCTAAGTTTGAACAGAATCCTAGAAGCTTAACCTTGACTCCTAGTTTGACCCAAGGTAGACCAGTGTTGACTTAGAGTTGACCAAGAGTTGACTTTGACTTAGATTGACTTAGAAACATGTAGATTACATTATAAATTTATATAATTTCAAATTGAACTCTTTATAACATGTGTTGCTCTAATTAGGACTCTGTGACATCAGTTCGGACATCTATTCATATCAGTCATTCAGGATATCAGACGAGTACATTCTCTGATAGTTTATTAATTTACTTGGTGATTACTGTATTTCAGTTCTAGTTAGTTCTATTGGATGTCTACTATGATTCTTGGTACGATTGTATACAGATTGGTATTGTCATTGGATCTTCAGTCATGAGATGTTACCTTACATCATTGATGCTATCGAATACTATTTTCATTGGTATTGGATAACATTGGATATTATTGGTATCGAATATTGTTCTCATTGGTATTGGATAACATTGGATATTATTGGTATCGAATATTGTTCTTTTTGGTATTAGATAACATTGGATAAATATTGGTTAACATTGGCTAGTAACGTGTCATGGTTGGATCCATCGTATCAGTCGGGACGGGGGTAATACTAGTTAGATATGTGATCAAGAACTATCGGCTAATAGGGTAAATCATCGGCTACTAGCTAAGCATACATTGTACGTATGTTTGAGCTGCTTTCCTTAGTGTAAATCATTGAATATCCCAGGCCGATCACATATCCAACTGGTATTCCAAAACACATTGTCTATTACAGTTTTACATTTTTAGTTCACCTTTACATTGTTCTATTTTGATATAATAGTTTTCTTCCATTACTTGTTCTCATAGGTTTTTGTCTGTCTTACTATTTTATCAATATAACTGTCTATAACTGCTTTATAGTCCTTGTCATTTACTTGGGATTTCTAGATGAAATGTGATCGTTCCATCCTGACTGGATATGTAGACAAAATATTACAGATGATATGGATGATTGTCTCCACTTTCTATGAGGCCTACGAGAGTGGCACACAGGAGCCAGAGGAGGATCTACTCTAGTAGAGAGTGCCTTAGTATTAGCTTAGAAATTTTAGCTTTCAGTTTGTATCGGATTGTTTCGAATGTTAGTAGAGACTTATTTATATTCTTGATATGTATTATTTGTGTTGGACTTCTACTCTGTGTGTTGTGATAACTCTACTTTATATTCAGTTTCTTCCTTTTATCTGATTCCATATCTTGCTCTATCTTCCTTAGTCTTGTGATTGAGATTATATAGTTGAGATGTTATATTATACCTCCGTGCGGAGATGACAGGTTATATAATTCATATAGTTATTTGATAGATATTGTAGATGACCTATACAGCGTTCTACTATCGACACTGCGGCGTAGGCTGGACATACCCATGTTCTCGTGCCCTTTCTCAGGGTGCAGGTCGTGACACATTTTTGTGGTGGCCCATGTAGGTCAGAGTCGCAACTAGTGCAATTTTGTAGTGGTGCTCGACTTAGAGTGCTGCTACGAGCTTGTTGCTAGGATATAGGATAGGCAGTATAGAGAGTTACTCAATCACAGTTATGACTACTTGAGAACATTCCTAAGATAACCCTTGAGGATCTCATTATGAACTATCTCGAAATTCGATTCCGATAGTTTCTATCTACCTTTCCTTGTTCGTTGTTGAATTTGATTCTTGGTGTTCATTGTTGACTTGATTTTCTACCAAGATAAATCATATGGGATATGTTGCCTCAGTTATAAAATCTAGAGTCTTCTACAGTAATACTAGTTGGCAAGACGAAGGTATAGAGTCTGATTTTTAAATGTATTTCTCGGGTGTAGGAATTTAAAGTTTTCGCAGACAAGCTAGCGGCAATGCAAAAATTTTAAATACCATGATTCTAGAGGTATGTACATTAGTTGTGGACTCTATAGATTATCACAGCCATACTTACTGGTGTGACTATGATTCTGGTAACATAGTTCTGGATAGACGGGTATGATTATCAGATTGCAGAATAGATACCATATAGATGGTGCCCTAGTATAATTGAGTGGAATATCAGTGTGGATGTTACTTGAGTATCATGGATTAGATAGAGGGAGCTAGGCCACATGTAGCGCTGCACCGTACCCCGCACCATCAGAGGGATATACCCCAGAGGGGCAGGGCTTTTGTGCTGACAGTCGAGTAGACCGACGCTACGGGTGACCGGTTAGCATGTCTGTCTTTCATGTTCTTCTTTCCATCTTGTTGTGTGATTCTATTAGTACCTGTCAGGATATTTTATGTTGTGATAGATAGTATAGTGACCCTGATCAAGATCGTGATATCACGACCAGTAGGACCACAATTTGTATGTTTTAGATATAGTTTGCTTGACCTTGATTGTTGGGAATTTAACCAGGAAGTAGTACGACCATCTTAATTTTGATGACGAAATTTTTTTAAGGAGGGTAGATTTGTAACCACCACTTTTCTAAAATGAGGATAATTTTAAACTTTTGTAAAATTGATTATTTAATAATAGGTTTAAATCATATTATTGATTTATTGGTAAATTTTGATTATTTTAATATCATTAAATTAGTGTTTTGTGATTTTATTCTTTGGATAGTATAACCTTAGAGCTGTTTAGCATAGAGAATAACCATGACCATGGAGTCCTAACCCATGTGATTAGATTAGCTAATTATCACTTTTTAGTCTAAGGGTATTTTGGTCATTTTGTGACTTTTGAATTATTTAGGATTTTGATTAATTGGTAAATTTTAGATTATTTTAATAATATTTAAATTGATGTATTATAATTTTGGTCATTTTTTATATTTTAATATTTTGGAAATTTTTATATTTTTTATTAATTTTACGGGATTTGTTTAGTCGGGTTTGAGTTTCGTTTCATTCCGACTTGTGTTAGTGACCCGGGTAGCTTAGACTCTAGACGGGACCCCAAGATTAGTTAGTCATGGCCCACAAACTCTACTAATTAAGTTAGTAAGTTTAGACTAATCTCAGTTGCTAGATTGGTTAAATTAGAGGCTTAAATTTAACCATTTTGATCCCAAACTTGAACCTAACTTAAAATTAACCAAGAGGACTAGTTGAGGCCTTAATGAGCTTTCCTCCAAGGCCCAATAGGGTTTAATGGTAGCCACTATAGGTAGGTTAGCCTCCCTTTCTTTCATTTTATTCCATCTTGCCTCTTTTCCTTCACAAAGTGTTCTTCCCCAAATTAGAGAGCTTTTCTCTTTGATTTGATCTCTAAATCTCTTCATTCCTCCACCAAAACTTCCATCAAACCTTCTCATACTACCAAGGAAGGGTGCTAGCAAAGATTTGGAGCAAAGTGCAAGGAGGAGTGTCCATTTTGGAAGGATCTTCGTATCGGAGCCGTGTCCTTGAAAGTATCATTGGGATCCCACTCCCACTAGGTAAAACCAACCCTCTAAATTGATTTGCTATGCATATTAGTTAGTTTTGAATCCATAGGATCCACTCCCATGCATGTACCCCCTTTATATTCAAGTTTGAGACCATTTGGAGCTCTCTTGATGATTTTAGATATGTGTTTTGTGTCCTACTTGATAGATCCCAAATTAGGACACCCCATGTGTTTAGTTTATTGCCTAATAGGATTAATTGTGTTTTAAATTTAGTTTTAGAATGGTTCGAGAGTGGATTGATCTTAGTTAGGATGGTTAGAATGAGTTTCATTTAGATACCTATGGTGGTATCCAAGTATCTTGGCCTATATGTGTTTCTTTTGTCTAAAACAATCCAAATTCGTCATAATATTCATCCACATTTTTAGTAACCATAGCAACTTAGAAATGCCATAACTTTTAGCTCAGAAATTCGATTAATCTTCCTTTTTTTAAAAGAACCGTATCGAAGTTAGCTTTCCAAATATATATTTTAATAAGCCAAAATCGTTCTTGAACTTTCTGTAAAACTATTTGAGTGTCAGCTGTCCGAAAGACAAACACGTTTCGGTGCTTTCACGATTCCGGGAGCTTCCGAAAAGAAAAATACGATCCGTTTGAAGTTTCGAAAAGCTAACACGAAGGACTACAACATAATTTAGTCCTAGAATTTATTGAAGGCCCAATTGGTATAGTATTGATTTTAAGTAGAAGAGTGACTATACGATATAGGTATATTGTGTAACCTATGAGCCTATGTAGTATGGATATTAAGTGAATGTAGGTATCATAAGTTGTCGAGTATATGTATGATATAGTTCATATATATATATATATATATATATATATATATATATATATATATATATATATATATATATATATATTATTGTTAGGTAATATTTGTTAGTATGAGTGTTAGTTAGATTGTAGAGATTAGTATTTGTTAGATATTTGATATGTTGTTAGATAGTTTGATGTTTGATATCTAGTATGTTAGATATTGATATGTTAGTAGGTTATGTTGGTTCTAGCTATTGGTATATTAGCAAGTTAGTCTCTATAGGTTATATGTTAGATATTAGTTAAAATGTTATGTTAGTACATTAGATAGTTAGTTAATTGGGTATTTGAGGGGTATCTTGGTATCTCATCATACCAAGTTAGTATCTTAAGGTAAATATGAATTACCTTTACCTTCAAGGTAAATAATTAGTTTACCTTACGACCAAGTTATGGTATTAAGGTACCAAGGTAAGGTATCAAGATATCAAGGTAAGGTTAGGTTTACCCAATTTAAGGTATTGGATTCTAATCAAGGTATTGGTATTGGAATGCCGATATAACCAAGGTTGATATGGTATCCTAGTGTTAGTGGGTTAGTGTCTAAGTGTTTGAGTTTGAGTAGGTGATGTTAGATTGTGGAAGGGTTATATAGATAGGTATATATATTTTTGGGTTATATAGTATCTATATATATTATGAGAGTATATAGATATAGGTTATGGTTCATAGTGAGGATATGTATATACTTGATATATGATATCTATATGTATGTGTTAGGGTGGTACAATATGGGTAAGGATATATGTGGTATGTATATATATTAATATATTCTAAGTATCATAGATGTTGACCACTAATCTAAGTTTGAACAGAATCCTAGAAGCTTAACCTTGACTCCTAGTTTGACCCAAGGTAGACCAGAGTTGACTTAGAGTTGACCAAGAGTTGACTTTGACCTAGATTGACTTAGAAACATGTAGATTGTATTATAAATTTCTATAATTTCAAATTGAACTCTATATAACATGTGTTGCTCTAATTAGGACTTTGTGACATCTGTTCGGATATCTATTCATATCAGTCGTTCAGGATATCAGGCGAGTACATTCTCTGATAGTTCTTTCATTTACTTGGTGATTACTGTATTTCAGTTCTAGTTAGTTCTATTGGATGTCTACTATGATTCTTGGCACGATTGTACACAGATTGGTATTGTCATTGGATCTTCAGTCATGAGATGTTACCTTACATCATTGATGCTATCGAATATTGTTCTCATTGGTATTGGATAACATTGGATATTATTGGTATCGAATATTATTTTCGTTGGTATTGGATAACATTGGATATTTTTGGTATCGAATATTGTTCTCGTTGGTATTGGATAACATTGGCTAGTAACGTGTCATGGTTGGATCCATCGTATCAGTCGGTATGGGGGTAATAC
Source organism: Iris pallida (assembly GCA_029216955.1). NCBI lineage: Eukaryota > Viridiplantae > Streptophyta > Magnoliopsida > Asparagales > Iridaceae > Iris > Iris pallida. The sequence goes on along the minus strand of JANAVB010016729.1, from coordinate 13,823 downwards.
TAGTGAGATATGTGATCAAGAACTATCGGCTAATAGTATAAATCATCGGCTACTAGCTAAGCATACATTGCATGTATGTTTGAGCTAGCTTTCCTTAGTGTAAATCATTGAATATCCCAGGCCGATCACATATGCAACTGGTATTCCAAAATACATTGTCTATTACAGTTTTACATTTTTAGTTCACCTTTACGTTGTTCTATTTTGATATAATAGTTTTCTTCTATTACTTGTTCTCATAGGTTTTTTGTCTGTCTTACTATTTCATCAATATAACTATCTATAACTGCTTTATAGTCCTTGTCATTTACTGGGGATTTCTAGATGAGATGTGCTCGTTCTATCATGACTGGATATGTTGACAAAATATTATAGATGATATAGATGATTGTCCCCGCTTTATATGAGGCCTACGAGAGTGGCACACAGGAGCAAAAGGAGGATCTACTCCGGTAGAGAGTGCCATAGTATTAGCTTAGAAATTTTAGCTTTCAGTTTGTATCGGATTGTTCCGAATGTTAGTAGAGACTTATTTATATTCTTGATATGTATTATTTGTGTTGGACATCTACTGTGTGTGTTATGATAACTCTACTTTATATTCAGTTTCTTCTATTTATCTGATTCCATATCGTGCTCTATCTTCCTTAGTCTTATGATTGAGATTATATAGTTGAGATGTTATATTATACCTCCGTGCGGAAATGACAGGTTATATGATTCATATAGTTAGATGATAGATAGTGTAGACGACCTATACAGCGATCTACCGCAGACACTTTGGCGTAGGCTGGACGTACCCACGTTCTTGTGCTCTTCCTCAGGGTGCGGGTCGTGACAATTGGGAGATTAGGGATGAATTGGGGACAACCCCATTCTCTCTTCCCCTTTCGAATTTTATGCTGAGTTAGTAACACAGCAGACCAACCCCACCCTTCATAATATAAGGGAATTAGTAATTAGGTTTCATTATTAGTGTTTATTGTTTGCTAATAACAGTGATTGGGAATTTTAGGATCATTTGGGGGAACAACAACTTTTAGTTTATATATATAATTATTAATTATCATTAAAATGTTATTTAATCTGGTTTTATAAGGGTTTTAGTTTAGCCTACAAGCACTATAAATTATTGAAGATTATTTTTTGGTATTATCGAGCCTTGGGCGTTCATTGTATATGTTGATATGGAAATTATTTGGACTCATAGAATAACTTGTATTTTGAACTTAGTATTATTGACTTGGCTATAGTTATATCTAAACTCTCTCTCTCTCTCTCTCTCTCTCTCTATATATATATATATATATATATATATATATATATATAAAATATAAATATATATATATATATATATATATATATATATATATATATATAATAAAAAAATATATATATATATATATAATAAAAAAGATACCTATACTTGGCTCCCCTTCGGGCGATTTTGGGGCGACCAGCCCAGTTGACCGTCGCCCTCCCGCGGAGGCCACTTCGACGGCGGCGTCCCTCCCCCCTGTTCGTGTTTTCTATTTCTCCCTCCTTCTCCCTCTTCTCCGGGGCCCCTGTGCCTGTGCTATGATTCTGCGGCCGTCGGCTTCCTCCCTCCGGGAGGCCCCATGGCCGCCCGACTTACTGGCGCTGCTTGGCCTCCGCCCTGACCCCCCCGCCAGCCGCAGTCCTCCGTCGCCCCCTCCCCCCTCCAGCCCCTCTCGCCAGCTGCTCTACTTTCTAAGCTACAACCGGTTGGAGCACTCGGTGAAGAGGCGTCCCCCTCCCTTCGTCGCCTTTATTACCTCTATCGGTCGTGACGGTCCCTGCCCCATCCCTTGGGGTTTCTCCTCCCGCCGACTGGATGTGGGTGGGTCCCCTTTCCCCTCTGCCTCCTGATAATGTGACTTGTCAATTCCCTGCTGATGCCCTGTCTGCCTCGATTGCTATGTCGGGTCTTCCTCCCTCGGGCCGCAGGCCTTCCTGCTCTCATCCCCTCGTTCAATTTTTGAACTCCAATTTTTCTCCTGCAGTTGGCGCAAGTGCGTCTTGCGCTGACCCCTCACTCATGCTGATTGGCATGGAGTCTTGGTCGCCACCATGGGTGGCACACGCTCCAACTTTTCTCTAGCGGTTGTTGCAAGCGCGTTTTGCGGTCACCGCTCACTGTCGCTACTTAGCGCGGAGTGTTTGGCGCTACCTTCGTGTGGCGCATGTCCTACCTCCCTGATTGGCTCGGACCCCTTCTCCTCTTAGCGCCTCCCTGGTGGCGCGCCCCCTAGTCCAGCTTGGCACAGGTATTTGTGCATTGTCCGCTGGCGGCGTACGTGCTGTGTTCGTGGTTTGTGCTGCCCACCCCTGTGGCGCTACTTTCCCCTCTCCGGTGGGCGGTTCACCCAGATATACCTGGACGCCTGGCGCTAGGGTGCTGCCACCCCTTGACTAAGTAGGGAGGCCCACGGCACAGCAGTCTGCGGCTCTCTGTGCCCTGGAGAACAGCCTCTCTCGGCCCAGCTCATGGTGTTCGACAACCCTCCTGTGGTGTCTTACGCAGATATTGTAAGGCCCGACAGGGCTGCTCAGCAATCACCGATGCTTTCGGACGTTGAGCTCCCAGATATTGAATTCTTTCATTCAACTGAAGTTCATGATATCAGGGTGCCTTTCTCCTCAGCTGACTTGGCTGCTCTATCCGAGAGATTCTTATTCATATTCGTTCTCAAATTCCCAACCAGTGTCCTAAGCTAGCGCGGGTACAAGAAGCGATAGCCGGATGGAGCCTTAAATCCGAATACAGGGTCGCCCCTTTGGATCCCAAACACATCCTATTACTTCCATCCATGGCTGAAGATTATAAGATTGTTCAGATCAGGGGCTCGGGCAAGATTGACTCCCACAACATGGTAATAGTCAAATGGAACCAAGAATTCAACTCGAAGGAAGACTTGCCCATTGTCTCTGCATGGGTCACCCTCCCCAATCTTTTGCTCATTTGTTTTGTTCCGATAGTACTAAAAAGGATAGTCAACTCCTTTGGTACCTACGTGGCGATGGCCGAGGAAACGAGAAATCGGACTAAAGCTAATTATTCTAAAGTCTACGTGGAGCTCGTTATCTCGAAGGAGCTCCCTAAATCCATTCAAATCTCCCTTGGCAACAAGACTCACAATCAACAACTTATTTATGATAATAACATAATATTATGCACCCACTGCCACATGAGAGGACACCTTATTGAGCACTGTTTTAGAGCACTTCCGGAATTGAAGAAGATAGTCGTTGATAAGGCGGCCCTCAAGCCTCAGAGACCCCCGCTCCTGCCTTTACCAAACTCCCACATCCGGTTTGAAGCCAGGGTAGAGCATTCTCTAGGCCAAAAACAACTCACAAACAACGCCCCCATGGGCCGCAATACAACCTCCACCGAAAGCACACACCTAAACCTCACCAATAAATTCGAGTTACTGGCCACGGATCTCGTTGACAATCAAGCTGATAGCCTGCCAGATACTCACGAGGTCGGGAGTAGGGAGCGCGGGCTAGAGGTTAGCATCACTTCGAACGAGACGTATCAGACACCCGAGGATCCCGTCGGACACGACCAGTGGTAACAGGGAGAGTGAGGTCAACGTTCAGAGACCTGCGACTGAGGCCACTCAACATCCCGAACAGGCTAGATGAATCAACCATCTCAAAGAGTCCGACATCTACGTGGGACAGTTGGCTAACATAGGCCCTGAACCGGTTGCCAGGATGGAGCAAGCGTTGGATGTCGGATTTGCGAGCAGAGATAACTTCTTCAGAGCATTGGCTAAAATTGAGGGAGAAACCTACCTGCATCCCGATCTAAACCCAGCAGACACCATCTTGGATAGTCCTCCTAAGCTCCTAGGAAAGGTTGCTGCCACCAACAAGAAATCTAATAAAAAACTCTAAATAAGGACCCGGGCAGGATTACCAGATCTACTGCGAAACTCACTAACCCCCCTTCCCAGTCATATTGATGATTAACATCCTCTCTTGGAACGTCAGAGGCATCGTTAACAAACCAACCCTGAGAAGAGTTAAAGCTCTCAGGAAACTTCACAAAATTAACATCCTCGTAATCATTGAACCCAAAATCCCTCACAATAAACTTAAATCTATCCAGAAGCAGTTAGGCTTCCGCTCCGCAATCGCCGGCTGTCACGACATCTGGATTCTCCACACTGAGGAAGTGAAGCTCGATATCATTTTTGACTCGAGTCAGGCCATCTCGTGTTGGCTGGATCACCCCATGCTCCAGGCTAGACCTATCCTGTCTGCCGTCCATGGTAGCTGTGAGATTGCCGAGCGTAGATAGCTTTGGAGCTCGTTGATCGACACCCAGCTTCAGCACCCTAACACCCCCTGGCTCTGTATCGGAGACTTCAATTCTATTATTTACAGTGAGGAGAAGACGGGAGGCCATCCACCCCCCACATCATCCATGTTCGACTTTGCCAACTTAATTTTCAACGCGCTCCTGTCCCCGTTTCAGTTCTCCGACAACAAATTCACGTAGTGCAACATGCAAGAGGAAGCTCGACAGTAATACTCTCACCTTGACCGCTCTCTCATTAACTCGTAGTGGGCTGATCTTGCGATCAACTCCAGACTCTCGCTTCTTAACGCCATCGAATCAGATCACTCTCCGCACCTCCTTAAGATCAGCAGAAAAATCTATTAAGACCAAAAAGAACTTCCATTTCTTTGATTTGTGGTGTCATCACCCTGGGTTCAAGGACATCGTGATAGCTGTCTGGGAGGGACCAGATGATCCCGATCACCTTTAAAAAGTGGCTGCCAAACTCAAAGCTACCAGGAAAGCCCTCTCCACCTGGAGCAAAGCAGCTTATGGCGACATCTTTCATGCAGTACGCATCGCTGAGGATGATATTGCTCGTGCTGAAATTTTGTTCGCTCGCGATAGATCCCCTCGGCTCGTGCCTCGCTTAACCTACCAGAGCGCTATTGAAGTTCCCTCTGAAAATTGAGGAAGAATTTTGGAAATAGAAAGCCAGGTCGATTTGGGACATTAAGGGTGACAAGAACACGAGTTACTTCCACTCTTGTGTCAAGGGTCGCAGACAATAACTCAACCTTCACCAAAACCAAGACGAGAATGGTCGCATCCTTCATAACCATTGTGACATACAGTCGGCTGCGGCAGATTTGTACACAAGGCTGTTCACCAAAGAAATTATTTACAAAGATGAGGCATTTCTTGCGGCGATCCCCTGCTAGTTGATGACAGAGACAACTTCCAACTGCATATTCAACCTACGAGGAGCGAGGTCAATGATGCAGTGTGGGCGCTGAATGAGCATAGCGCCACTGGCCCAGACGGTTTTACTGACGCCTTCTTTAGAACCTGCTGGGACATTATTAAGACAAAGATCTGTGAGGCGTCTATTGCTTTCTTCCAAGGAGCTAGATACCCCAAATCGATCTCCATTGCCAACCTGATCCTTATCCCCAAGAAGGACAACCCAGAGACTTTCAAAGACATTTTCCCACTGAGCATGTGTACTTTCACCAACAAGATCATCTCCAAGATTATAGCCAATCGCATGTCAGGGCTTCTCCCCAAGATTATCTATGTAGAGCAAAGCGGCTTCGTCCGCGGTCGCAACATCGTTGACAATATCCTCCTGGCACAAGAGATGACCACATGTATGAAATTCCCGTCCATGGAAGAAAATATAGCCGTCAAACTAGACATGGAGAAGGCATACGATAGACTGGACAGACAATTCATGATCTGGGTTTTCAGGGCTTTCGGGTTTTCAGAAACTTGGATTGACGTCGTCTGGAGGTCAATCAGTAATGCGTGGTTCTCTACGGTCGTCAACGGTTAAGCAGACAAAATTTTAAAATCTAGTTGCAGTGTTAGACTAGGAGACCCTCTATCTTCCACCATATTTATCATCGTCGTAGAATCCCTTAGCAAAAATCTGAATAATATGGCGGGCTCCCCTCGCTTCAAGCACTTCCACACTGCCAGCGGTTGCCCGATCATCACTAACCAGGCTTATGCTGATGAGATCATCATCTTCTCTTCTGGAGATGTGGGGTCCGTAGAGGAGGTTAACACCACGCTACAAAGATACACCAGATGCTCCGGCTAGTGATTCAACCCCATCAAGAGTGTCATTTACGCCCATCACACAGCCGACAGAGAGCACACCTCATCACTCACAAGTATCACTTCCTTCTCTGTTGAGTACCCCCCTTTCACTTACCTTGGGTGTCCGCTGGTGTACGACAGAACTAGTTTGGGTCTCTTCGAGGGGCTAGTGGGGAAAATAAGAAAAATATTAGAGGGATGGCATAATATGATTCTTTCGTCTGGAAGTAAGATTATTCTGATCCAGCATGTGCTCTCTTCCATCGTGGTCTATACCCTGGCTGCTTGCTCTTCCTCGAAGAAGGTCATCACTAACGTCGAAAACCTTCTCTCCAACTTCCTTTGGGGCCACTACGATGACAAGATAAGCATCATTGCGCTAGTTGCGACACCATGACTAGACCCACGGATGAGGGTTGACTAGGATTTAGCAGGCTGGGCCACATCATTGATGCTTGTTCTATAAAAATATATTGGAAGCTTCGGAAGAACCGGATATTATGGGCTCGGTATATGAAGGCCAGATACTTCAAGCACTCACACCCGTCCTCTGCCTCCTTTAATAACAGATCCTCTACATCCTGGCGGCGTATTTTGATTGGTCGGCAGCTTGTAGAACCGTTGATCCGTCTTCAATTGGGTGTGGGCAAATTGCCTATATTTTTGAAAGGTAGGCTAGGGACGACCTTTTGTCCCCTATGTCGGGTGCCCCGACCATAGACACCATTAGAGATTTGTGGACCTGCGAGGGGGAGTGGAATCGGGAACGTATCTCGGATTGGCTCGGAGAGGGGGCCGTGGCCACTATTGTCGACTCAGGAATAGTGATCGGTTCGGATCGAGACACTCTGAAGTGGTCTCTGACGACTAATAGTGTATTTACTATGGCAATAGCACGTCGTGTTATTCGCGATATCGGCAACCCTTTCCCTATCAGTGGGGCATTTTAGCATTCTTGTACCCCCAAGAAGTGGTCTTTTCTGATGTGGAGAGTGCTTCACAGAAAACTACCCACCGACGATGCTCTAGCTACCATTGGCATCAGCTTGCCATTGTTGCTCGGATAGACAGGCTGAGACAGCTGAGCACATCCTTTATCGCGGCAGTCTACCTATGATAGTGTGGATCAGGTTCACTAACCTATACCTCCCGGTCCAGGGCGTCGTGGGCTTCAACAATCTCCTAGCCACTCGGGGTAAAGCATCGTACATCCACCAGATCGTTGCAGCCGCCATCATGTGGGTCCTTTGGAAGAGCATAAACAAATTCAGATATGAGGGGCGCCAGTTCACCAACAACCAATTGATCCACGAGGTCCACAGACAGATATACAAAGCAAGCAGACACTACAAGCACGTCCGGGAGGGATTCTGGATCCCCATGTACAGCTGACCTTCTTAGCCTGGCCTAAGGCTGGGGTATAGCTCCCCTACATCTTCCCCCTCCTCCTTTATTTTGACTTTTGGGACTTCTTGTAAAGGCTTCGGTATTTTGTGCCTCTTACATTAAAGCGTTCCGGAAAGGGCACAAAGGACTGATTCGAAAGTAAGAAGTCCCCTTCCCCGTGCTCAAGAAAGTAGGCATGGTAGCCTACAAGCTCGAGCTCCCCGCCTAGCTCAAGACTCATCCAGTCTTCCATGCAAGTTTCCTGAAGCCGTACCATGAAGACTTGAAGGGTCCCCATCGAGGAGTTCCGAAAATACCCATAGCGATCATGACTACGTCCTTCAACAAGGAAGTGGAAGCCGTGCTCAACAAGAGGTCCATCAGTCGCGAGGCGTATCCCCGTATGTGGAGTACTTCATCCAATGGAAGGGCATGTAGCACGGTGAGTCTAGCTGTGAACGTGCTGATACGCTACATCAGTTTGAGGCCGAGGTCCAAACATTTCTTAGCGAGTATGGATGACTAGGACGTCAAAGCCTTCGGTGGGCGGGAGTATAACACCCAAAAACTTGCTCCCCATCCGAGGTAAAGTTCTATAGCCTTCTAACGGACCAAGTTATGCGGGAAGCTTCCAGAATATTCTAGAAGATGTTAGAATCTTCCAAAAGGCCCCAAAATCTGTAGAGGACCCGAAAATCTTTCAAAAGACTCAAGATCGTTCTAAATGTCTTATGATCTTTCTGGATGTACTAAAAAGCTTTCATGTTCTTATATAGTCCCTAGAATAATCCCTAGAATATGCCAAATCCAGATGGTTTCTGATGTTTCCATGTAAGCCTATGGGCACTATAAATAAGTGAGAGGCCTCATTTGTTTCTCACCATAATAACTTGTAAGCATTCTCCAAGTAATATAAGAATCATTTACAAGTCCCATTTTCTCTACTCTTCTCTTAGTTACTTAGCATTCTAGATACGAGTTCGGAAAGGCTTGTATGAGTCTTCGAGAAGGGAGTTACTGCGTCACACACGACGAAGTATAGCCTAAAATAGTAAGTCCGCGACAGCATGCTCCTGGGAGGCGCATCACTGACTCTCTGTCTCTGTGCTGCCAAACAAAAGCGCAACTTAAGAAGAAAGGCACATACGAAAAGTGGCGAATGAAACCTTCTGTGCATGGAAAAGGTCTATTTTGACAGTCTCTCTCCATATGCCAACTTCTCGACCTAACAACATGGACCTAACAATATAGAGAGAATAAAATATGAATCTCTGTACTATGCACCAGTGAGCACTGGTACGAAGAAGCGTAAGACAGCACGAGCCATACGTGCTCAAATGGCTACGCCAACAATTGACCAAAAGCATGCGCTGACTGTCACACGCGCAGCTAATGGTAGGTTGTACAGAACTAATCCATGTGCCTCTGCGTCAGAAATGGCTTAGTTTTCCGAGTCTTTCCGGAACAACTTGGGTGCGTTTCATGCGCTATAACCAAGCCCGAGAGAAAATGCCATGTTCACGGATCTATGCACAAACCTCGGCTATGCACATGAAGTGGGTCTATCTCACATTCAGTCTCTCACCAATGACCTGGGCGAATCTCATATGATGGAACCAGGTCAGGGAACACCCAAATCATATGCACACCCAAGCACTCAGTTTAACCATGCTCCAGATGTGGGTGTAACTGTGAAACTCCTTTTTCAAGATTTGCGTGATGTGATCAGTCACAAATACAAATCGAGGGAGACAATCGTTACGCACGAAGTGCCCTATGCAGGGCATACTTGTGCTAACATTATCATTAACTGCTGTTGTACCAAAAGAAAAGTTTCTCCACCCCGGCAGTCCGCATTTCAACGACTGCAACCAGCCGTACCGATCCAACAACTCCTCAAAAAAGGGTACAGGTAGAAGATAAAGAAGAACTCCCCTTTGCCGCATGCCATGCCATTTGGAATTCTCCATCTCTGAATAAGAATTCCAAGTCAGGATCATCCAACCCTCCGGTCTCGGTCAGTATACCAAGGAACCGATGAAGGGACAAGCATGCAGTTCCTGTCGTGGGGGTGTTCCAAAGCACCCGATCCAAAATAAAGTCTTTCTCTGGGGAGACCGTCATGTGATCTGCAGTACAAACTTGGGGTAGCCACTTCCTGGTTTTTTATAACAACCTTCGTTCCACGAAGAGTGTTTTCCAAGGAACTGACTATGACATGTCTGGCCAACAAGTCAATGTCACAACTGGGGCTAGGGGTAGCCACCTCCTGGATTTTGAAGACGATGTTGTGATGCATGTCTTCCCCCAAGATAGCAAGACTCAGGGATCAGAAGCAAAAAGCGAGAGGTCCACCACTCTGTCTACCTCCTCCCATATAATGTTTGTCAACATGACAAGGGATGGTAGCAGAGGCAATGGAGAAGGGTCAAGTGACCAACAATACCTTTATACTCTCGAGGTGGGGATGCAGTCTTTAAGTGCCTCAATACAGGCTTTAACCCAAGCAGTACTAGAAATCAAGGTCAGCATAGCCCAACAACCACCAAGAGGCCCAATGCAGGCAAGCCAGAATCCAGGGATCAACGGGGAGTCCAACGCGCCCCCTCATGTTCCTCCTACTGTAAACCCCCTGAATTTTCTATTTTTTATTTATTTAAAAGTTTTTATTAAGTATATTTAGTCATCTTACTATTTGTAATAAAATTTGTTATTATAGGTAATTGTGTTTTATGTAAATATTAAATAATTATAAGAAGGAAATATTTTCTAGATAAAAATTGGGAAATGTGTTACAAAAAGTTTTAGACTTGTTTTTGAAATTATTTTAGATTTATTTATAATATTTTAAAGTTTTGGATTTTTTTCTTTCCAAAGTCTTTCTAAAAAAATAATAGAAATAGTATTAATAATAATAATATAAATATATATATGTAAAATATATAGAAATATATTGTAGAAAACATTTTACAAACTTAGAATTTTATTGGATTTATTTAATTAAAGTATATACATTGAGTATATGCACAATAAATCATTTGTATATTTAGTATATAGGGATTATTTATCTTTTAGAAATAAATATATTTTTCATAGTTATAATTTTTAAAAAATACTTATAGATTTTTATGAAATTTTTTTGGAATTTTTTAAGGAATTTTTTTTGGAATATTGAATAAAAAAAAGAAAAGAAAAGAAGAAGAAAAAAAGAAAAGAAAAAAAGAGAAAAAAAAGATAAGAAAAGGAAAAGGTACTGTTCCCCTAGCGGGAACAGTAAACTAACAGTGCCGAGCCTACTTTTCCGAAGTTTTTTTTGAAAAGGATTTTTTTCTTTATTTTCAAATGATCCAAACGAATCAGATTCTCAACCAAATTTGACCAAACAAAATCCTATGCGAAGCCTGTGATGTTCTCTTCTAGATAAACCCAAATCCTCCAAATCGTAATCAAAATCGCTAGAAAATTTGATTTGAAATCATAAAAAAAACCTACGTATAAAACTTGGTTTTTGATTTCTCTTCCAAAAATCCTCGAGACCTCCTCGTGATTGACTCCCAGGCTCCCCCCGACATATCCCAACCTTTGACCGACCTCTCTACTGCCTGCACAGCCGCCGCCGACCGCAGTCAACGCCTGAATGTCGCCAAAAAATCAAGCACAGAAGTAACAACAACCCGATCCAGGTACTCCTCTATACGACAATTTTCTTCCTCGTCGCTCGACGATTTCTCGATCCGAAAAATCCTATGAGTAGACAACCTAACCACGTACAATAACCATCAATTGGATTTTGTTAATTCACGATGTACACGAAGAAAATTGAGTTCCAAAATAAAATAAATAATGAATTTTTGGCCACAGAAACTGTCGCGAGGAGTGGTTTTGGAAGTCGTTTTCTGGGCCGTACATCGAGGAATTCGAAAATCTATTTAAACAAATTTTAGAAAACCTATATAGTTAAAAAAACCCTATTTTTATTTTTTATTTTAGTTTTTTAAATTCTGTTTTAAGTTAGTTCCAAAATCAAAGAAAAATTAATTTTTTAAAACTTAAAATTGCCGATACGGGTCCGTCCCGACAATTCGGACGACTCTGTCGTAAACCGAGGGCATTAAAAGGTGCATATTGACTTTGCGAATGTGTGGGCTTTGACGGAATTCGAATTGGTCGAGTGTGCGCGACGAATTCGACCCTTATCGTCGAAGAATGCTATATCGGCCATTTTCCAAATTTCTCAATCATTTTGTGCACACTCGTCATATCGCGATGAAACTTACGCCATCAGAACCATGTCATGTTTTGGTCCTATGAGCCAAGTTTGGTCCGATTCTGGAAAGTTGACCGGATTGCCATTTTGCGGGCCCTACGATCCGATTTAGACGAATTTTTGCACGGCCTACCGGAATCCAACTTTGGACATACGTTGGGTCGTATCAAAAAATCGATCCGTAGACATACTTTGAGGAGTTTAGAGACAATAGGATTTGGCACACATTTTGGTGCAAAGCGGGTCTAACGGCAGCAATCGTTTTAACCCGAAATTATGATTTTGTCCCTGTGTCTAGAATTGGACTTTTGAGTACGCATTTTTAGACATTTTTTATTTCAAAAATATTGGTGATGTTTGTTTCAGCATCCGAAAATGTTTACGGAAGTTCCATCCTTACAGCTACTCCTGACTTGTTGATTTCATCTACTAGACGTCATCAAAATATCCAACAACCACTAGGAAAGTATACCTTGCTATAATTTCTGATTGTGCATATTTATTTCAGCATGTTTATTTATTTATTTTTCTTTATTTTTTATTTAGTTTGAACTGCACGTCTAAGTCACCCTTAGGAGCAATTGATCGTGCGAGTCGTTTTTTCCGTTACTCTTATTTACTTTGTGCATATTAACCAAGAATTAAGAGACTACCTCATGTATATGAAGCATCTGTATGTCTTCATTGGCCCTGACACTTGTGTACCACGAGTTGTAAGTCTCATATAGATCTCGGACGTACGTATCGACTGGCCATCGGTACGTACAGGCTGTACGATAGGTTGTAACTGCTAATAGATATGCATGTCTAGAGGACTTAGCGGTTATTAGAAATATCGTGTGTGGATGTAGCACGCGTAGTATATGAGGGAGGGAGAAGACAACCATTAAGCATAGCGGCTTCTATTTATTTAATTTCCTCTAGTCGCTGCTAGCAGACTCAGTCGAGTGCTAGTATGTCGTGCATTTTCTTTCCTCTAGATTCCATTAGTGACTCACCTGAGAGCTAGTATGTCGTGTATCTATTTTTTTCTAGATGCCACTAGTGCCTCGGTTGAAATGCTAATGCGTCGTGCCTCTATTTTTGGAATGCCCCTGTGTGGAACGTTGTCTTTAAAGTGCATTTTCATATAGATGGTTAGGAAGCCCAGTTGTTGTTTACATTTCAGTTATTGTAGCATATTTTTTGTATCTTATTACATTCCGCTGAGGACATGGTGACCTCTCCAGGTATAGACGACGAGCAGTATCCTGAGGAGTACGGTTCCAACTTGGCAAAACTTATACCAAAAATAGGTTCACGTAGGAATGACGTATTGGTTCGCGTAAGAATGGACGTAGAATACCAAAAGGAGTTATTCATGTTCAAGCGAGTTTCAACAATACCATTCCACATTTCCGCACGCGATTCGCCGTTGAAGGCTCCGAGGAGGTCTCACCATCGGAGTTTATTTGATTTTTTTAGTTAATAGACTATGTAGTTGCTACTCTTTTCTTTGTTCATTTTAGTTGATTTCTCTTAGTAGCTTGATAGTGGGTTTGTCTCCGCCCGACAGATATTTCATTTTATATTTCATTTGAGACATTTGATTAATTATTTCCTTTATTTGCCATTAGGGAAGAGATATAGATATTACCTGTGACCATGTTATTTTGTTATGAGCTGGAGCTCTTTTATACAACTTATGTGTGTATACGTAGATTCCATATATTGGAGTAGTCCTAGTCCTAGTCCTACGTATACAGCTGGCATGTACGTATTCCTAGTCCTACGTATATTAGGACTGAGCGTTACATGTTTTTGGTAGCCCATACAGGTCGTAAAAATATTTCTTCGGTTATGTTACTGTACCGAGCAAGCCTGCATATAGGAATAGAAATTAGGATCTCATCACATGCTTAATCACCTTCCTTGATTTCATTTTTTGGATTCTCGTTTGACTGCTTGTCTTGCATCTAGCTTAATCCTATCCTAACGTAATCTATGTTTTCGTACCGATAGGATGAATCTTTGTAGTGGTCGTGCTACCCT
>JANAVB010016728.1:0-38882 GCA_029216955.1 Iris pallida | reverse complement strand
ATAGTCTTTGTGGTACTCTTTCCCAGATCTTGTACCAGCAAAAGTTTCTTCTTCAGACACAAGAGAAGGAAGTACCATATTACAGGATTTAGTCTTTCTTTTTTTAGCCTTCTTCTTATGAGGGTTATTACGAGGCACTTCAGAACCCAATCCAGTAGTGGAATTCTGATTTTGAATTTGTAAAAGAAGACGTATTCCTTTATCATGATTCAAACCTTCTGTCTTTTGAAAGTTGTAACCCATCTTCTTCATAAGAAGGACAGATTGCTGATTATACAAGTGGATATGCAGTGAACTTGGACAGGTGTTTCAGCACAGGAAAAGAAGAAACCTCTGCAACTACAGGAGAATGAAGCATAGACATCTCTGTAGTTAAGAGAAGAGAAGGATTCGGGATACGAGGAGAAATCCCTGTTGGAGCTTTTTCATAAGCAGCAAAGACTTGTTGTGCCCGGTATAAAGGAATACTATTCATGGCCAGCCACTGTTGATGAGTAAGCTTGAGCTTGGTAGGAGGAGCTAGACTTGGAGGATAGATGTTTAGTCCTTTCAGTCTATCTTCTAGGGGAAGGCCATCCCATAGATGATCCAAGTCATCAGGATTTGTAATAACATGAGAAATCATGTTGCAGGTTTTGACTTTCTTACCTTTCTTGGATTTGAAAGTTTTACCTTCATTTTCCAACTCAGGTATTAAGTCAGGATGTACCCACATGATTTCACCATTCTTTAATGTGAGCGACAGCAATCCTGTATTTTCTTCCCTGGCGGGCGAGATATTCACGATCTTCATAGTCGCCTTCGAAATTGGGATAATTCCATCTGGGACCTGCTGTGGAGGAAAATCTCCAAACTGAAGAGAGACCATGTTGGTTGTAACCGTATGGTCATCATTGGTTAAAGTGATAGCACCACCATTTATCTGGTCTTGGATCTTCTTTTTCAAGATATAGCAAGCACTGGTAGGATGATTAATGTATCTATGATAGATACAATATTTAGGATTGTCAGTCAGATTCACCTCATTAGGTCTTTTTCGCTCTGGAATCTGAAGTTTGCCACTTTTCACCAGACACTGAAATATTCCTGGGATATCACTTTCGTCAAAAGAGTATTCTTCCTTTGGCCTAGAGGACTCCTGATTATTTAGCATCGTTTTGTTCTTGGAGAGATTAACCATAAGAGTATCTTTTCCTTTCATATTACGATTGCCAGGATTATTACCAGGATTACTCTTCTTTCCTTTATCTTCTGAAGCGAAAATCATCCCATGTTCCCGAGCCAACCTACCATTAGTCTCGGCAGAAACTGCTGCTATGATAAATGAAGCCCAATCTGTGAATTGGGAACCTGTGAAGACAGCAATGGATGGTCGCAGATTCATCTTGTATGTATCGATCAACGCTGAATCTGGCATACCAGGAGGCATCTTTAGAGTAGCCTGTCAGAAACGTTCATAAATGTCCGAGTATTCTTCTCTCCTTTTGTTTGATTTCTATCAAGGAGGACATGTTCATGTCCATACCTCCTTCATAGAAGCGGGAGAGAAACATTGCCTTGAATTCGTCAAAAGACAAAATAGAGTTATCGGGTAAGCTACGATACCAATCGTAAGCTGAACCCGTCAAGCACTCGATGATACTCGAGTGAGAAGAGCATCATTTTTCTGCAAGTGTACCGTCATAATATCAAAGTAATTGATATATTGACTGGGAGATGCTTTTCCATCGAATAAAACCATGGATTGTGGCTTGAACTTCGGTGGAAAGGGTACATCATTCCAATGAGGAGGATAAGGTTGCTTAATCCCTAACCTCTGGAGCTGATCTTTGTGCCTCAAAACTTCAAACTGTGCTTTGAGTTCACGCACTGCTTGAATGGCTTCACTGGTTTGAGGAAGCATGTTTGATTGAATAGTCGTTGGATGTACCGTAACCCCCACTGGAGGTGGTACATCTTCTGGAATGATGGGATCTGGAGATACAGAATTTTGATTAACAGCAGGTTCTTGAATATTCGAAGGTATATCATCCCCTTGACTATCTTGAGTTTGTGCTGCTGCTGGTAACAGAGTTATTACTGTGGGTTGAGCAGTTTGCTGATTCAAAATTATCTGATGCATGCTTTGCACCATATTGAGCATGTCTTTCAATGATTGCTCCACGGCAGTGAGACATTGTTCCGTATTAGCAGATGACGTCTCTGGTTCATCTCCAACAGCGTAGGATTCAACCTCTCTTGAAGATATAGAGGGATTAGTATAGAAGTATGAATCCACACTATCGGTATCAGACTCAAAAGATTGAGTACCCCAGCTTCTGAATCAGAAATCTGCAATTGTCTTTGTCTTCTTGATCGAGTATTCTGATATACTCCTTCAAAAGAATCAAGAATTCTGTTGAACTATTGTTGACCTGGGGTTTGGGACATGTTCCATCTCGGTCGTCGTCCTCTGTTAGTATGAGATGCCATGTTGACTGATGCATATGACAACTCATCTTCTTGGTCTTCAGTTTGATGTTGAAGCAAAAAATTCAGTCGATCAAAAACTGACCGTTTTGAAGCTGAACAACAACAATTGATCACAACCTGATGATATCCACATTGATGTCTTTCTTGGGGGAGCATCGCCGGAGATTGTGAATTCTTACGCTTTTGCATTAGCAATTCACGTAAGTCAGAAGGAGTGGAGGGAATATTCTTCTTATTATATTTGGGGTAGAAAAACGTTTAGTCCCCTGTGTATAAAGAAGATTACTGGCTTCATTCGCAGAACCAAACTGTACATTTTTACGCGTTTGGAGTTGTGTGTGTAAATCTTGAGATTTAGCACGAAGGACCCCATTTTCATGGCGTGTGATTTGCAAGTTTGGTACTTTGCGTAAAGCAGTATAAGAAGGTTGTTGGTGTAGGACAGAAGTTTTACCAACATCACTTTTACGCTGTATGCGTTTAGGTATATTCACATTAGATGTGCAAACATCGTTGTGAATTTTATCTATACTGTCACAGACAGGAGACTTACCTTTACGCATAAAACGTAAAAATTGATTATCTACCACGTCACAGACGGAAGATTTTGTTTTACGCGAGGAGCGTAATTTGTGTGAGTCTACCACGTCACCGACGGGAGACTGATTCTTACACTCAGAAACATTAGAATCTGCCACATTACAAATGGGAGACTCATTCTTATGCCTTGAGCGTAAAATTTGGTTCTTACCCACTGAGCGTAAAACTTGATTCTTACGCAGTGGGCGTGAAACCTGATTATCTTCTCCGTTACAAATGGGAGATAAATCATCACACTTTGAGTGCAACTCTGAAGTAAGGACTGCCTCGTTACGAACGGGAGCCCTTACGACAGGAGTGGGAAGAATTCCCTTGTCATCAGAAGCAATAGAGAGACCAGAAACCACTTTGGATTTGGGAATCCAAACTTTTTGTGCTTTGCGAGACTTTTGAACATTGGAGTGGTGAGAACCACCCCCAGTTCGGAGCATTTCTTCATAGGCAGTCTGGTCTAAGTGTACAACCAGAGTCTTCTTAGTCGAGCCGACTGAAACATCATCATATTGAGCAATCACTTCCTCGTCGGAGGAGAAAGTCGTCCCCAACAGAGTCGCCATTTTGTTTCACTTAACAAAATTGCCAAACAAAAGGTTGGATTTTGAAAATAAAACGAGAAAAAGTACAAGAAGTACAAATTTGATTCTGGGAAAGTATTGCTATGGAAGTCTGATCTGTAAATGATCACTTTGTTCCTTGGACCATATGATGATGATGAAGATCACTGTTTGAAGTAGAACAACTTGGAAGAACTAAGTCACCAGAAAGGTATCGACGCACTTGGGCACTGATGGCGAGGCCGAATGCTTTCCTGCTTTGCTTCACTCTGTTCTGAAAGAAAAGTTGAAGAAGAATGCTCCGGAGAATCAAAATCTCGAAGTCCTGATCTCTGTATTCTCTCCTGTTCTCTCTATCTGTCTCTTTGAGAAAAATGAGTCTATTTATAGACTGGGGCTTCTGTGCGTAAAAAAGCATCAAAATCTGTCTTTACGCTAACAACTGCCATCCATGATCAGAGTCATCCTTTGCATACGTTGAGACGCGTCCCATCATTTCAGTGAGAATAGGATGCATGTACACACGTTCTTCGAAATATGTGGCATGAAGGCCATGTAGGCAAACCACGTTCCATACTGGCCAGAAAGAATAGGGCGTAAAATAGCTCCAACATCCTCTGGGCGTAAAGTAGTAAGATGAGCGTAAAATAGCTCTGTCATAGGTTCCCAGCGTAAAGTGGTTATTGAATAACCTTGAGCGTAAAATAGCTTAAATAGACTTTACGCACACATTATTTTATGAGCGTAAGGACTCATGTGAAACTTCGTGCGTAAAAGAAACCATTCAGTGAGCATAAAGTAGCTCGATCCCCATAAACGACAACAATGGTCTTTGTATAAGACAAATCCCATTGAATTCTGTGGTAAATGCCATCATTAATATCTTCATGTCAGAGTTTACATTAAATGGGAGATTTGACAGCTTTGTCCAGCGTAAAAGAGGCTGCTCTGTCCTTGGCGTAAAACCACCGGTGTGGACCCAAGCGTAAAATGCTTAGCCTGCTTAGGCGTAAATTGATTAGCCTAGTCTTGGGCGTAAAAGAGATTATCCGCTCTTGCTTGGTGTAGAAAACCGATCACTTATGAATGGGATGACTCTTGCTTTGAAGCACTTTTTACGCTCCTACATGGATATCGGAAGCCCAACCCACTTGGGTCGAAGCCGGATCGTGTTTACTAGAACACATATTGCCTCCATCCGCAGCCGGCCATAGAATGTTACACGCTCAAGCACTATTGCTAGATATAAATTGCATCATTTTTATTTCCAGAGATTTATTACATCACTGCTTCTTTATTATTATTAGAAAATAAATTATGTTATAAAATTGCTTCTTGTCTCTTTTTAATTATTTAAAAATGCTGGAATGAATATGTATGTTCTTGTTCCCCTCATGATTGGAGACCAATATTTTAGGTAGTTGTGATGACGAGGAGCTGGCTTATAGTTTTTACTGCGGACCCGACTTGGGTTCCGAGGAGTTAGCTGAACCCGGACAAGGGACCCAGGAGTTCTAGATGCACCTTTCCATTAGTTTCATTTCCTTAATTTTGAAGTTGCAATAAAAGAACAAGTGTAATAACTGAATGTTTTTACTCATGTGTTGTTACAGAAAGACATCTAGTTTTATTTCAAATATTTTAAATAAAGTTTTATTCCGTATTTAGAATGTTGTTCCTGCGTTGCTACTGATTGATACACTTACTACCGCCGTCTCACAACGGTGCAGGCTGGGCATGATCCGACTGGACCTAATATATTTGGGATCGGATCGTGACATGTTTTCAGTGGTGGCCCATGTAGGTCTGGTTCTGGAAATTTGATCTAGTCAACTTAGTCTGGACCAGCATGCAGTCCTGCAAGCTGACTTAGGTCTAAGTATGACTTCAGGAAAACCGACTCTAGAAACAAATTAGAAAACTTAGACTATTTTTACGCTGTCATAACATAGGACCAAATTTATCTTATTTATATAATATCTATTTTTGCTTGCTTATAGTTTCATAGGTTACCTTGCTTATGTTTGTACCTAAACCTTTCAGAGGATAGCAAAAGGGAAGACAACCCGCTCTGGGCCTACTATCGAAAAGGTTTCATCCTCTGAGAACACACCTACCTAGGCCCAATCCGATCATTCTCCGTTGTAGCTTACAGATCGTCCTCATACTGCACGAACTCCCCACGATGCTTACACTTCCACAGTACATGCAGCAACTGTGAGTCCTTGGTCAAAATTTTATTTTATTTATTATTTAGTTATTAGTAGATAATACTATTCCTATTTTTATTTATTTATTTTATTTAAGAGCCATTACTGCCATTAGACAATAGGTATATGGTTCTAATGGTTTATTAAAACATACCCTAACTTGGGTGACCAGGGTCATATGCAAATAGTTGGAGTTGGAGGGTTTGTTAGCAAACTGCCAAGGGGTCAAAACCCACGGCTAGTTCAAATTCAAATCCTATAGGGACATGACTATAATCCTATTCTTGATAAGAATATGAAATTCAATCCTATCTTTCAGCCCTTCCAAATCAAGTATAAATGTGAAGAATCGACCAAAGCCCTGATCTTTCCCAAAAACCCTATTCCGGTCACCAGCAGTTATGTGCGAGGTTTTGGCTAGGAGAGCGAGGTTGAGAAGTTGCAGACGATTTTAACAACCAGCAGAGGATCTTTCAATAGGTACTCTTCCAATTCTTAATCTCGATACCCTGCTGTTAATTAGAAATTAGAGACGTACGGGCAACATCATTTAATACTAGAAAGGATTAGATGGCATCTTAGTACAGATTAATACTAGGTATCATACCTGACCCTTCGTATCAGGTTGATACCTGGTACCACAGCTATACACTCGGTTTCAAAGTCGAAATCTAGGAAAGGGCAGATCTGGGTATCGAGTTGTACGCTAAGTCATTAGATAGATGCATGACCGACACTTATAATCATAAGTTTTGCAACCGAAAATCAAGCATCAGGAAAATACCTGATATCAAGCCGATACCCATGTAGTAGAACTTAAATCCGTTAGAGAGTAAATGATCATAGAAACTCTCTTATGGAGTTGAGTCTAGGACACAACCTTTGCTTGTATCGACATATCCAGAAGGGCGTAGGTTAGCAAGCATAAATCTGCCAAGGCTATCCTAATGTCTAGTACAAATGGCAGAAAGGAAGATACTGGATGCACATAATGTCCTAGGACCAGAGGAGGGTTATACGCATATATCTGTGCTATTATACTCGAGTATCAGTAAAGGGGTCAAGGTTGATAATGTTGGAATTATGAAACCTCAGGAACAGTCAACAATACGGAGTTAGATTACCTAGAGTCAAATCCCAACTGCTCTGTTAGTTTTCTTATCCAGTAGATAGCATGTGAACTTTTTATTCGTAATCAGTTGGTACTAACATATAAGTTTCCATTTATCACATGAATACTGATATGCAAGTATCAATTAACTTAGAATGCAACTATACATGTGGGGAGTTTAGCTTGAGACTCAATAAACCAGACAGTAAACTTCTAGTAAAGTGGAAATAGAAGGGGATATGACCAAAAGACCGAACAAGTAAGTAAGTAGATTTTTGTTTAGTAGATTGTATTTTGATATTGATTTTCATCAAATAGGTTACCTGGACCTCGATTCAGACTCTGATTTGTGCCAGCAGCTTAGGACACCAGGCGAGTACAGTTTGTTGTTTGTTTCCAATATTGAATATTACTATATTTCACAGTTGGTCATTCTTTATGTGGTTTTGTCTCTTTTTTATTCTATCATATTTTGTCGAGTCAAGAATGAGAAGTACCAAGGATGTGTGTGTTGGCCCATTGGTCATATGGTCAACCTGATTTTAATAACTGATCAAACTCTGTCTGGATATACAAAGCTAGTTGGGACATCTCGGTTTCTTGGACATAAGCAAGATTGGCTATCCACTCCGTTCAAGACTGAAGATCTGTTTGCCTACTCGAGTCTGTATTTCCTATACAATGTAATTTTCATTTTATTTGAGTCTAGGAATATGTTGTACACCGAGTCGTACTGGCAAATAGGCTATCCCCAAAATAGTTCAAAATGTTTTTAAAATGACCTATCAAAATGTTTACAAAAAGGTTTTCAAAAAGGTTTTCAAAAATCACCAAAACCTATTTTAAAACTCTAACCTAACCCTGACAGAACTCGGCCAGAGTTCGGCCAGAGTTCGGCCAGAGTTCGGTTAGTGGCCGTTGTGATTTTGAATCTCTGGAACTTGGTCCTCCTGCAGTTGCGGATTTGACCGAGATTTGCTCAAAGAGTTCTGCCCGAATTCTGCCCGAATTCTGACAGAAGTCTGCCTTTGGAACTATAAATAGAGAAGGATTTCGATCATTTCAACTCACTCATTCACTTTCAATCTTCTCTCTATCTAAAGCTTTCAGTCTTCCAAAGAGTTTTCTAGAGCTTTAAATTTCAGATCCCAAGCCAGTTACAATCCTCTAGTCAATTTGCCAGTACGGTACGGTCTAGAAGTTTCTGAGAGATTGTAATCAGAAGGCTTGATTGAAGAATACCTTTTCACATTTGAAGTTGGACGAGTTTTTCGTATCAAAGCTCGCGTTGTAGAAGTTGCAAGGACTTCGTAAGAAAACTTACGGTTTTTCCAATAGTGGATTCAACTGGTAGCAAGAGTTCTACCGACTTGATTAGTCCTCAACAGAGGGATACCAGTATACATCGCTGTCTTTGCGTTTGCTCTCTTAACTTTGCCTTTACATTATTTCAGTTGTGATTAATATTCTGTGATTGTGCTGCTAACATTTTTATTTAGCATTATTCTGCTGCCAACTCTATTCACCCCCCTCTAGAGTATTACGCTTTACTATTTTGTTCCTACAATTGGTATCAAAGCGAGTGTTATAGGTAAAGCAAAGGTAACAGTACAATTATTTATTCATTTTAATTAACTGTTATATAGATCACAGCACAACATGGCAACTGTGAAATTCACAAGTGAAGGCCAAGCCACAAACAGACCCCCACTGTTTGATGGTACAAATTATACATATTGGAAAACACGGATGAGTTTCTTCTTGAAATCTCTTGATTTTGATTTATGGTCCATTGTTCTTGATGGCTATCAAAAGCCACCTCGTATAAATGTTGATAGAGTTTTAGTTGAAAAACCCCATAGCAGATATACAGAGGAAGAAAAGAAAAGGGCCAGTCTTGACGCACGTGCCATTAATGCTCTCTTTTGTGCTTTAGACAGAACTGAATTTAACAGGGTGTCTATCTGCACAACGGCAAATGAAGTATGGAAGCTACTCGAAGTCACACATGAAGGCACTACTCAAGTCAAGGAATCTAAAGTCAGCAGACTTACTCAAGAGTACGAGGCGTTCAAAATGAAGCCCAACGAAACAGTTACACAAATGTTCGAGAGATTCTTGGATATTGTAAATCCTTTGTCCTCCCTAGGCAAAGATTACAGTAACCATGAAAAGATTCGCAAACTCCTGCGAGCTCTCACCAAAAACTGGATTCCAATGGCTACTGATATCATTGAAGGGAAAGACCTCACAACTATGTCCCTCGAAGTACTCATGGGTAAGCTACTCACTCATGAACTGGAGCTACAAGATTTTGAAGAGCCTGCGCCAAAGAAGAAGACTATCGCCCTCAAGGCTCAGCACAGAAAGCTGCTGAAGATGACTCAGACAGCAGTAGATCTGACGCTGAAGATCAAGCACTCCTAGCAAGGAAGTTCAAAAGATTCATGAGACATGAGAAGAGAGTCAAAGAGAACAACAGCAACAACTGGTACCAAGAAGATGCTGTCTGTTATGGTTGCAAGAAGAAGGGACACATGAAGAAGGATTGTCCCACAAACTCATCATCGAGCAAGAAGAACAACAGGTATGAAAAAGGAAACCTGAAAAGATTAACATCTCGGAAATATGCCAACACCAGCATATGGCATGAGAGTGAAGCCAGCGACTCAGAAGACGAACACTCAGAGGACGCTACAAATGTATGCTTCATGGCAACCGATCAGGTACCTACTGAACCTGTAGAAACTTATGATGACTTCACCTTTGAGCAATTAGGAGATGCCTTCAGTGACCTGATGACTGATTACAGGAAACTGCGTAGTAAGTATCAGACCTCTAAGAAGGTACTCAAAGAGTACAAAGGTAAAATAGGTAGACTTACCGACCTACTAGCTGAGGTTAGAAATAATGTTAGTGAGTCTGGTGAGCTTTCTTCAATAAAGCTTTTATTACACGAGACTACCAAGTCATCTGAAGAGAAAGACAAAATTATTGACCAACTCAAGAAAGAACTTTCTATAGAGAAGAAAAGTCTTCAATGTGCACAAATCAGAATGGAATCACTTACTTCTGATTATACTAAGTTGTATGACACTTCCAAAAGATTAGAAATTAGGTTAGGAAAACAGCCTGAGCCTGCTGCTTCCTACCCTAACACGTGTCACTTACCGAGAAATCGGAACATTCCCAAGCCAAACACTGTCAGACCTAACCCTATCAAACCTTTACCCCAAAAGGTTAAGCCCAAACAAGATTATAGGTATGCTTTCTTCTATACTAGAAAACCCAAACCTACCAACCATGCACACCACTCAGCTTTCAACACTCGACATGCACAATGTCATTATTGTGGCCTCATTGGTCATATATCATCTGCATGTAGAATGAGAAAGCTTGTAGATCTAAATGTTATGCTTGGATACCTAAAGCTAACAATTCAGGACCCTACAAGAAATGGGTACCAAAGGTTTCATCTGCAAACTGTTTTGTAGGTGGAACACCCTTTACATGCTAGAAGCAAATGGATCCTCGACAGCGGTTGCTCACGGCATATGACCGGTGACGCTACCCTATTTGCAACACTGTCAAAAAAAAGAAGGAAGGCTATGTCTCCTTCGGTAATAATTTGAAAGGGTATATTATTGGTATCGATGATGTTGGTAAGTCTCCCTATCCTGTAATTAAGGATGTCTGTCTGGTTACCGAGTTGAAACATAACCTACTCAGCATAAGTCATCTAGCTGATCATGGTTATGGCATCAACTTTGGCAAAGACAAATGTACTATAGTTGATAGCTCAACTGGTAGTACTATCTTTGAAGGTATCAGGGAAGACAATATATATGTTTTCTATTTATTAGAAGAAACTAACATTTCAGGTAGATGCTTAATGGCCAAGAGTGATGAGAGTCATCTGTGGCATATGAGACTCGGTCACGCTAATATGGATACAATATCAAGATTATCCACAAAGAAGCTAGTACGCGGTTTATCGGACATTACATTCAAGAAAGATTCGGTATGCAGTCAATGTGAAAGGAACAAAGCTACCAGATCCACTTTCAAGTCAGTAAACGCAATATGTACTACTAGACCTCTACAATTGCTTCATATGGACTTATTTGGTCCTAGCAGAGTTGCTAGCCTCGGAGGTAAACTTTATGCTTTCATAATTGTAGATGATTTCTCTAGATACACGTAGGTATATTTCTTGACACGCAAGAATGATGTATTATCCGAATTTGTCGCCTTTTGCAAGAAAGTACAGAATGAAAAAGGTTACATGATCACTCGCATAAGAAGCGATCATGGTGGCGAATTCGAGAATGCTGATTTTGAGCAATTTTGTGAAACACACGATTTTATTCATGAGTTCTCCTGCCCTAGGACTCCACAACAAAATAGAGTTGTGGAACGTAAGAACAGAACTCTAACTGAAATAGCCAGAGTGATGTTAAACCAGTTTAGTCTACCCAAATATTTCTGGGCTGAAGCTGTCAATACAGCTTGCTTTGTACTCAATAGAGTTCTAATTTGACCCAAATTGAAGAAGACTCCATTTGAGTTATGGTTTGATAGAATTCCTTCAGTTTTATACTTTAGAATTTTTGGTTGTAAATGTTTTATTCTTAACACAAAAGACAATTTGGGAAAATTTGATGAAAATGCCGATGAAGGTATATTTTTAGGTTATGCGGCCAAGAGCAAAGGATACAGAGTCTTCAACAAACGTACCATGATCATCGAAGAGTCAATCAATGTCACCTTTGATGAATTAAATCAAATGACGATTGATGACAATGACGAAGATACATCTGTACCAAGCTCAACTCCAGCTGATTCTCAACCAAGCTCTGCACTAGCTGAACCTCCTAGAGAAGATCCAGGAACCAGCTACCTTCAGAATGAAGCGAAAAGGTTGAAATTTACAGCTAATCATCCAAAGGATTTGGTAATTGGTGATATTACCAAGGGAGTAAGTACTCGTACATCCTGTAGAGATATTGTTCTAGTGTTGCATTTATTTCACAGCTTGAACCCAAAACTATTGATGAAGCATGTAGTGATAGTTTTTGGATAGATGCTATGCAAGAGGAATTAAACCAATTTGAACGGAATCAAGTTTGGGAACTTGTTCCCAGGCCTGTTGATCATCCGGTCATTGGCACCCGTTGGGTATTCCGAAACAAACTGAATGAGAATGGTTTAGTGACTCGTAATAAGGCTCGACTCGTAGCTCAAGGATACAATCAAGAAGAAGGTATCAACTACGATGAGACTTATGCCCCAGTTGTGAGATTAGAATCCATTCGCATGTTATGTGCATTTGCATGTTTTCATTAATTTCAAACTTTTTCAAATGGATGTAAAAAGTGCTTTTTTAAATAGTTTTATAAAAGAAGAAGTTGTTGTAGCACAACCTCCAGGTTTCACAGATTTCAAAAACCCAGATCATGTTTTCAAGTTAAAGAAAGCTCTCTACGGTTTAAAACAAGCCCCTCGTGCTTGGTATGATCGTCTAAGCTCTTTTCTACTTGACAACGGTTTTTCAAAAGGGAAGGTTGACACTACACTTTTTATTAAATCTTTTAATGGCAAGCTGCTTTTAATTCAAATCTATGTTGATGATATTATATTTGGATCTACTGATGAATCTCTATGTCAAGAATTTTCTAAGTGTATGCAGAATGAGTTTGAAATGAGCATGATGGGAGAGCTGAAATTCTTTCTCGGATTGCAAATCAAACAAACTGATAATGGGACATTCATAAATCAAGCCAAGTACACAAAAGACTTGCTAAAGAAGTTTGATCTGGACAATGTCAAACCTATTGGCACTCCGATGGCAACTTCAACAAAGCTTGATTCAGATGAACAAGGCAAGCCAGTCGACACACGTAAGTATCGAGGTATGATTGGTAGTTTACTTTATTTAACTGCTAGTCGTCCAGATATAATATTTAGTATTTGCCTATGTGCACGTTTTCAAGCTAACCCAAAGGAATCACATCTGTCCGCAGTTAAGCGTATCTTCCGATACCTTAAAGGCACTTCTTCTGCTGGCTTGTGGTATCCCAAAACTAAATCCTTTGACCTTATCGGTTATTCGGATACAGATTTTGCTGGATGCAAAGTTGATAGAAAAAGTACAAGTGGCACATGTCATTTCTTAGGCAAAGCTTTGTCTCTTGGTTTAGTAAAAAGCAAAATTCTGTAGCCCTATCAACAACAGAGGCTGAGTACATCGCCGCAGGACGTTGTTGCGCTCAGATTTTGTGGATGAAACAAACCCTAGAAGACTATGATTTATTTTACACATATATTCCCATTTTCTGTGATAACACAAGCACTATTAATTTGACTAAGAATCCAGTATGTCACTCTCGTACTAAACATATCGAGATTAGACATCATTTTCTTAGAGATTATCATCAAAATGGAGATATAAACCTTGTGTACATAGATACTGAAAAGCAATTAGCTGACATCTTTACTAAACCTCTAGCGGAAGATCGTTTCAATTATTTACGTCGAGAATTAGCAATTTTGGACGTCAATAATATTAATTGATTCTGTTTTATGATTATATCTCAATACACAAAAACTGTGTTAGAGACAAGCCAATAAAGAGTCTGTCTGTCACCACAACTACGGTTGAAGCGAAGCAGTATTTAAGAGTTCCCCGGTGAACCTCCGCCAGCTGGGACAGTACTCCTACAGCTAATCTGAGACAGTTGCTGTGTAACGATATTTAATTCATAAAATATTATTAATTATGTTATTTGAAGGCTAAAATAACTAATCTTGGAATTAAATATTTGAAATGAGACAATAAAAAAGAAGTGGCAAAAATCAACTTTGAAGAACCCTAGGCGAATTCGGCCAGAGCTCTGACCGAATTCGGCCCGAGTTCGGTTGAGGGTATCTGTGTATATATCCAGAACCCGAGAGCTTCTTCTCTTTCATTGCTTCCAAACCAATTCAAACAACAGCAGCAGCCGACCCGAGCCATCAAACCCTAGTTCTTCACCAATCTTTTCCTTCCAATCTACTTGGTGAAATCTCTCCAAAATTTGGAATCGTGCGGAGATCGACATTCTCTACAACATATCCTGATTTCGTGAGGTATAACTCCCTCCCTCTCCACCTTTCAATTTGTGCTCTTTATTTCAATGGCACCTAAATTTAATCCATTCAAGAGGAAGAAGAAAACCACTCCTAGTGAGGAAGGGTCGTCTTCGAATCCACACACGGATTTACTCTTTTCGCCGATCCAAACGAGCGATGGCGCTTTCGATGGGTTTTTCTTTCAAACCCTCGATCAAGCCCTATTATGGTACGGTGATTTTTCTACCCGATCCATATGCGGCGGCGCTCCAATCAAATGGACGGTATTTTTCGATCATCGTCACTTGTTTGAGGTATTAGGGTTACACCTATTTGTTAAACTGTGCTTCCCGATAGCTACTAATGCCATTCGTTTATTCTATTGCAATCTCGTAGTAAACACTTTTGTCGTGAGCACACGTATTGGAGGCATCGACATCGAGTTCGATGATGCCCTTCTAGCGGAGATTCTTGGTATTCCCAATGAAGGTGAACCGCTAGTAGACATCACGGAATTTGAGTTTCCCGAAGGCACGACACTCACTAGTTTCAAAGCGGAACTCTGTGCTCCTGACAGAGTACGCTCTGGAAAGTTCAAGGCTAACAACCTGAACTTGTTCAACTACGAATTGCATCGCATCATCTACTCTACTATCCTTCCCAAATCCACTTCCAAAGATGATGTGACCTCACTTGAGCTGTCCGCCATGTATCATATTCTTAAGGGGATTCCTTTTTCGACCCCTAAGACTATCATTCAGATGATGGGACGATGTCGTGCAAGAGATCGAAATATCTCTTACGCGATGATTCTCCCTCGTATCTTTCAGCGATTCGAGATCGATTTATCAACTTGTACTCAGGACTCTGAGCCCAAGTTTCTTTAGCTATCTCGTCGCAGCCGGACTGCTTCAGCTCCACCTACTGCTCCTCCTACTGCACCTCCTCCACCACCTCATCAGTATGCCTTGACATTTGAGGGCATACATCAGCACTTATCTGCTTTGCACGTCTCGTTGACGGACATGGCTCGCGAGCGTGAGTTCCGCGACGTCACCCGTTACCAGGCGATGGCAAACTCCTTGGCCGATCTACGTTTTGCCCAGACTGGTCACTCTGCCGCCTCCATCCCTCGAGATCCAGCTTTTTCGGGTTACCGCTGTAAGGATGAGGCTGTCCATGCCTACTTCCAGCCAGATAACGTCTATGATTGGTATCGTGCACCTCGTGACTACGTTGGTGAGTTCTATGCTGGCGCCCCTACTCATCCTTCTGGCGCTGGTACTTTTGGTGCTGGTCCTTCCGGTCATGCTGGCCGAGCTGCTGATGATGATGATGACGAGGATAGTGATGAGGAGATGTGATTTGATTTTTTAGTGACATTCTATTGTATACTTGGAAATACTCCAACATTCCAAGTTTTTATCAGTATTTCTTTTTATCAGTACTTTTGATATTTATCAACACTTTGTAGTATGCTTTCAGTACTTTTATCTTCATGGTCATGCTTATGGTGTTTCTTTTATGATATTTCAGTTTATTTCAACACTTTGTTTTAGCACTATCTCTTTATACTGCTTCTTCATTACAAACTGCCTGTGAAATAGCATGCCTGAGATTTCTTTTATGTTTTTGAAACAATAGCATGCCTGTGATAATATTCTTTAGAAACAATAGCATGCATGTGATGATAATCTGTAGAAAACTTTACATGCCTGTGATGATTTATATCTACTCTTTATGTTTTATTTATTATGTTTTCTCACTATTTGTTCCTTATGCATTAATTGCAGGGGAGCCTTCTGCATTAATTGCGGGGGAGCCTTCTCTTGTGCAATTATTTTGCTAAGTGACAAAGGGGGAGAAAATTAAAGATCTAACATTTTTTTTTGAGTTAAATACAGGACATGAACAATTTACGTTTTGATTCTTTTTGAACAAGCTTAATGTTATATCATTCATAGTTTGTCAATTATCAAAATGGAGGAGATTGTTGGCCCATTGGTCATATGGTCAACCTGATTTTAATAACTGATCAAACTCTGTCTGGATATACAAAGCTAGTTGGGACATCTCGGTTTCTTGGACATAAGCAAGATTGGCTATCCACTCCGTTCAAGACTGAAGATCTGTTTGCCTACTCGAGTCTGTATTTCCTATGCAATATAATTTTTATTTTATTTGAGTCTAGAAATATGTTGTACACCGAGTCGTACTGGCAAATAGGTTATCCCCAAAATAGTTGAAAATGTTTTTAAAATGACCTATCAAAATGTTTACAAAAAGGTTTTCAAAAAGGTTTTCAAAAATCACCAAAACCTATTTTTAAAACTCTAACCTAACCCTGACAGAACTCGGCCAGAGTTCGGCCAGAGTTCGGCCAGAGTTCGGTTAGTGGCCGTTGTGATTTTGAATCTCTGGAACTTGGTCCTCCTGCAGTTGCGGATTTGACCGAGATTTGCTCAAAGTGTTCTGCCCGAATTCTGCCCGAATTCTGACAGAAGTCTACCTTTGGAACTCCTATAAATAGAGAAGGATTTCGATCATTTCAACTCACTCATTGACTTTCAATCTTCTCTCTATCTAAAGCTTTCAGTCTTCCAAAGAGTTTTCTAGAGCTTTCAATTTCAGATCCCAAGCCAGTTACAATCCTCTAGTCAATTTGCCAGTACGGTACGGTCTAGAAGTTTCTGAGAGATTGTAATCAGAAGGCTTGATTGAAGAATACCTCTTCACATTTGAAGTTGGACGAGTTCTTCGTATCAAAGCTCGCGTTGTAGAAGTTGCAAGGACTTCGTAAGAAAACTTACGGTTTTTCCAATAGTGGATTCAACTGGTAGCAAGAGTTCTACCGACTGGATTAGTCCTCAACAGAGGGATACCAGTATACATCGCTGTCTTTGCGTTTGCTCTCTTAACTTTGCCTTTACATTATTTCAGTTGTGATTAATATTCTGTGATTGTGCTGCTAATATTTTTATTTAGCATTATTCCGCTGCCAACTCTATTCACCCCCCCTAGAGTATTAAGCTTTACTATTTCGTTCCTACAGTGTGAACTGACCTTAGACATTATAGATCTCGTAGACATTGTTATTTTCTGCAAGTAGACCTCGTAGACATTGTTTATTTTATGCAAGTAGACCTCGTAGACATTGTTTATTTTCTACAAGTAGATTCTCGTAGACATTGTTTATTTCATGCAAGTAGACCTGGTAGACCTCGCGGTGTAGTGTCCCAGACTGATCACATGTAAAAGGTACTTCAAATATTTGGAAGGTATTTTTGGGTTTATTCTTTCGCTGTTGATTTTTTGCTGTTTTCCTCATGCCTTTTTCTTGTCTATTTTCAAAACATATAATTAATGGCTAACTTCTGCTTTATAGTCATTTTCATATTTTGGAACTGCATTCAGCGAATTGTACTCGTTCCATCCTGACTGGGTAACCTAAAATTTTAGGTAATTATGACGAGGATTTATGCCTCGAGCAGTATGGCCCTTATTTGGGAGATGTCGCTGAGGCGGATTTTACCTTTCAGGAGGAGTTTGCAGTAGCTGACCCCGCTTCTCTTGCTTAGATGTTTTTAGATATTATTAAGACATTGTAGTGGATATTGATATCGATTTCTGAGACTTGTAGTTGGGAGTTTATTTATCGGTGGACTTCATATATTCATTTTTGAGATTAGATATATATTCTCTATTTCCATTCAGTGTTGATTCGTGATCTTGTGTTATTGTCTCCTAATTAGAGCACATACTATTATTGCATGGTTGTTCATCATATTGTTACAGCGTTCTATCGTCGACTCTGCGACGTAGGCTGGGCAAGAGCACGATTCATGCCCAATTATTAGGTACGGGTTGTGACACGTTTTTATGGTAGCCCATGCAGGTATGTGTTTGCCATTGATTGTAAAAGTACAGAACAATTATCGGAGGACTGAACTTAGACTCACAATACAAACTCGCTCGTACAAAGAAAGCCTAGGGACGAAAACCTAGGTACAGCAGTCTAAGTACGATTGTTTATTTTAGATTCTGGGGGGTGACGATAGAGGCTCGGGAAAGCGACGGCCGCTCTGCCTTACTCCTTGGACGATCGGTACGCAGCCTTGACTCGGGGAAGATCTGCTTGGTCGTTGACGAAGAAATGCCTTCTTGCTCTCTCTCTGATTGCTCTCCTGGCTTCTCTCTCTCTGTGTATATTCTCTCTCTGACTATGGGGGAAGTCTCTCTGTGTATACGTATTCTTTTCTGTTTTTTTTTGTTTTTTGTATCTCTCTCTATATGCTACAAGGGAATGGCACCTTGCCTTTTATAATAGTGGGATCTGATCACTAGGGTTGCCAATGATTAGCTCTTGGAGATGGCGATGGCCTGGGGATTGATCAATCGAGGCCGTTCGTTTCTGATTGTGACGAATCAGAACCATTAAGGGTAGATTACACCAAATCCCTATTAGCAATTAATGCTGATTGGCATAAATCTTCCTTATAATGATTCTCTAATATCTGCGAATAAATCAAATTTATTCTCCTGACACGTGCCCCAGATCATTAGGATTCGACCCGATCTTGGATTGCCATAAATCTGGGAGATTGATCGGCTGAGGACACGTGTCCTGAGAGCCAATGGTGAGACTGGAACCGTATGCAGATTGGACCGCATGAGATTTGGGCCGCATGACTTTTGGGCCGCATAAGACTTGGGACACGTGTCAGGGCTGTCTGGGCAGTGGCCCCCTCCTTCAGACTTCTGAACCATATGATGAGCCGCATGAACCGCATAATGGTGTGAACCGCATAATGGTGTGTTTGCTTGAGCCGCATGGGCATGATCTTCTTGAGCCGCATAGGGATGATTCCACTCGAGCCGCATGGGACAGCTTCACTCTGAACCGCATGGGAAGTCTTCACTTCGAGCCGCATAAGCACACCCACGTGGCAGGGCCACGTGGCATTTTGTTGCTCTCGGGGGATCGTGTCAGAGATTTCTTTCTCTTCCCTAGAGATTCATCATCATGACAGAGTCATAATTACCTGCTTTGGTGTCAGGTCTGTCAACTTTTCAGAGGGGTCAGCCGTCAAAGCAATTAATGCAACATGGATCGGAGGGGAGCACTGTCACGCCACATGTCTTCTAAGCCGCATGGAATGCCTCCGGCCGCATAGCTCCTTATGCCGCATGACTCCCTGAGCCGCATGCGTTTTCTGAGCCGCATGGGTCTTTCTTGGCCGCATGAGTCATTTTCTTTAGTATTTTCCATGCTTCTACAGGACCCCCTTCAAAGTTTTCAATTTGTAAAATTGAAATACTTTGAATAAGAAGCATGGCCGTGCTCTTCTAACCGCATATGAAACCCTGACCGCATAGAGATCTTGGCCGCATAGATTGTTCAGCCGCATAGCTTCTCGCCACGCCATTATGTCATGCATGCAAACCTTTTTGGGGCAGGATCCTAGGAGTTTCTGACCTCTAATTAACTAGTCCGTATCGATAGCCGAAGAGTCGACTACTTTGTACGAAGCGTCGGTCTTGGTCCTCCTTTCTCTATAAATGGAAGGGTATTTAGAAGGATTTCTCTCTTAGACTCTTTCTGATTAAGATTTCTGTCTTGCTTTCTTCTTCCAACTGACAAACCACGATGGCACCTAGGGCTTCCAAGGCAGTGAAGAAGGTTGTGGCTAGGAGCAGGAAGTCGGCTTCGTCTTCAATTGCCGCACCCCCCGTTCGTCTTGATGTTCATGTTGTCGTCGAAGGTAAGGACTGTGCGGAAGATTGGGTGCTCTGAAACCCTAAAAGATGTTGCTCTGCTGCATTGCTTCGTGCATAATCATTTTGATGCGAGCTTTTTAGATTACGTGGTCCGCATACACATCCTATGAGCCGTATGGAATATATTCTATGCCCAAGCCGCATAAGAGTTGTCTTTAAACGAGCCGCATGAACACTTCTGAATATCTTCTGACTGTTTTCATCATTTCTCATCACTTTTTTTCTGTCTTTTGGTTCTTATAGTGTCTCCACCGAGTGCTGATATTGCAGTGGTAGAGGATCCGTCGCTCCCTGGCGTCAATCAGGGGCCTTCCTCTGTTAAGAAGGAGATAATGAAAGAAGAATCGGAGCCTGAGAGGGACGATGTCCTCCCCACTGTTGAGACTGCTGAGGGTGACACCACTGGGAATCCTGATTCTCCCATTCTGGACGAGGATCTTCCTCAGTTACATCCTTCATACGTAATGTGGTTGAAGGAGTTGTATACATATTTTTGTAACTAGGGGTTTGAGGTGTCTTGTCTGTAATGAAGAACTTTTCTGTAACCGTGTAGATGTAACTGATTTCTGACTGAATGGAATATATATTTGCTTCGCTCTTTTGCTCTGTAATAATCCTTTTATCGGGTCATTTTGCGTGGACCCATTGTCCCTAACATACCCTGGTTTTGGATATGGACAATAAGTTTAAAAGAAAGGAACCAATCATACTGACTCAGAGGTGCTGAGGACATGGTAAGCATGAGGGTCTCTTTGACAGGGGGGTACATAGAACAACTCAGAGGTAATGAGGACATGGAAATTCTATGTAGGGGTGATTTGTTTTTGGCGAAAATGGGATGACTCAGAGGTGATGAGGACATGGTCGTCTTGGAAATTTGTGGATCCGTTACCTTTGTTGTGCACTGGGAGTGCAGGTATTAGATCATGAGGGAGGATCTCTTGTAGGAAGAAAGTTCAGCGGTATGATTATACATGACTTTCTTTCAAAAGAGTGACCGGGATGTAAGTTCAGGGGTACCGATGGGCACATAACTCGACAATCCATGAATGTTGGAATCAAAGTGTAAGTTCAGAGGTACCAGTAGGTACATGACTTGGAAATTTAGGATATCTTTATGGAAGAAGGGCATGAGTTCAGCGGTACACGCGGGTACATGACTCGAAAATCTGTGAATGTTGGAATCAAAGTATAAGTTCAGAGGTACCAGCAGGTACATGACTTGGGAATTTGGAATATGAGTTCAGCGGTACAAGAGGGTACGTGACTCGATAAGTTGGAAAATTAGCGGGGTTGAGTTCAGTGGTACCAGCGGGCACATAACTCGAAACTCTGGAAAATGTTGTTTAAACATAGTATTTCTTCAGGAACTTGCCATTGACGGGCAACATGAGCAAGTCTCCGTTCTGCTTGGCGAGGCGGTAAGCACCATTGGAGAACACGGCCTCGATGATAAATGGGCCTTCCCATTTTGGCTGGAACTTGCCGGTGGTCTTGTGAGTCATGACCATTGGCCTCCTGACTGCCAAAACAAGATCACCCACTTGGAATGTTCTGACTTTGACCTTCTTGTTGAAGGCTCATGAGATGCGTGCTTGGTATAATTCGATCCTTTGCTGAGCTAGGAGGCGTTTTTCATCTAAGGCCTCTAACTCTTGTAGTCGATGTTGGTAGTTATCATCCGTTGTCAATTGATAAGTGAGGGCGACTCGGAGTGAGGGAATCTGAGTCTCTAATGGGAGAACTGCCTCACTCCCGTACACCAAAGAGAATGGTGTATTCCCGGTGGTTGTTCGAACCGTGGTGCGATAAGCCCATAAGCACTCGTCGAGCTTCTCGTTCCAGTCGCGTTTATTGGAGGAGACAAATTTCTTGAGAAGTTTGATGATTGTTTTGTTGAATGCCTCTGCTAACCCGCTTGCTGCCGGGTTGTATGGTGTCGAAGCGACATTCTGAATGCGGTGTTTATTGCAGAATCGGTAGAATGCGTGGCTTATAAACTGCGGACCATTATCATGGATGATCCTTCGGGGCAGTCCAAAGCGGTAGATGAGGTGGTGCTTCAGGAAGCTGATTACGTTCGAAGTCTTGACTTCGGCGAGTGGGACAGCTTCTGTCTACTTTGAGAAGTAATCAGTGATCGCAAGTATGAAGCGATGTCCTCGGGAGGAAGGTGGGGTGATTGGACCAATGATATCCATTCCCCATGCTTCGAATGGCCAGGACGCTACTGTCGGATGTAGAAATTCGGATGGTTGGTGAATGAAGTCTGCGTGGACTTGGCAGGCCTTGCATTTTCTGGCATAATCTATCGTATCAGCCACCATCGTGGGCCAGTAGTAGCCCATCCGGCGAAGGCGGTCTTGCAGCTTAGGGCCAGGCTGATGGGCCCCGCAGATACCGTCATAAGCCTCTCGTATGGCTTCTTTGGCTTCTGCGTTCGACAAGCACCGAAGTAGCAATCCATCGTAGGAGCGGCAATACAGCATTTTCGTCTCTGTATCGTAAAAGAATCTGAGAGAACGCCGTCTGATAGAAGTAGCCTCCTTCGGGTTCTCGGGCAGGATGTCGTAGACCACGAAGTCTATGAATGGTTGTCTCCAGTCTGGCGCTTCGTCGATCATCTGAGTAGAATAACTCGCCATGGCTTGAACGTTGTTCTTGGGGCAGACCAGCTCATGGCCGATTACATCGACCGAATGATGAGAGTGGTTTGGCACTGCTAGGGAAGCAGCCAGGCCTGCTAGGGCATCAGCTTCGATATTTTGGAGTCTGGGGACGTGTTCGATGAAGAATCCCTCGAATGATGAGATAATGTTGATCACTATTTGGTGGTAGGGGATCATGTCTTCATGGCGGACTTCGTACGTCCCCCGAATCTGGTTGACGATTAATTGCGAATCGCCGTATGCTTCAAGGTATTCTACCCCCAGTTCTCTTGCGAGTTGGAGGCCAATGACCAAAGCGTTGTACTCGGCCACATTGTTAGAGCAGGGTTCCGTGAGAGAGTAGGCGCGATTAATCACTAGCCCGGTAGGAAAGACCAATACTACTCCGACTCCGACGACGATGTTTCCCTTGGGTCCAGTTCTTGAAGCGCCATCGAAGAACATCAGCCATATGTTATCGTGGGTGGTTGTATTTGAATCGGCGACCTCATCTGGGATTTCTTCGTATACTCTGGATGATTCCGATCCTGGATGGGCTGCCAAAAAGTCTGCCAGGGCTTGACCTTTGACAGCCTTCTGCGGGACGAAGATCATATGATAGGGGACAGCAATATCGCCCATGTAGCGAGGCGGGAGCTGAGTGCCCCTGGTTTGGTCATGAGGACCCTGAGAGGGTTGATTCGTGAGATCACATGTATGGTTTACCCCGTGACATAGTACCGTGTCTTTTGAATGGCGAATACCAGGGCGAGGCATTCTTTCTCCACAGCGGTGTATCGGTGTTCGGGCCCGACCATCATTCGGCTGAGATAGTAAATGGCCTGCTCGTGGCCTGCGTCGTTGTTCTGTGCCAGCAGGGCACCGAGGGAGTGTTCCATTGCTCGTACATAGAGCAGGAATAGTTTTCCAGGGACCGGGGCCACCAGGACTGGAGGATTTGATAAATATTCTTTGATGTCATCGAAAGCGCGCTGGCATTCCTCGTCCCATACGAATGAGACTCCCTTCTTCATGAGGTGGGTGAATGGTCGGCATCGCCCGGAGAGGTTGGAAATGAACCTCCTGATATAAGCTAGCCTCCCTTGGAGGCCTCTAAGTTCACGGAGATTTCTCGGGGGACCCATCTCCATGATTGCCCTCGTTTTCTCGGGGTCTACATGGATACCCCGTGCAGTGATGATGAAGCCCAAGAACTTCCCGCTGGATACGCCCAAGAACGATTTTGTAGGGTTCATCTTCAGATTGTGGGCTCGCATTAAGTCGAACACCGTTCTCAGGTCTTGCAGATGATCTTCCTTGCGGCGACTCTTGACGGCGATGTCGTCGACATAGCATTCCACTGTCTTGCACAAATGTTCTCTAAAAATGATACTCATGGCTCACTGATATATAGTGCTAGCATTCTTTAGACCGAATGGCATGACTGTGTAGCAGTATGTGCCAATCGGGGTTCGAAATGAGGTGTGCTTTTCGTCGTCGGGAGACATCTTGATTTGATTGTACCCCGAGAATCCATCCATGAATGACATACGTTCAAAGCCGCATGTATTGTCGATCATGATGTCTGTGATAGGAAGAGGAAATTCATCTTTGGGGCATGCCTCGTTCAGGTTGCGAAAGTCGATGCAGATTCGAATCTTCCCATTCTTCTTGAGGATGGGTACTATATTGGCGACCCAATCAGGATGTTGCTCTTCACGAACGAAGCCGCTGGCTATTAGCTTGTTGACTTCGGTTTCGATCGCGTCCATGACGCCTGGACGGAAGCATCGTTGTTGCTGCTTGACTGGCTTTGCATCTGGCCGTATATTGAGTTTGTGGAGAGCGATGTCAGGATTTAACCCCGGCATGTCTTCATAGCTCCAGGCGAACACATCAATGTATTCTCTGACAAGTTCTAACAGCGACTCTCGTTCTTCGTCAGTTAGGCTTTTACTGATAAAGATCGGTTTTGGAGAAGATTCGCTACCGAGATCCACTTGTATGACCTCATCTTCAGTAGGAGGTTCTCTCAGTTCGAACCGCTTTTCCTATTGTGCGTCTAATTGCTGGACCCATGGCTCTAGCTCAAGGATTTCGGGGATGTCTTCGTCTTCCTCGTAAGCGTCGGTGAATGCCATGTTGACTGATATGACTTGTCTGAACACATCTCCGATGCTGGTATCTGAGTCGGAAGTCGGTGATCCGGTTGAATGTGACTGCCAGTCGCATTATTCATCTGAGCTTTCAGGGGTCGTAGTAGGCGTTACATACCCTAAACCGCATCGGGTTTTGTTATAGTAGTTCTGCGGTTTGCCCGCCGGGGCTGGCGTCTTCAAAGGTAATCGTCGTCCAGCACCGTAGTTCAGTCCTGGCGTTGTCTCTAGATCATACCCCTGTTTCTGCATGAGATATTTGGATTGAGGGCTATAGAGATACAGAGGCAGTCTTCCAGCATCTGATCCGAAGTCGACTTCTTCCATGGCGAGGGGATGCGGGTTGTTTGTCCGGCCGAAGATGATTGGGTGGTCCCCTTCCTCGATTATTCGGTAAGCGTCTTCTACTGGAGTAAGTTGGATAGCGATGTACACATTTGTCACCTGTGTATGTAGGTGAGTGCCTATACCGTGTTCCATAGCATACATTGTACATAGCTTATTGAGCTCGGTGTAGTTCAAAGATAACCCTTTATTGATGAAGTAAGGTATCTTTTCTAGAGGGATTACATCATCTGCGGAGGGAGCGTCAGTGTGGACAGCCACATACTTGGCTAGCTCTGGTTCCTCTTCGGCTATCCCCTGTGTGAATGAAGATTGAGAGGGCGTCCTAGTCAGCTTGATCTTCAGAGGTTCAACTGACGGAGCGGAGCGTGGGGTTGTCGGTAGACTAGCAACCCCCAGTCTGGCACTTGATGTGGAGCGAGGGGTGGCTGGTTCGCTTGAAGTGTCAGACCTCGCATCGGGGTGACGACCTTTCTTAGGCAGGCGTATCGTCAGAGGTCTATCGGAGGGATTGAGCTTCTCTGTTTGGGATTGACCGACTCTCGGCAATCTGATGGTAAGTGGCCCTGTCGTGGGTCTCGGTACCTGGCCGGACCTTGGCAGCCGGATTCTCAACTGCTCTTCCTGTGCCGAGAGGCTGATCGCGTCCTTACGCAGCGTGGCCGTAAGGGGTGCAGAATTTCCTGGCTTGCGAGCCTGGAGGTGGATTGTTAGAGGTTCTTCTGATCCCGTGGTTGCTTCAACATCAGTTTGTTTATTTCCTCCTTCAAGGTGCCTCTTCGACTTTTGTATAGGCAGGAGTCCGAGTAATAAGATTCGACCCCTTTGAAGGGATCGATGTCAGCAAATTCTGTCCTCACGAAGCCGTGCTTGTCGACATATTTGAAGCATTGGTGTAGCGTGGAAGGCACGATCATGTAATCGTGTATCCAAGGGCGCTCCAAAAGGATGTTGTATGAAGTGTCGGCATCTATGACGTAGCAAGTGACTTCTGATTGGAGATCGCCAATCTGACATTTCAGACGGATCTTCCCGATTGGGTAGCTCCTGCCCGAATTGAACCCACTGATGGCGGTGTTTGTAGGGGTCAGGCGATGCATCGGGATGCGAAGATGATGCAGTAGTCCTTTTGGAATGATGCTTATGGAAGACCCAGGGTCAATGTGCATTCGGTCCACCTTTATGTCGTCGATGTAGCCTGTGTAGTATAATGGGCGATCGTGTAGATTAGTCTTGATGAGCATGTCTTGTGGAGTGAAGACGATGTTGGGCATTGCTCCCGTACAGGCACTGTCTTGGAGGTCTGCGGGCTGATTTTCTTCCGTGAGGTTGACCTGAGCCAGGTACGCGTCGGCATTTTGAAGTGCATCGCTCAAAGCTGTACGGACATCCTTCGAGAGCCTCAGGAGTTCATATAAGGACAATTTGGCCGGTGTATTGGCCAATTGTGCCAAGATGTCGAAGTTGTAGGGACTCTCCAACCTCTGAGATGTTTCCTTTCGGAGGGATTTGTCGAAGCGAGTCTCCTTCGGCCTAGGCTTGTCGGTCGTCGAAGGCTGAGCCGGTCCCGGAGCATCCGTGGTAGTGGGCGGATGATCATCAGTCGAGTTTTCAGCCACAGGTTGAGATTGTGCTCCGGATCGAGTAACAACGGCCGTGACTTCCTCTTCATCTGCTGAGGTGGTACGGCAGGATTTGACTTTTCTACTTTTCTTTTTAGAAGATGGAGTGGACTGAGTTACCTCGTGGACTAGGTCCGGATGGACCCACATGATTTCCCCTCGTGATGTGGTGAGGGGTACTAGACCAGCAGCTTGAGCAGGCGGGAGATTAGCAATCTCCATCGTTGCTAGAGGGATGGGTATAACCCCGTCCTGGGTCTCTGTTGGAGGGAAGCTGCCGAATTGTACGGACACCATGTTGGCTGCCACGGTTACCTCTTCGAAATCGATGGCCAGAGCGTTTGAATCGATGAGGTTTGGATATATCGTTTCAGTTGGTAGCAGTCGTGCGTAGCATGGTGGACGTAGCGGTAGTAATGGCAGAACTTTGGGTTCTCCAGATCAGCCGACCGAGGCTCCCGTCTTGGTGGAGGAAGCTGAATCCTATCTCCTTGTATGAGCATGTCCAAGATAGGCTTGACGTGACCATCTTCAAAAGAGTAAGTGATTTGAGGCCATTATTTGTTCGCAGGTTGCGACTCAGGCTTCTGGGCTGTATTGGCCACCATAGCCTGCTTGCCTCTGTTGTCCCGGTTGTTGGAGGGGCTACCCCTATTGTCGTTGGTGGTACTGGGACGCTTGCCCTTGTTCTCTCCCTCTGAGATATGTAATCCCAGTTGGCGGGCCTTCTTTAATCGTTCTTCGGCACTTGTAGCACTAATAATAAAAGCCTTCCAGTCCTTGAATTGACTCTCGCCCATCCAGAGACTGATTGTTGGGAGTAGTCTCTTTTGGCAAATTTCGATTAAGGAGGAGTCCGGGTTGCCAGATGGTAACTTTATTGCGGTTTGACGAAACCGCTCAATGTAATTCCTCGTCAGCTCTTTCTCTTCTTGAATGACGTCCATGAGGGTATACATCGTGATGTCCTGCCCTACCTCATAGAACCTCTCCAAGAACAGGCGTTTGAAGCCAGCGAAGGAATGGATGCAATTGTCCGGCAGGTTGCGGTACCAATCGAAGGCGACTCCTTCCAATGCCCCAATGAATAACCGCGTGAGGATAGCGTCATCATGGGGCAGATGGTCGGTAGTGACCTCAAAGTAAGTGATGTACCGACTTGCTGAAGTCTTGCCATCATATGGGTTGATATTGAACGGCTTATATCTTGGTGGAAAGGGAACATCCCTCCATTCAGCAGGATATGGTTGCCGTATCCTGAGGTCTTGAGAGTTTTCTCGGGCATGGAACATTGCTCGGAGCTTCTGAACCTCTCTTCTTACTTCTCGGGCCTCATCTGTCGCGGTAGGGGCCGTTATCTCGGAAGGATTGTTGCCCGGGTTCGGTGCCGCTAAATTTGAATCTACGTTGATTGCGGGACCCGTACTTGTCTGGCCAGGTGTCACCCCCTGCAGATTAGGAAGCGCCGCTTTGATCTCGTCTACAGACTTGACCAAGGCGTGCAATATGGCCTCCAAAGTGTCGATGCGCTGGCGATTACCGAAACTGCCTTGATTGCTGTCTGTCATGAACACCGTCTTCACATGAGGAGTGACGGAAGGAGTGGTGGAGGATGTACCCTCCGAGTCGTACCCGTGCATCGAAAAATCATCAGGATATGTGGGGATGTTCTCTCAGGTTCGGACTCGGAAGGAACACTACCCCCAGCTTCGGAGCTTGCTTCGTCTAGGATGTCCTTGGGGACGTCGGTATCTGTTGTATCCGTCGGAGGATTTGCTTCCTCCAGTCCGTATTCCTGGAATGTCGGATTGTCGTGGATGTTTGGAGGAGTGTTACCCCCAGTTCCGACGACCACAATATTGCAGACGACGAACTTCCTACTGCAGCAGTTTTTGTCTTCGAACGGGTGTGTTGAAATACTCCAGTGGAGGATAACCCTTTAGACGATGGTTTCTTAGCTGCAGTAGTTGACACCTTTGGGCTGGAGATGCTCGTTTTCTTCCCTCTTCCCTTGGCGAGAACTTTCTGAGCGGACTTGCAGGAGACAACAGGAGGTGCCTCGTCTTCTGAGCTCGGGTGATGTAGTCTTTGGAAGACGGATGGCCGGTCTTCCGTCACCGTCGCGTTGCTGCAACAGCAGTTGACGATGATCTGGGTGCATTGATGTCCGTGCTTTTTACACCCCGAAGCTCTTTCTCTTTTCTTGCGTTTGTGAAGGATAACCTCACGCAGGTCAGAGGAACCACTTTGTCTGTTTGCCGCCGGGGCTGGACTTGAGTGGTTTTATACAACTTCCCATCAGAGGCCCGCGTGATAATCAGCGGGACGCCCCGATAGTCAGAGGTTGGGGCAGTCGTCTGGACTTGATGAGCCCGTGCTGCCCTAGACTTCCTCCTTTTAGCACTTGTGGGTGCGTAATAGGAGGAGTCTAAGTCGAATACCACAGAGTCTGGATTATCATCCAGAGAATGATCAGAGTCAGGACCGCATGAAAGCCGGTCGAAGACTGATCGAGAGAAGCGTGGGACGGACGCTATGCGGCTAGCATTGGGTACCGTGCAGGCTGTCTGCATGCGGCTGTCTTTTGTTGTAGGATGAGTCTTTATGCGGCTAGGAGTCACGACCGTGCAGGCTGACCGCATGCGGTTGGCATCTGTGGCTGCATGGGTTTTCTGTAAGCGATTGACTTTAATAGCCGCATGAGTCTCATCCGTGCGGTTGGCAACTGTAGTCGCATAAGTTATGCGGCTGACAGATGTGGCCGCATGAGTTTTCTTTATGCGGTCGACGGTTGTAGCCGCATGGGCTTTCTCCCCGCGGCTAATACTCTTCTGCGGCTCAGATCGCGTAGAGTTCCTCTTTGCCCCTGCAAGTCTAGCATCATAGTATTTTCTTCTGCCGGACTTGGGGACAGCAGAGTTGTCTACGGTCTGAAGTGGGGCCGCAGGGGAGTCTTTCTCGCCATCTTGAGCAATAGAGAGCACCCCATCAAGGGCTTGCGGAGGAGAAAATGATTTTGGCCTCCATTCTTTGCAAGCCTTTATGGTACGGGTGCGCTTCTGGACCGGGCCAGTGCTACCTTCAGAGAGCATCTCTTCGAACGCCTGTTGGTCGAAGCGTACGACCATCTTCTGTTGTGTAGAGCCAAGTTTGGCTGCGTCCGATTACGTCACCAACTCCTCAGCCGTGGAGAAGTTAGTCCCCAGCAGAGTCGCCATCGTGTTTGCCATTGATTGTAAAAGTACAGAACAATTATCGGAGGACTGAACTTAGACTCACAATACAAACTCGCTCGTACAAAGAAAGCCTAGGGAGAAAACCTAGGTACAGCAGTCTAAGTACGATTGTTTATTTTAGATTCTGGGGGGTGACGATAGAGGCTCGGGAAAGCGACGTCCGCTCTGCCTTACTCCTTGGACGATCGGTACGCAGCCTTGACTCGGGGAAGATCTGCTTGGTCGTTGACAAAGAAATGCCTTCTTGCTCTCTCTCTGATTGCTCTCCTGGCTTCTCTCTCTATGTATATTCTCTCTCTGACTATGGGGGAAGTCTCTCTGTGTATACGTATTCTTCTCTGTTTTTTTTGTTTTTTGTATCTCTCTCTATATGCTACAAGGGAATGGCACCTTGCCTTTTATAATAGTGGGATCTGATCACTAGGGTTGCCAATGATTAGCTCTTGGAGATGGCGGCGGCCTGGGGATTGATCAATCCAGGCCGTTCGTTTCTGATTGTGACGAATCAGAACCATTAA
This sequence comes from Iris pallida, assembly GCA_029216955.1. Lineage (NCBI taxonomy): Eukaryota > Viridiplantae > Streptophyta > Magnoliopsida > Asparagales > Iridaceae > Iris > Iris pallida. The sequence continues at coordinate 8,522 of JANAVB010016728.1, read as the reverse complement.
GGATAGATTACACCAAATCCCCATTAGCAATTAATATTGATTGGCATAAATCTTCCTTATAATGATTCTCTAATATCTGCGAATAAATCAAATTTATTCTCCTGACACGTGCCCCAGATCATTGGGATTCGACCCGATCTTGGATTGCCATAAATCTGGGAGATTGATCGGCTGAGGACACGTGTCCTGAGAGCCAATGGTGAGACTGGAACCGCATGCAGATTGGGCCGCATGAGATTTGGGCCGCATGACTTTTGGGCCGCATAAGACTTGGGACACGTGTCAGGGCTGTCTGGGCAGTGGCCCCTTCCTTCAGACTTCTGAACCATATGATGAGCCGCATGAACCGCATAATGGTGTGAACCGCATAATGGTGTGTCTGCTTGAGCCGCATGGGCATGATCTTCTTGAGCCGCATAGGGATGATTCCACTCGAGCCGCATGGGACAGCTTCACTCTGAACCGCATGGGAAGTCTTCACTTCGAGCCGCATAAGCACACCCACGTGGCAGGGCCACGTGGCATTTTGTTGCTCTCGGGGGATCATGTCAGAGATTTCTTTCTCTTCCCTAGAGATTCATCATCATGACAGAGTCATAATTATCTGCTTTGGTGTCAGGTCTGTCAACTTTTCAGAGGGGTCAGCCGTCAAAGCAATTAATGCAGCATGGATCGGAGGGGAGCACTGTCACGCCACATGTCTTCTGAGTCGCATGGAATGCCTCCGGCCGCATAGCTCCTTATGCCGTATGACTCCCTGAGCCGCATACGTTTTCTGAGTCGCATGGGTCTTTCTTGGCCGCATGAGTCATTTTCTGTAGTATTTTCCATGCTTCTACAGTATGTTTTCGCAAAGATAGTGAAACCGTGGTAGTACTTAAGTTAGTCGTACTATTACGAGCCTGTAACTATAAATATGATTAGAAATCTAAGGACCATCCCCTCATAAGTTTAAACTACGTTATTGACTTCTATACTCGACTTCAAGTACTCTTTATTCATCCTGTTTGAATCTTTCTACCATTTAATGATTTTTCTTACATTCAGCCAATGGATTCGCAAGACAGGAACAATGTTGCACTGAACACTCCACCGACCGTTGGCGGACTTTTCACCTACGGGACCTTACCGACGCAGGGAGGCCAGCTTACTCACTAGGGTGACCCAACTCAGTCGTAGTACTTGAGGTTCCGCAGGGACGACATTCCACCACCTCCGTAGTTTCTTTTGCAGACTCGAGTATAAGCACCCATTCCTCCTCCAACAACTGTTCCACCTACCATGCATCTGGCACCAGCAGTATATCCACCACCTACCAAGCACCTGGCACCAACAGAATCCCGCCACCTACGATGCATCCGGCACCCGCTATGTATCCAGCACCTATGATGCATTAGGCACCGGTTATGTATCCAACACCTACCATGCATCTAGCGCCAGGAATGTACCGGCACCTGTTCTGCCCCCGCCACCCGGCACTGGACAATGTTACACTCCTGAGAATCTTCCAGCAGTAAGCTAACATGTTCCATGATACTTCGAGAGAGGCTCATCAGATTCGATATGCTCATCAACAGCGCTCCGGAACCTCCAAGAACTTCATGGACCTCAGGCTCAGGGAATTCCATAGGACAGATGGAATTCTCTATGCTGATGAGTGGATGGAGAACATGGAGCGATACCTGAAGATGGCCCGAGTCCCAGAAGTTTTGAAGATTGAGTTAGCTAGTGGGCAGCTTTTCAACATCGCGCAGACGTGGTACCAAGGCGAGCCCCAATTTTCTGCCCCAGACGTGACTTGAAAAGCATTCAAGCAGCTATTTAAGAAGAAATTCTATCCCGATGTAGCTCGAGAGGCATTGGTGAGTCAGTTCGAGCACTTTGAGCAAGGAAATTTCACTATTGACGAGTATATCGTGGAGTTTTCTCGCCTCAGCCATTTCGCAGAGAGTTTGGTCAACACCCCAGAGAGCAAGGCAAAAAGATTCAGAAAGGGACTATCTCACGAGATTCGCTTAGCCATCGCCACTAGCCGAGCCACTACTTACGAGGAGATTCTAGAGGTCGTCCAAGTAGTAAAGAAGAGCCAAATTACAGACCGAAGAGGAGTCGAGATACTTTCGGAGGAAGCAACAACCAATCAGTCCCGGCGAAGCGTCCCTAATTCTAGCCGAAGGTCTTTCAGCACCAACATCTACAGCAGTTCCAGCCTACTGGTAAAACCCCAGCTTATCAGCAGAATCGAGTTCCAGCCCGAGCCTAGACGTAGCAACCGCAGAGACAATTACAGCAGGTCCCATAATGCACTCACTGCGGGAGGAGCGGACATATTTGGGACGATTGCAGAAAGAGACTCGGAGCATGTTTATATTATGGATCACCATCGTACCAGCTGAAAGACTGTGTACTGGTCCCTAATCGAACAGGATGCAAGACGGCACTAGCACCGAGAGGACCAACAGTTCTACAGCCACGAGGTCCCACCACCCACTCAGCAGCAACGGTTTGATCAGCACCAGCAGAGAGGAGCACCCCAGCAGGACAGAGCTTTTACCATGGTCGTAGAGGAGCTGGAGCCTACCCCAGATGTGGTAGCAGGTTCTATACTACTAGATTCCTTTTCAGCTATAGCTTTGTTCGATTCTGGAGCATCCCACAGTTTTATTTCTGTAGCTTTTGTATTCAAGCATAGCATAGTATCTGAACCTTTGGGTGGTATTTACAAAATTATGATGGGCGGAGGTGCTATTCTAGTCAAGGATATATGCATGAGGCATAGCATCACCTTAGGAGGTAGAGAGTTGTGCGCCAACTTACTCGTAATGCCACTACCGAGTTATGTTATCGTCCTCGGAATGGATTGGTTGAGTAAGAATTATGCCAGTATAGACTGCCACCAAGGACGTGTTGTATTCAGTCCTCCGGGAGTGTATGCATTCGAATTCACTAGAGGAGCAGTAGAACAGCAGCACGGGGCTATTGTGGAGCTATGATCGAGGGGAAAGCGACACCGTATCCATCATCACGAAATTCTTAGATGTTTTTCTGAGGACTTACCAGGATTGTCGCCAGATAGGGACATCGAGTTTGCTTTATTTGGTTCCAGGCACAGAACCAACGGTAAAACTGGTGTACCGTATCAACAACAAAGAAGCTGAGGAATTGAAGAAGCAGATCGACGAATTACTGGAGAAAGGATTCATCAGAGAGAGCTCGTCACCATGGGGATCTTCTGTTCTATTTGTGTCGAAGAAGGATGGTATGGTGGGTTGTGCATCGACTACCGAGACTTGATAATCACACCATCAAGAACAAATATCCTTTGCCGAGAATTGACAATCTCTTTGATTAATTGAGCGACGCATGGGTATTCTCGAAGATTGAATCGAGGTCGGGCTACCATCAATTGAAGATAAAGAAAGAGGATATACCGAAGACAGCCTTCCGGACCAAGTACGAACAATACGAGTTTATGGTGATGCCGTTCAGGTTGACTAATGCCTCGGCAGTTTTCATGAACTTGATGAACAAGGTATTCCATCAATACCTTGACAAGTTCGTAGTGGTGTTTATCGATGACATACTTATTTATTTGAAAACACGAAGGAACCGAGGATCATCTGAGGATCATGCTAGAGACCCTCAGGAAGGAGCAGCTCTGTGGAAAACTCTCGAAATATGAGTTTTTCTTGGACAAGGTAGAGTTCATTGGACATGTGGTGACAGCGACGGTATATCCGTCGATCCAAAGAAAATTACAGCTGTAGAAGCTTGGACTACTCCGACTACGGTGACAGAGATACGAAACTTCTTGGGATTGGCATGATATTACCGGAAGTTCGTGCAAGACTTCTCTCGGATTGCGGAGCAGATAACTAGGCTCACTCGGAAGGATGTAGAGTTCGTTTGAACAGAGGACTGCCAGGCTGCGTTCGATGAGTTGAAGAGGAGGCTGACGACAGCCCCTATTTTGACGTTGCCTTCAGGATCGGGAGCTTTCACCATTTACAGTGATGCCTCGGATAAAGGACTGGGTGTGTTTTAGAGCAGAAAAAGAGGGTAATATCCTATGCATCCCGACAGTTGAGGCCGTATGAGAAGAACAAACCACACACGACCTGGAGTTGGCGGCCGTGATCTTTGCCTTGGAGTTATGGAGACACTACTTGTACGGAGAGCGAGTGAGAGCGAGTAGAAATCTTCACTGACCACAAAAGCTTGAAGTACATCTTCACACAAAGGAGTTGAACATGAGGCAGCGCAGATGGCTTGAGTTGATGAGACTATGGATTAAATATTACTATATTTCACTTTTGGTCATTCTTTATGTAGTTTTGTCTCTTTTTTATTCTTCTATTTTGTCGAGTCAGGAATGAGAAGTACCAAGGATGTGTGATCCGACCTTAGACATTGTAGATCTCGTAGATATTGTTTATTTTTTGTAAGTAGACCTCGTAGACATTGTTTATTTTATGCAAGTAGACCTCGTAGACATTGTTTATTTTTGCAAGTAGATTCTCGTAGATATTGTTTATTTCATGCAAGTAGACCTCGTAGACCTCGCTGTGTAGTATCCCAGACCGATCACATGTCAAAGGTACTTCAAATATTTGGAAGGTATTTTTGGGTTTATTCTTTCAATGTTGATTTTCTGCTATTTTCCTCATGCCTTTTTCTTGTCTATTTTCAAAACATATAATTAATGGCTAACCTCTGTTTTATAGTCATTTTTATATTTTGGAACTGCATTCAGCGAACTGTACTCGATCCATCCTGACTGGGTAACCCAAAATTTTAGGTAATTATGACGGATTTATGCCCTGAACAGTATGGCCCTTATTTGGGAGATGTCACTGAGACAGTTTTACCTTTCAGGAGGAGTTTGCAGCAGCTGACCTCGCTTCTCTTGCTTAGATGTTTTTAGATGTTATTGAGACTTTGTAGTGGATATTGACATCGATTTTGAGACTTGTAGTTGGGAGTTTATTTATCTGTGGACTTCATACATTCATATTTGAGATTAGATATATATTCACTATTTCATTCAGTGTTGATTCGTGATCTTGTGTTGTTGTCTCCCAATTGGAGCACATATATATTGCGTGGTTGTTCATCATATTGTTACAGCGTTCTACTGCCGACTCTGTGGCGTAGGCTGGGCGTGAGCACGATTCATGTCCAATTATTGGGTACGGGTCGTGACAGCCATACCGATTCCTCCGAGGACCACACCACCACCTGCTGATGTGAATCCTCCTGCTGCCCCACCAGTACCAGTGGACCCCATCGAGCTCGTAGGCCTGCTACGTGGAGTTTTTGAGGCTCAGAGGGCTCAACTGAAGCTAATCGCGAGAAGACACGATTATGAGGAGGGCATGGAGAATGCCCATAATGTGGCTATGGCAGTACTAGACTCGTCACAGTCAGATTAGAGGCCTGCCAAGGTAAAATAAGAATAATTTGTTAAGTTTTATGTTTTATTGGAGAAATATAAAGTCTGACAAGAAGCCTATTATCGAGGAAAAGGCTAAAAATATTGAGAGTTTTAAGAAGTTGGATCCGGTCCTTTCAAAGTAATAAAGGGCCTCATCTATGGACGAATGGCTGGACGAAATAGAGCGACTTCTCAGTGTCACTCGACTCCCATCGATCTTATGGTAGAGGTTGTAGCTCTACAACTAAAGAATCTGGCCAGTATTTGTTATAGGAATGAGCCCAGATTCTAGACTGGAGAAACCTTCTGGCTTTCTTCAAGAAGCAGTTCAAACGGAAGTTCTTTCCGGAGGCCGCCCTAGAAGCTATGGGGAGGAGCAGTTTCATGATCTGAAGTAGGGAGACCGTACTATTAAGGAGTACGCAGCTGAGTTAAACCAGCTCGACAGCTTTGTACCCCACCTGGTAGAAGACCCAGCGAGCGTGCCAAGAAGTTTCGATATAGATTGCGAGAGGAGATTCGCACCTTGATAGCTACAAACGGTGCAAAGACTTATGATAAAATGCTAAAGGTGGCTCAAGATGTTGAGGCCAGCTCACCTGCCCGACCTAAGAGGGAGCACCCAGGAACCAGCAGCAATTACCAGGGCAACAACAAGAGGCCCAATAACAAAAACAATATGCCCTCTCACCCTCAGCAGCAACAACAGCCAACAGCCAACAAGGTATCCCAGTACCACTAATAGAAGACAACCAACTGTGCCTATTGCAAGAGGCCCGGTCACATCGCAGACATCTATAGGAAAATGCTGGGACACTACCTTGCTTATGGATCGCCATCCACCAAGTGAAGGATTGTCTAGCTATTTAACAGGACTGGAACTGGACAGCAGAGAGGTCCACTACCCATCCAGCAGCATCGCTACAACCAGCAGAGGGCCGAGCAAGCTTTTGCCTTAGCCGTTGATGAGCCAGAAGCAGAGCCAGAGACCGAAGGAGATGTCATCGCAGGTGCCATTTTATTATTCGCACCCGTCTTTAGCTTTATTTGATTCTGGAGCTTCACATAGTTTCATATAATCGAACTTCATTGCTGCATATCACATAGACGTAGGATGTAGTAAGATGATCTGTAGAGTAATAACGAGAGGTGGACCTATCCCAATCAAAGAGGCTTGCATCTGTCCTATCACTATCTCAGGTTATAACTTTCAAGCACCCCTTCTAGTTGTTCCTCTCCCTAACTATGATGTAGTCTTGGGAATAGACTGGCTGAGCAGGCAGCACGCCCTGATATACTGTCACCGGGGTTGTGTTATCTTTAGTCCACCTGGAGGACCCAAGTTTGAGGTGGTTTGAGCACCGAAAAGCATGGGGTGTGTCTCCTACACCTCTATCACAGAAGAAACCGGACTCCGTCACCCCCTTATAGCAGGATTTCTAGATGTCTTTCCCGACAATCTTTCAGGATTACCCCCTGATCGAGACATAGAGTTCACTATCAACCTAGTACCTGGTTCTTCACCTATCTCACAATGATGCTACAAAGTCAACCCCAAAGAGGCCAAGAAGATGAAGGACCAGATCGACGAGCTCAAGGCCCAGGGATTCATTAGGAGTGGAGCTTCATCCTGGGGGCACTAGTCGTATTTGTGCCCAAGAAGGGCAGAACCGTATGGATGTGCATAGACTACCGGGCATTAAACAACATCACCATCAAGAATAAATATCATCTGCCCAGGATTGACGATCTCTTCGATCGGTTGAGCAAAGCAAAGTTTTTTCGAAGATTGATCTCAGGTTCGGATATCACCAAGTCAAAGTACAGAAAAAAGATATTCCAAAGACGGCTCAACACCAAATATGGACAATATGAGTTCTTGGTTATGCCCTTTGGTCTTACTAATGCCCCCACAGTTTTCATGAACCTCATGAACAAGGTCCATGAGTACCTGGACCAGTTTGTCGTTGTCTTTATCGACGACATTCTGATTTACTCAAAGACCAAAGAAGAACATGAGCAGCACTTGTGGATAGTTTTGGAGACATTAAGGAAGGAGAAGCTATATGGTAAGCTATCCAAGTGCGAGTTCTTCTTAAACAAGGTGGATTTTCTCAGCCTCGTTGTCACAGGAGAAGGCATATCAGTGGATCCCAAGAAGATAGCAGCCGTTGAGTCATGGACGACACTCAGTTCAGTTGCAAAAATTAGAAGCTTCTTGGGCTTAGCTGGGTATTACAGAAAGTTCGAAAGGACTTCGCAAGGATCGCTGAGCCCATGACGAAGCTAAACAGGATGAATAATGAATTCGTATGGACCGAGGCGTGCCAGGCATCATTTAAGAAATTGAAGAGAAGGTTGACATCATCACCGATATTGTCGCTACCCTCAGGATTGGGTGGATTCTCCATCTATAGCGACGCTTCCGGCTAGGGATTGGGATGTGTACTACAACAACATGGAAAGGTAATTTCTTATGCTTCTCGACAGTTACGAAACCAGAAGAAGAATTACTCGACGCATGACTTAGAGCTAGCAGCGGTGTCTTTGCCTTGAAGCTCTGGAAGCACTACCTATACGGCAAAAATGTAGAGATATACACGAACCACAAAGTCTCAAGTATGTCTTCACAGAAGGAGCTCAACATGCGCTAGAGGCGATGTCTGGAGCTCATGAAGGACTTTGATGTCAATTTGCAGTACCACGGGTAAGGCTAACGTGGTTGCTGATGCGCTTAGTCGGTAACCAATGGCTATATTTCTAACAAAGGACCGGTATCTACTAGAAGACATGGAAAAGATTGGGCTAGAGATTGTGTTACCAGAAGCAGTGATGTTGAAACTTAGGAAAGAAGCTACAGTACTAGGAGTTGACTCACCTATGATGCAATTACAAGTGTAGTCCAACCAAATCAACAAAGTTAAGGAGACTCAATTCCAGGATGAGATACTGTACAAGCTGAGAGACCGAGTGTTAGCCGAACACTTGAGAGTTTTTCCATCGCTGGAGATGGAGCATTGAGGCATGGCACGAGGCTTTGCGTGCCGACTGGTGAACTGAGGAACGAGCTGATGCAAGAGGCACCTCA
>JANAVB010016727.1:0-102500 GCA_029216955.1 Iris pallida | reverse complement strand
GAGCATTTATTTGTAATTTTGAGCATTGTGGCTAGACATCGTTCTACCGCCGACATTGCAGTGTAGGCTGGCTTGGACACAGACTCGTATCCCGAAAAGCTGGTACGGGTCGTGACAAGTTTTGTAGTGGTGTAGCTTCCCTTCCCGAAAATTTTTTGGAATATTTTTAAATTTTGCCTTGAGAACAGACTCGCAGTTACATAGCTTAACCAATTACACCTTTCAATTTCTTTCACATAGTCTCTTGTTAATTATCCAATTAATTTGACCTATATCAACAATCATAACTTAGCATTTAAGGTTATATCATGTATACATAATAAACAAATGAATAAAGATACTTGGGTACACTGATGCTTAATTGAATTATTGAAATGAATGCATTGTCAAAGAATTTATGTGGACTATCAATTCAATATTTAAAGCATGACAGAAGTTGCACATAGAGTCACCAATTTGCCTTGGAAGTATTCTGAACTCCTGAGAAACACTACTCGATGATCCCAATTTGCCAGAAATGAGTTTGACAACTCAATTTTCTATATTATAAATACTTGTTATTGGGTTATTAAACACAATAATCGACATCAAATAATTGGATTTTTGTTTTGATTCATAACTTTAGTGTTTAGAGATAAAGCTTAGTAATGGCTTTTGATCTATTTGTCCTTAGATTACATATATATCCAGTTGTAAAAATCTTATATTGTACACCTATGGCATTTCTGATATGTATAAAATATTCTTCTACTAGCACAAGTCAAACATATCAGAAACAGATGAGGTGCCAAGTTCATCATGTTTAAATGATCAGGTTCTGAACCTGGAGCCAAATGATATTCTAAATTCCCACCATACATAGCCAATTCTTTCTCTTGTTTTCTCGACAACAAATGCATCAGAATAATTATGTTTGTTGCAAATAGTAAACAATGAAAATGTAACTACAAAGAAAATACCAATTTATCCTAGCCCAACTAAGCACCCGAGCTCCCCCATGAGCCCAGTCCGAGCTCAGGACTCACAGGCCCAAAGTCAGACCCCCACAGTAGACTACAGTAGCTAACCCAAACTCGACAAGGCCAGGCCTCAGCCACAGGCCGACCCCAAGTTCCCACCAAACTGAACCATCTGTTGTATAGATATATTTGAGAGCGGAGAGGGATTGATACACAACCCTAACCCGATGGTTCCCTATAAATTGTGTGACCATACTCCTCCGCGCGCCGTCACCAGGGTCTCCACCGTCGGCCGCCGCACGGCCTGGAGGACAGCCAAGGCGGCAACAGAACAGTGGCAACACCAGCGTACAGGGGGGAACATATACGACATGAACACCCCACAGGTACCGACTTCTAACGCATTTTTCTTCCTCCTTGGTTCATGAAATCAAGATCTGTAAATTCATATGTATAGACAACCTGACCGTCTTCCTATTCCTTCAAAAGGATTTATTTGTGGCCCATTACTTCGATCGGGAACTGATGTAAAGTTGGGAATTTTTCGTTCGAAAATAGAACCAAAAATGACTCAAAACCCTACTTTGGAAGGCTAATTATGAACCGGATACTAGGAATTTTTGAAATCTACTTGAACAAATTTATAGTCTATATAACCGAGATTAAAACTCAGGAATTGGTTGCATACGTTCTGTAGTTAATTACTGATTAAAACAGTCCCGAAGTTTACGAAAAACCAGTCTTTAAAACGATAAAATATTAGAAAATTCATCGATATGACGTGCGTCCCGCCAATCCGGGCGACGTGGTCGCGAACCGAAAGCATTAAAAGGTGCGTAAAGGCTTCGTGGACGTGTGGGCTTTGGCTGAATTCAAATTGGTCGCGTGTGCGCGACGATTTGATGCGTATCCGTCAAAATTCACCGTATCGGCCTCTGTACAAATTCTCCAATTACTTTGTGCATGCTCCTCAGATCGAGACGAAACTTGCACCAACAGGACCATATTATTTTTCTGGTCCTGTATGCCAAGTTTGGTCCCATTCTGAGACAGTTGATTGGACTGCCGTTTTGCGGGCCCCACGGTCCGATTCAACGGACGATTTTGTGCACGGCCCCTCGAAATCCAAAATTGGACATACCATTGGGTTTGTATCATCAAACCGAATCCGTAGACATGTAGTTTGATGACTTTAGAGACCATTGACTCTGGCATGCTTTTCGGTGCAAAGCGGGTCCAACGGCGGACACCGTTTTGGCCCGAAATTACCGTTTTGCCCCTGTGTCCAGAATTGGACTTAAGGACAGGCAATCCTAGCTAATTTGACCATTCAGAGAATGTTGGCAATATTTGTTTCAGCTTTCGGAGGCAGTTGTGAGATGTGGACTTATTTGGCTCACTAGTTGACTATATTTTATGGGATCTGCGTGCAACCTCCAGGCAAGTATACCTTGCCTTCCTCTATAGTTTTATTTACATGCATTGTGTTTCTTTTTTCCAGTTTTGATTGATTATGGACATGTGCTTTTTGTATTATATTCTTTGAGTTATTTTCATTGCATATAGCCGTGTTCATGTTTGGTCTTGTGGTTCACACATGGAGTTTCTCGTCAGTACCTTGCTTGAGTCGTGTTATAGAACGAGCATGTGTAATTGAATTGCTAAATCCTTGATATTGTTTCCTTGGCACCAGAGAGTCCACACTCGGGATGAGGGTGTTTTTCTTGATCTGTTTACATCCGCGAGTCCACACTCGGGACGAGGATGTCGATTATTTGTACCAGAGAGTCCACACATCGGACGAGGGTGTTGACTTGACTTGACTTGTACCAGAGAGTCCACACTCGGGACGAGGGTATTTACATCAGAGAGTCCACACTCGGGACAAAGATGTAGTACTTGCACCAGAGAGTCCACACTCGGGACGAGGGTGCCTTGCCGTGAACTAACCAGAGAGTCCACACTTGGGACGAGGGTTAGTACTAACCAGAGAGTCCACACTCGGGACGAGGGTTAGTACTAACCAGAGAGTCCACACTCAGGACGAGGGTTAGTGTTTAGTTCAAACCCGTGAGTCCACGCTCGGGATGAGGGTTTGGATCTTCCATTGATCTCGTGAATCGTTCATCCGGTATTTCATTTATACGTAGTTGTTCTAGTGTTCGTGTGTTCGTGTTCGTGTTCGTGTTCGTAGTCATTTGTCGTGTTCCTGTTTCTTCTTGTTTATTTTCTCACGTATGATAAAACTGTTAGATAGGTATGTATATTATGTATCTTGCTATGTCCTCTGAGGACCTGATGATCTCCTCAGGTTTAGTGATTGCATGGAGTTAGCTAGTAGTTCTGGGTGGCGAAGGATTTACGATTCTTGTGGGTTTTGGATGCGATGATCCACTTGTGGGATTCAAGTATCATTATTACGTTGTTATCCTTTCTTGCTTTCTTACTTTATCATGTTTTCTGATTCAGTTTAGACTCTTGTTACTTTCTTTAGAGTCTTATCGAACATATATGCTAGTGGGCTGCAGACCACGACCCATAGTGTTCATTCATGTTTCATATTCTTATTGTGGATTGAGATATAGATTTGTTTGCCATGATTTGGCAGTATACCATAGCCTTGACAGCGTTTACGTATTCGAGTCGGACTGGAGTCCGTTCGATACGTAGCTAGCTTGCTCACGAGCTCGCGTCCGAAAACCGGGTACGGGTCGTGACAGGTGGCCCATACAAGTCCGTTTTTGTAAATTATGCGAACTCGTGATAGTACTTAAGGTAGTTGTACTATTGTAAGCCTACGACTAGAAAATGCTCATTCACATGTTAGGGTTAATTTGATTTTAGGAGAACGGTTAGGACTAGAAGTCCCTTATTCAATTTGACTGTTGGGTAGTTAAAATTGCTATATAGGCCATATGATTTAGTCAAGGATTTATTGAATTCTAACCCTATTAGATAACTTTTATAGATGGATAAACGTGGGTAGGCTATCCGCCTGACAGATTAGGCATTCATAGGATTCAACCCTAATCTTGATCTTTTATTTTGCCTTCTCTAACTATCCCAATATTGTAAGTCGAATTGCTTATTTATTTCCTATTTTGCCAATAAGGAATTAGTTTATAATTTTATATTCTGTTATCCATATATGAATCTCGAGTTAGTTCCTGATTCAAGCTTTTCCTCCTCAATCATTTGATTATCTATGAAATAGAGACTAGAATGTTCCCTCCTAATCAATCACTTTATTTTCAAAGAATGGGGACTTGTTTGGCATATACTTACACCTTTTCTATCTTGAACAATTGTGCAATCTTATTGTTATGCTTTTTCTAACATCGTTATATCATACGGCCCACATTGATTATTTAACTTCCAATTGCCATAGTAACTCATTTCTCTACAAATATATAAGTTTACTCATGGAGTTTGAGCCTAACATGATCCATTATCCATGTATCTACTCCGAGTTGGTTTTGTTGGAAATTCAAGATATATATATGTTCCTCCGATCTTGAATATTAGAGGGGGAGAAATTAAAGTTTATATCCCTCTTGTCCTCGTTCATTCTCTTCCTAATCAAGTCGTTAGATTTTTCAAAACTGATACTTTTATTTCAATGACAGATACAGACACTTTTAATATCACGATCAATTTGTGTGAATTTCTAACTTTCTCTATCATGATCCATTTGTTTAGGAATTTTAGAAGCTTCTTTAAAATTTCATTGATACAGTTGAAAGAATGACCAGTGACTTACAATGGCAAGACAGCAGCACATTGTCGCCAATTTCTTGACTTATGGAGATTGTGGGTTCACTGCAGCCAGCAATGCACTGGCAAGGCATGATCCTAAGTTGAAGTAATTTCAAGTATACGTGGGTTGTCGAATATTATTCAAACTACGTCTTAGTTATCTTATTTTGATCTCAGTTATCTTTATGTCAAATATTGGATAGAGTTGAAAGAGTATTCGATATCGTATTCTTATTTGAGTCATGAAATCAAAGGTTTACTGCAGCCAAGGGTACACTGGCGAGGCATAAATTTTTGATAAAGTGACTCCATATATACATACGATTTTCAAATATTATAGAGACTATGTCCCTTTGGCATATGACTATTGATTTCATGGTTTGCAATTCGTGCATCCACTTGAAAATTTTGATTTAGTCGTTATCCTTTCATTTTTCTTATCTTATAGTATCATATCTCTATTTGTCTTCCTATTAATCTTTTTAAACCTAATTTTGAAATCCCACTAGATTCATAATCCTACTAGATTATGGTTCTATAGTCATGCCTACATGATTGATAGTACTAAAACAATTTCGAATTGGCCCATCCTTAACGATTTTTGAATCGCAACTAGACTACCTTGATTATAATTTGATCGCGTCAATTCACAGATTTTCTATATTCTAATTATGCAATCGTGTCTAAAACAATTTGCTTAAACAATTAATCGTGCCAAACAAATTTGAATTTTGATCGTTCCTAAATGACTTTAAATCGTGACTAAAACTATTTGACTACAATCATAAATCGTGCCTATACATCGACTCAACTATTGCTGATGTTTTACTTCATTGTAATTGTGACTATATTTGATCATGCTCATGCCAACTTTTAGCTTTGAATCATGCTCGGATGACTTGTATGATTAAATATTGATTGTGACGGCATCTTAGTTGTCTCTAAATGATTTTAACCATGTTTAGATTTTGATTGTTGACCATGCCCATAAAATTCCAACAGTAGTTAATCGGGCCTAATGACTTTTTCTTGTTAAAGCTAATCCTATTCGATTGTATCCTTGACCATTGTGACTAGACCCTTTGACTATACTCGTGCCACGTAGTAACTTTTCTTAAGGTTCGATTCTATTCACGATCTAACTCGTTTGATCATTAATCAAATCGTTTTGGTTATAGACATACCTAATCATGCCCTTTGAAATTTCGAGGACGAAATTTTTCTAAGGTGGGTAGATTTGTAACTCATCTTCCCGAATTTCCTAAATTATTAATTTTTTTTTTCTTTTTGTGGGTTTCGCTTGGGCTTGGCCCAACACTATTGAATATAAATTGGGTTAATGAAGTTAGGACCTTAGCATTGGCCTTATTACTAACAATATTTTATTATCAATTATTTTTATTGTTATTGATATTTTAGCATTAAATATTACTCTTTTATTAAAGATATATGTAATAATTTCAAATTATATTTTGTCACTCGTGTGGTATTGGACTTTTATACATTTTTGGTTTTCATTGAAAAATGGGCTTGGATCTGTTGGTTAGGGATATTATTTAATAAATCTTATTTTATACACTTTATTCTTGATTTGGGACTTAGTCTATTGATCTTGAGCTTCAGAGCCTATTAGATAATAGTTGGTTGGAGTCCTTTCAAATATGTTAATTTAATGAGTTATATATTTATATATACATAGTGAAGTACTTGATTCAGACCCTCAAATATTTGATGAGCATGACTTTTATTCTGGTTGGCCACATTTATAAACTATTTTAGGATTATATATATAATACCTTAATTATTATCCCTTAAAATTATGATGATCGAATTATTGGACTTTTGGCTTTTAATTTATTCGATCTTATACAATCTAAACTATTTTTCTAGCAATGAATGTTATTTTAAAAATTAATAAGTTAATTGATTCGTTTGAATTAATATATTTAAAGTATTTGATAACTGGAATGTTACTCCTAAAATTTATCCTAATCATTTATAGGATTTTTGATTGGATTTATTTATTTATTTTGATTCAAATTAAAGGTGAACTTATCTTGGAGGATTCTAATACTAAGCTAGATAGGAATATCCATTTTTTTGTTGTGCTAGCCAAATATTGAGTCCGTCCAGTTACATCCGAATAAAAGATTGAATTTGATTCTCTTCTAACCCTCTTAGGTTTAACACCAATCCAAGACCATGTGTATAAGTAATCTCCTCTCTTCAAAAAAAAAGCTGCGAACACATCTCCTTCGAAGAAACTCCCCGCCGCCAATCACCAACACCAACAGCAACATCCGCGCCGCCGGAACCAGTTATCCAGACACGACCACCATCATTGTCGACTCCTTCCGACCACTGTCAAACTTCATCGCCGCCACCATTGCCAGAACCACCGTTAAACCAGCCTGCCGCTCGACACCATCATCACCCTGACACTTTACTACCACGCCACCCCGGTGCAGCCACAGACCCTCAACTCTACCCCCTTCACCGTCATCACCACCACCACAACACCCAATACCCACCTGCATGTCCACCGCCTTCCCCAAAGAAAATCCAACCAAACCACAGCCAAATCTACCACAAAAATAAAGAGAGAGAGAGAGATAACCTGACCACCGCTCCCACGCTAACCACCTCTGTCGAACCCGTCCCCAGCCTATGACCCCTACCTCCTCATTATCATACCACCGCAGACTTCCCACACTCCCGCGTCGTGGCCGAGGAACCACGGTGGCCGAACTTCAGCACCACCTCATCCCGAGCGACATGAGCGCCGTACGGGCACACCCTCGGTGAGCACTTTCCCCTCATTTCCATTTCTCTTTAGCATCTTTTGCTCGAAGCCTGTGAAGAATTCGGGAGGAGTAGAAAATAGTTTTCTCTCTCTAAGTATTCTTTTCCAATCTTCTGAAGGAAGAGTAATAGTTGTTATTATTATTTCTTTTGTATTGTTAATGATACTAGTAGTATTAAATCACTACATAGAAAGAAGTGAATCCTGATTGCAGTAGATGGTTGGTATAATTAGTACGAGTATGAATATTAGTATGCTACATACAAATATACAACTAATTACTACAAGTATTATAATTAACTTTTAATAAATTTTCTAAATTAGGTTTGTAAACAAATATGTGTATTTGGGGGTTGGGTTTATTGGGCTTCTATTTTAATACAGATAGGATTGGACTTGGCCATGCATTTATTTTCAAATTTGAGTTAGAAAACTTATTGATCTTAAAAATATACTATAATGATATTTTTCTATCTAAATCATAGTTCTGACCTAAATATGTTTTTGATTTAAATAAAAATATTTTTACCTGTCTTCCAAATTTAGTTTTGACCTAAACTTGTATTTAAACAAAATTTAGGGATTAGCTCTAAAAAGAGTTATCTATGAGTTTCGAGTATCTATCTAGAAATATTTTGACCAGCAAAAAAATAGTTTCAAGTATCATACTTAGTTTCTAAAAATAGAATATAAATATTTTCCTAAAATAAACATAGATATTAAATAATTTGCTAAAAACTATCTTATAACAAACATATATGTTTTGGGGCTTTGGATATGGGCTTTAGTATATTATTGTATATATTTTTCTAGCTAAGGAATGACTTTTATCTTAAATCAAATTCCATTAGAGTTAGATTATCCATCATGACTAATCGATAATTTCTCATTCCGAACTTTCTTAGATCGTTGCTAGCCAATCAGGCTATGATGGACCTAACGGGATGATCGAGTTCACCAGCAAAGGACCCCAGGCGAGTACATCTCTGATAGTTTTTATATTTGATTATCTCTATGATTCTTGTGCGTAGTAGTGTTTTACATTGATATCATGTTGATTCTGGACACGATGGTTACACGAGATAGTGATTATGGATTCTTTACATGTTGTTCGTGACCAATCTATTACCGTGTTCGTAACCTGCTTGGATCCATGAGTACTAGTTGGGCGAGGAAATACTCTAGACATATAAACAAACCAAAACTATTTGTGTCTGATAGTAATCGCACACTTCACGTGCGGGGTGCCGGATCTATTATTCGTGTCTGATAGCAGTCGCACATTTCATGTGCGGGGTGCCGAATTTACCCTTAGCTATTTATATGTCGAAGTAGTATTTCAACTCACTAGATAGATGCAGTTTCTGGTTCTATATTATACATTGCTAGCTACATGTCTATTCAGTTTTTAGCACTCACTTGTTATTTTCACCATGCTTAGTTCTTGCCATGATTTTATGCTTATCTTTCCGTCGTGTACTTCATTATTATTTACAGTTTTATAGATTTGGTCAATTATTAGAACTACTATTAGAATGTACTCATTCCTTTCCTGACTGGATCGTTGATATAGGTGAGGATGACGTGGTTCATACTTTTTTGCTATGGATCATACGGGGGAGGATAGAGACTCGAAGGCCAAAATCTGGAGATTAGTTAGATAATTGAGTTTATTCAGTTGTTCTTTATAGATTGTGAGACATTGTACCTTGTATCAATTATATATATTTGAATATTGTAATTTAGTTTAATTTTGTGAATGAGCATTTATTTATAGTTTGAGTATTATGGCTAGACAGCGTTCTACTGCTGACACTGTGGTGTAGGCTGGCTTGGACACAGACTCGTATCCCGAAAAGCGGGTACGAGTCGTGACACTTGGAGATGATCTTGCTAGTAAAAGTGTACATACTCAGAGGCCGAAAGTCTTTGAAGGTCTCTGGATTATTCTTCTTAGGGATCATGATTAGGTTGGCACTCGAGATCGCTTTAGGGTATCAGGTTCCTTGAAAGAAGGCAATGACCGCCTCGTGGATATCAGTCTTGATGATGTCCCAGCAGGATCTGAAGAAGATGCCAGTGAAGCTATCCGGTCCAGGAGCGCTATGCTCATTCAGTGACCAAACGACATCTTTGATCTCTTGATCGGTGGGCTGAAGCTGTAGCTGGGTGTTGTCGCTGTCCTCGATCAAGCGGGGGATAGCTTCCAAGAAGGCCTCATCCTTATGGATGACATCTTTAGTAAACAACTATTTGTAAAATGAGGAAGCTGCCTCTTGGATATCCTATTGGTCTTTGAGGGAGTGGCCGTGCTCGTCTGTGATCCGGTGGAGGTTGAGTTGTTGTCTACGTCCTTTGATGCAAGAGTAGAAGTAGCTCATGTTCTTATCGCCCTCAATATCCCAGGCCATCCTGGCTTTCTATTTTCAAAATTCCTCCTCGACTTTAAGGTTGTACTTCAGGAGTGCTCTGGTGATGTTGAGGGAGGCGTGAGCCGAAGAAGAGCCCTCGCAAGCGAATAAAATCTTCGTACGGGTAACATTGTCTTCAGCGGTGCGAACAGCCTGGAAGATGTCGCCATATGCTTCATTGATCCAACTGTTGAGCACTTTTTGGGTGGCTTTCAGTTTAGCGGCCGCATGTTTGACCGGGTTTGGGCGTCGAGGCCTCTCCAAGTGCTTGACACGATGACCCTAAATTGTGGGTGGTGGGTCCAGAGAGCGAGGAAATGGAAGCTTTTCTTGGGCTGGTTGGTTTTTCTACTTATCTCAATGAGGAGCGGGGAGTGATCCAATTCTTTGGCATTGAGGTACGTTAGTCTGGAATTGAGCTCGAGGTTAGACCAGTACGAGTTAATAAGGGCACGATCAAGGTGGGATTATTGACAACGAGTGCCTTCCAGCATGTTACATCAAGTAAAAGTGCTACTAGAGAATTGAAAGGGTAACAAGTTGGCGTTGAAAATAAATTTGGCAAAGTCGTTCATCGCTGACGTGGAAGGTGGTCGGCCTCCCGATTTCTTCTCCCTGTAAGTGATTGCATTAAAGTCTTCGACGCAAAGCCGTGGGAGGTTGGAGCAACTAAGGTGGATGTTGGTCAGAGAATCCCAAAGCAACTTGCGCTCGGAGATGTCGCAGCTCCCGTGGACGGTGGATAAGAGAGTCCGCAATTGAAACGTGGGGTGTTCCATCCAACACGAAAGAGGCTGCCTCGTGTCGAGGATGATGTCGTACTTTACGTCTGCCACGAAGAGGATCCATATGTCATGACTGCCGGTAATAGAAGAGGGAAAGCCCAACTGCAGCTGGATTGACTTGAGTTTCTTTGGACTAATTTTAGGTTCTATGATCACCAGAATGTCAATGTTGTGGATTCACTTGAGACATTTTAATCTTCGCAAGGTAGGTTTGTTCGCGAGGCCCCAGACATTCCACGATCGGATGTTAAGCATTGAGGTGATGGGGGAGGGGATAGTGGTGAGCTTAGCGGCAGATCGATTGGTCATGGTCGTGACCTCTCTGGCACGTCTTTTGTTGGATTTTTTTTAATGTTGGAGTCCGCTAATTCAGTCGCCTTGGGGCCTATTTTCTTGCAGTTGTCGACTGGGTCGGCAAGCGGGTGCAGGTATATTTCTCCTTCTATCTCGGCCAAGGCGTCGAAGTAGTTACCAGGACTAGCAAAACCTGCGTCAATAGCTTGTTGCAGCCTGGCCACTCCATGCCTATGATGGACAGTAAATCAGTGTGTATGTACGGATCGATGAAGGAGTTTGAGGGGGCTTCCAGTTTGGGAAGGAGGGTGTCTTCTTTATTAGGGAAGACTGTATCTATCGAGGAGTAAGTTCCACGAGAGTCGTTCAGGTGAGAGCTGGTCGATGGTAGTAGATTCTTCGATATCTGGGCGATCTCCTCCGAGGAGGGGTCATCCGCTCCTGAAGTGTGTCTGCGCTCAGTGGACACCTAGTCTTTATCTGACTCCTGGCTGTCTTCGATGAGACCCGGGGACAGGATGTAAATTTGTTGTTTAGGTTTATGCCTGGGGTTTTGACAGTGGTGGCGGGGGCCTTTTTCTTGGATTGATCTTGCTCACGAGATTTATCTGTGCTCTGATCAAAATAAAGATGGGAGTCTGTAAGGGGAGGATCGGATTCATGTCTTTTTGTTTTCTCGGTTGAGAAGGGTGACCGTCTGTGTTACTTTCTTCTTATGTTCAGGATGGGCTCGAAAGCAGAGGTCGATAGAGTGGCCTCTCATATGGCAGTACCTACAGTAGATGATGTTATTATCATAGATAATTCGTTGAGAGTGCATCTTGCTACCAAGCACAATTTGGATGTAGGTGCGAAGCTCCTTCGACAAATCAAGCTCCGTATAGATTTTAGCGTAGTTGACTTTAGTGAGGTTATGATTTTCGTCAGCCATAGCCACAAAGGTCCCAAAGGAGTTGGCGATCATCTTCATCACTGCAGGGACAAAGCATATCAGTGGCGGGCTAGGGAGGGTGATCCAGGCCGAGACGATAGCCGAGTCTTCTTTCGGGTTGAAATTCGGAGACCACTTAACAATTTTCATGAGGTGTGAGGCTATCCTGCCGGTGCTTCTGATCCAGACGTTCTTATGGTTAGCCTCGGAAGATAGGTGTAAGAGGATGTGCTTGGGGTCCATCGGGGTGACCCTGTACTCAAAGCTGAGGCCCCAGCCGGCGATCACTTCTTGGACCCGCAATAATTTAGGGTATCCGGTGGAGAACTTGAGGATGAAGGTATGAGAGAAAGGCGTGGATAGGAATGATAGTTTGCCTGGGGTGAAAGGTAAAATGATGTCATGAACATCTTCAGAAGCTGGTTGCTCGAATGCTGGGAGCACAACATCGTTGATGATGGAAGAGTTCTGGTTTGATCGATCCGGTCAAGTCACTTCAGCAAAAGACCGAGTGGGTCGAGGCGGATGCGGAACTATCTTGAGTTTGTTCGCAATGGTGACTGGCACAGGGGATAGGTCTGAAGAGGTGATGTGCGCTGACGGATGGATGGCGCCTAGGGAGCTAGGCGCGCGCGAGGTGGATGGCGCAAGAGAGGAAGCACAGGGGGGCAGGTGAGGAGGGAGGTGACCCCCGACGAACGAACGAGGTCGTACAACGCGGAAGGAGACAGGGGAAAAGGTGCAACAGATGGCACGGGGACAGTGGATGGCGCAGAAGAAGAAGCGGAGGAGGAGTGCACAACAAAGACATGTGTAGGGGGTAGAGGGCCAGGTGGCCAGTGCCAATCAAAGATGGCGCATAGGAATTCAAAACATAGTTTAAAATTGCAATAGAGGAGCGAAAAGGCAGCCTGACGAAGCGGCAACGCAGGGGCCAAAGGGGCACACGCCACCGGAGGCGGCGACAGAAGGAGGCCTGGTGGAAAGCCAGGCGAGCCCGACCGGCTAGGAGGCCGGCCGAGCACACAGCGGAGATGCCAGCCCCAATAGAGCAAGCTGGTCGGCCTACCAAGCAGGAGCCGAGGGAGGAAGAGCCACAGGGGGTGGCATGGCGGGGGCCACACCCCCGGAGGGGAGCTCGTCCATCCTGAAGACCGCACAGCCCCAGATGAGCAACCACCGAGAGGGAAACAACGGCGAGGGCAGAGGAAGACTATACCACGGAGCCGGGAAAGGAGGGGCACACGCCGGAAAAAAAGTGGAACACGCCGGAGAAGACGACCATGGGGCTGGAAGAAGGGGCTGGAAGAAGGGACCGGAGAGAAAGGAATCCACGAACCTGTAGGAGGCGGCCGACGAGGCACCGTCGGGAGGGCAGGAGCAAATTGCCGATGTATCCCCTAGAAATCGCCTGGAGCTGTGCTTCTCTCTCCAATATATATATAAATATATAATATCCTTTCCCTTTGCTCATGCTTAACCTACATGCCTAACCAAGCATTACCGCAGTATATCCTATGGCCTACCTATAAACATACAATTCTATGATATATCAGTTATCATTCCAATACCCCTTGTCCCTGTTAGATATATCAATACATATGGCTTTATATCCCGTCCCTATGACCAATTATTATCAATTAATAATTATCTATACCCTAAAATACACATTAAATGCTACTCACACAACACACACAGGAACACTCTATGTACCCTAGGCTTGCCTATATATACCATACGTTAATCCTTTACTAGACCATGCTACTCACACAACACACACACACACACTAGTTCACCTAAGGCACTTAGGAACACTCTTCCATATACCCACACATGTGTGTACACACACTCCTTCCTCTAATACAACTGTTGCTACTAGAAGCAGCTTCCTGCACAACTATGTGCCTCAACTGCTATTGTACACTCTACTTACCTCCTGCAGTACACAAGCAGTGATTTGCTCCGACTGTTGCCCAATACTGCAGTACAGCAAGTGGTTTATCTTGTTTTTCTATACCCTAAACTCCTACACAGACACACAATTGACTCACTATCCAATTGTGTCACTTACACATATGCACATACTCACCAACACATGCCACACATATAGCATATGAATTCACTCTCACTCTCTTACACATGGCACACCGACACAGTTGCTTGTCCATTACAAAGCTGCGAATGCAGCTGCTATTGAAGCTCACAGGGACTATACAGGGCCTTAACACACACTAGGCAACCCCTTAAATTATCAGCTCGCAATAGCTGTATCAAGTTACTGGTAATACCCTCTATTCACATACCATATGATCGACATATATTTTACCAACACTGATACAACCAGACACTCTTCTCGTTATGCACAGTTGCACAACAATTACACTAGACCATTGACTGCCTTTGAGTAAAACTGAACACTTACTCCCTAAAGATACAAACTTACACACAAGCTCACCTACACTATAAGTGGACACATGTGCACTACTTAACTTAATCACTCCCTTTAATCTGGTACATTCTTATAGACATCTACACACACACAAAACTGTACACAACCGACCCTTCCTCTTATCTTCCTGCTGCACAGATACTTATAACTCTATACTCATATACACATATTTCTATACAGACCAAGTGAACACACCCTGGATATTGCACCTAGACACTCTTTAGTAAAACACACAGACCCTTCAATAAATTGCATACTGCCCTAGAACTCTGCACTGTATGTGCATATAACCTCATCTGTTAATGCAGTTCCAACTGCTCCTAATGCAGCCACTAATGAAGCACATAAGTTTAGTTTACGACTGCAACTAGTAGCCCCTTCAGGAATCCCCCTTCCAACTATGCAATTTACCTACACTCATATACATAGACACGGTTCCTACACTCACATGGAACAAACCTTAGGCAAATACACACTAGTTTATATCTCTACTACTGGACACATTTACTTACTAATATACCATCTATGTACCTGCAGATTTATTCACTGCTTTCCCAATCCTTTAACCCAATAATACCTGAGCTTTCCCTGCTGCTACAGTAGCTGTTGTTACACTACTGCTGTTGCATGCTATTTTCTTTCTTCCAACTGACTCGAGCCTCCCTTCTTGGTACACCCATTTCCTTCTTCCTCTATTTTTTGTACTCCATTTCCTAGACATACAGAAGCTAACAACTACGAGTAAGCCTAAGTCCAACACCCCCACACAGTCAAACCAAGCATCATACACCCTGTTACACCCTTATCCCTCACTGATACCAAGTTCATTTATTGCCCCTATTTTCTGATACTCAAGACACATACATGGATACACATATAAATACTAGTGATAGGTATACCAAGTGATATGTATACAAAATTATATGCATATATTTATGTTAATATAATATTAAGAATATAAATAGGTACCAATAATACACACACATAATATATACATGTGTCTACACACCCACCTATCACGCATACACACTGTCACAACCTATATACTACACACATGGGTTTGATCATATAACTCTCAATTTCCTGCTGCAAAATACAAGACTGTAGGAAAACATTTTTGACCACTACACACAGGCTACCAACACTCATATCCACATGCCACAACCACTTATTTTATATAATATACACATTATGTAAATATACTATATATGTATCACATTATGTACATACACTATATACACATTATGTAAATATACTATATGTATTGTGTCCGACAGAGATTCGAGGTTTACCTCACATTTTTGGAGGAGCTGCAGAAGAGCTTTGGTACGAGGTTGAAGTTCAGTAAATCATATCTTCCGTAAATGTATGGACAGTCAGAGAGTACCATACAGACTTTAGAATATATGTTAAGAGCGTACATACTTGATTTTGGAGGTTCATGGGAGGATCATCTAGATTTGGTTGAGTTTTCTTACAATAACAGTTATCAGATGAGTATCCAGATGGCACTATTCGAAGCTTTGTATGGAAGAAAGTGTCATTCTCTAGTGTGTTGGAGTGATGTTGTTGAGTGACAAATATTGGGATCAGAGCTAGTTATTCGTACTGTAGAGAAGGTGAAGCAAATTCAAGGACATTTGCGAGGAGCACAAGATCGACAGAAGCAATGCGCAGACAGTCATCGTCGACCATTGGAGTTCCAGCCAGGAGATCATGTATTTCTGAAGATTTCTCCTACCAGAGGGACAATTAGATTTGGAGGAAGAGGGAAGCTTAGTCCAAGGTATATCGGGTCTTTTGATGTTCTTGAGAGAGTTGGAGAAGTTGCTTACAGACTTTCATTGCTAAAGGCCTTGAAAGATGTTCATAATGCATTCCACGTATCTCAGTTGAGGAGGTATGTGTCAAATTCTAGTCATGTTCTGGACCATTTCAAGATTACTGTGGGGACAAGTCTGTCCTATGAAGAGCAGCCCATGGAGATTTTGGACCGTCAAAAGAAAGTCTTGCGGGACCAGATCATTTCTTTAGTTCCTGTCACATAGAGTCATCATGTACCAGGCGAGTCAACTTGGGAACACAAGGATAAGATTACGGAGCATTTTTCTCATCTCTTTATGGGTTAGGTATGATTTCTTTAATTAGTCATTATTGATTGCCTTTATATTAATGTGTGTATAATTTTGAGGACAAAATTTTCTAAGGTGGTGAGGTTGTAAGACCTCTTAATTTTATATATATTTTAAATTATATTTTTAAGTTAAATATTGGTTATTATATATTTTCCCACTATTATTTATGATCATAATATATACTTTAACGTATCTTTGATTTTTGAAGTACAAGAAATACCAATCTCTAGAAACTTCCTTCATGAATTTTGATCTAGACGAGTTTAAGTTTACTTTGATATATCATGTCCCACTCAAATGTGTTCTCTTGTATTCTATTTTGGTCGTACAACTTTTGGGTCAATTTAGGCCAAATGGTTATCTACCGTAAAACTTGACATACTTTCCAACTTGATTTCGAGACTCGACATCGATCCAACCTAAACGACCCAATATATAATTTTGACCTATTTTGAGTCTACTATACATACGTCTATGGTGTCCCACTCAATTGAGTTTCCATGTGCTACTTATTTTCAAATGGCACATAAGACCCGTTTATAGTCATTTTGGTGTTTATTTTGCTTAGAAATAATTCTAGGACTTAACCCGAGCCAACCTAACTTCGTGGGGACAACTCTAGGGTGCCAACTCATGGTAGAAATCTATTAAATTGATTTAAATTAATTTAATAGCTATATGCTCAAATCTTCACTAGTTTGACCAAAGTCAAATATCCTATTCAAATTAGGAAACCACTACTACTCCAATCTAAGTTGATTGATTGGAAGACCAAAAACCCCCAAATCTATTCAAACCAAAAACTATATTTCCAAAGTGCATTGAGGATAAAACCCTTATATATTCCCCCTAACTTGGCTGCCCGCTTTTTCTCTTCCAGTACCAAACCCAACTCTCTACTTCTCCTTGGCCACCACCCTCTTGTCCCCAAGACCGCTACCTTCATCACCACAAACCTTCGACTTTGAAGCCATCCACCACCTCTTCAGCACCCTTCTAAACTTCCTCTATCATCCTAGCTACTTCCGGGAGCACCACGTTGCCTTCGGAGAGAGAGAGATCTAAGCTTTCTAAGGCACCAAAATCCATCGTTTTGCTCTAAAATTCTAGCAACAGGTTAGTAATTTATAAAATAGGTTAAAAATAGTTTTACTCATCTATTTTGCCTCATACTATGTCTAATGGATAGCCCTACATGTCATCTTTCATTTCCATTAGCTAAATTATACTGTTCCACTCCGTTTGCTTGTAGCGTCCGTTACACCGAAATGTGTCCAGAATTGATAAATTTCGGTACGGAGACCTTTTCGACGACTTCGAACCCTGTTTGATCTCAAACAAAACCTTGATAAGGCCTCTAACATCTATATCTACCATCTAGAATTATTGTTTGTGAATATTTGCAAGAATTTCATGATGATATGTTATCACTTTGTTTCTATCAAATTTTAGACACCAACACACCGCTCAAAACCCAACTTTTTGATTCCAAACTTTCGTAGGATTAATTTAAATATGATATAAATCTAGTAAATTTAGATAAAAAATTATATTTAACCCTAGTTATTCTGATTTATTCCAGAATAGATATTTTCTATATTTTTTATGAATTATCGCTTCCGAATTGTGTTTCTATGTGGCATATTGTGTTGATACTTTAATATAGGGATTTAGCATATTTTTGTAAAAGTTATTTATATAGAATTTAATCAAAATTTATTACGATATTTTCTATAAATTAGAAGTATATATTTTTAGTACATAATACTATATAATGGGTGCCATTGCCATATATTAAAAAAAAAATTAATTGCATATATAAATAGTATAGGCTAGTTGACTATTTTGTGACTGGTTTAGTCTATATAAGGTAAGTATATATATATGGCAAGTATCGCGGTGATATTTATTTAGTTTATTTATATATATTTTTAGGAGTTAGTGATTACTTGTCTATCGAGGTTAGGGACAGATGGATACTTTATTCTTTTGTCGGC
This sequence comes from Iris pallida, assembly GCA_029216955.1. Classification (NCBI taxonomy): domain Eukaryota; kingdom Viridiplantae; phylum Streptophyta; class Magnoliopsida; order Asparagales; family Iridaceae; genus Iris; species Iris pallida. The sequence goes on along the minus strand of JANAVB010016727.1, from coordinate 83,980 downwards.
TGTCCAGGCAAGATATCTTGCTACTTTTCTTGTACTATTAAATACATGGTTTGTTGTTGTGCTAGAAGTTGATGTGTTATTAGAGTGTGTCTAATTATGACTTGGTTGCTATCGATGTGGTTATCATTGTTCGTGTGCATGTGTTTGACTTACGTGTATAGGAGACATCCCCGGATTATGTGAAGTTGTTCCTAAATAACTTTTATGCCTTGTCACGTATCATGCACGACATAGTGAGTAAGATAACATGGTGTTGGAATGGGCTTACACACTTGACTGATCATCAGTGTGAGTGGTCCGTGTGTTAGTATATATATTGATTAGATTGAGTCTAGTTAGTGACTTGTATAGAGATGTGGATGGCCCGAGTCATGGATGTGATTTCAGCAAGACATGGGAGGGCAGGAATATTAGTAGCCGTATGGGACAACCAAGACACATAAGCCTCTGTGTGCCATGTTATAGGCTATACTAGTGGATATATCCGGCAGCGGCCATGGACCCATTACGATGGAGAGGTATGCTAGTATATATTTTAGCATTGGTTGACGCTAATGCTACTCCCTTACATGCCCATACAGCCCAAAGTCGTCTTCGACATGTATTCACATAGATAGATAGCTTACCAGTTTATTTCTTGTATTTATTATTGTTCATATTGTAGCTTGTTATTTTGTATCTTATTACATCCATCTGAGGACCTTGTTCTTTTCCAGATCCGGACGAGCAACTTTATAATACCATTTACGGACCAGGTATTTAGCCCGGATTTCTTACAGAGGAAATAGAGGTTGTGCCCGAGGAGTTTTCCTGATCCAAGGGTTGGTAGTGATTAGAGTCATGGACATTTTATCTAGCTAGATATGTCCTTACTGTTTTATTATTTCAGTACTTTACTATTTTCAGCATTGTACCTTTATTTCCGTAGATATATTTCTACCAGACACGGTTATTTCAGACAGATCTTGTATTTGGATATTCAGTCTTATTTCTATTTCAGTCAGACCTTATTATATTCTTCTATGATGTTGTTGATATTCTGTGAATGAGATTATAGTATTATATTGTTGATATTAATATATTAGATTACCTATGACTATTGTATTGTAATTATAGGATTCAACATACTGCGATTTGGATAAGTCCATTAAATTAGAAATACTTATTCTAGCCGTACAGCTGGCATGCTCATGTCTTGGATTCCTAAGTATTTTGGAACTTGGGGATGATATATTTTTATGGTGGCCCATACAGGTCAGTTTTTCATTTTGGTTACCTAAATTACCAAGATGAGCCTACATGTTAGGATTAAGGAGTCTTAGGAAATCTCATCCACTTACTAAATTTATCGCCCTTGAATTCTATCTCATTATGCATCCAACTTGATTCCATACTCCTCTCATGTAAATTTGTCCTATCTTATTATACCATCCTGATACCGAATGACGTGGAGAAGGCATGCAGATTTCATCATGGGTTGACGAAGCCAGCGATATACTACTGCATATTCTAGAGTTTCGTACGCCAAGGTGTTAACAGAAGCCCGTCTCTGTAGAAGCATGGAATTTCAAGCACATCTATAGGCCAGAATTCCTATGCGCTTAACACTACATGCGCCAGGGAGCTCAAACGAAGTACTTGGCACAGCAAAGGACAACAAAAGTATAGACATCAAAAGAAGGTTTTTATTTCATATGAAAATCTACTACATGTCTAAAGAAAGGATTTACAAAGGAGAACTTTTACGAAAAAAAGATCCTAAAACTATAGCCAGGCGCAGCAACTGCCATGCGCCCCATTGCAGGCGCATCATCCGTCAGGCGCATCACTCCAGTGTCTCAGTCAGGCGCATCACTCCAGCATCTCAGTCAGACGCGTCTCTTCAGCGTCTCAGCTAGGCGCATCTCTTCAGCGTCTCAGTCAGGCGTGTCTCTTCAGCATCTCAGTTAGGCGCATCATGAAGTCTCGGCATATGTGCTCTACTTTAACCCGATCAAGTGCTTTGGCTAATGAAGCATTTATTGAGCAGAACAAGGGTGGGCAACCAACCCCACTCTAGCATGAGGAAGAGTTCTCCAAAGCCCAAGGAAGATAGGAGCACCACAATTCCGATCTGTAGCTCTTCCAGCATAACGGAGACGGGACTCGAACATCCCGATCTTTGGATGCAACAGGCACCTTCGGCCTGCATCGGGAGCCCGTGATCCCTATTTTTGGATATAACAGTCACCTTCACGAGTGTGTGTACGAAGACAACTCGATGCATCTTTACCCTCGGGAGCATCTTGTCAACAGAATGTACTCAAGCAAAGAAATTCATCTTCATTCGAGAAGACGGGAAAGAACGAGAAACAAACTCAAACCAACGTGCCAAGTGGCGGGCTCTCCGAATCCCATGTAATAAATTTGCATTCATGGTGATGAACCTGTTCCTCGAATTCAGCCAAGTCAAAACGGCTATTTAAATCACTCGAAAAACTCAATAGTCGGACCGATGAAGATATGCTATGCAACGGATATGCCGGTCAGATACCGCGCATCATACAGACGCGCCCATCAGTACCAAGCACCTCATAAGGATGCGCCCCACGCGTCCCCATGTGCCTACTGGAATGCAGATCAATGTGCCCACTCAAAAGCTCATCACCCATCAAGAGCATTAAATGCTGAAGTCTGATACGACAGCAGCCATGCCTCGATGACAGAGCAGCAACAGCTTTTTCAGAAAACGAAGCGCCACTGACGTCAGCATCATCATTACTTTCCTCTGACGGTTACAAGCCACGTGACCGACCAACCACTCGCATGCGCCTCCGTAGCCATGTGCCCGAAGATTTGCATGCGCCTTAAAAGCCATACGCCCAGACTGGTTCGTGACTCCTGAAGGTTATGAGCCAAAGTCTTCTCATGCGTCCAATCCTAGGCTCATCCTGTCAGATCACTCTCCACCAAATTTGAGATCTGAGTCACGGACATACGCCACGTGTCCTTTGACTCAGTTCAGTCCACGAAGGGGTGCTAACCACCCAAGATCTCAGCAACCGAAGAATCCTCTCAGCTGCCACGTGCCAGCCCATAAATAGAGCATGAAGGATTCAACCCACAAATCATGGCGCATCATTCACGTGCCCCCACAGCTCCAGCCACGTGGCGTTCCCACGTACAGGTGCATCCTATATATGTGTGCATGAACAGCCCAACCTGCTGCTTATAAATAGATGGATCATTTCCTTCTTCCATACACAGAGACAGAGATACATACACACACACAGAGACGAGAAGAGACACTCAACGTCCGCTTTCCCTCAGAACGTTCCGACATCCAGAGCAACCCATACCTTCAGAGAATCTAAAATCGTCGTCAGATCGTCAACGGAGTCAAAGCATTACCACTCGCTCCATCGACACAGGATCCAGATAAAAACAAAAGTGTACTCCTAGGACTACATCTAGGTCCTATATTGTAATACTGTTCTGTTTGTAGTTGAAATTCCAATTCAAATATTTTAATGGCAAACAAGCTGGCAACTCTGCTGGGGACCTCTTTCTCCTCCGATGAGCATCGTCACTGACAGTACGGAATGAGTCTCACAACTAGGATATAGAGGAGTATCTGCGTCCTGAAACATATCATAGAACTCCTTCACCTCGGAATTAGGATCCTCCGGATCAAAATTAGGCCCTGCCGCATCATACACCATATCTCGTGCAAGGTTTTGCACGTCTCCATAATCAACAGAGCATCCGTCGTCTTCGAGGACATCCATTGCAACATTATCATCAAAAGCATAAGTACCAGCTTCCGTAGCCTATCTTTCCGAATATAATTCACCTTGTGATGACCACAGGCCTTAATTACGTACGAAACCCTTACGGGTCAAATGATCTCTCACAGTCACCACTTCTTTGTAACGTCTATTGTGACAATTAACACATGGACACTTGATTTTGTTACCGTCCATGTACTGAGCTTTGCTCATGGCATACTTAAGAAATACTTTCATGCCTGCCTGAAAATCGTCACTCACACCAATTCTGCTCTCTTGTTGCCGTTTGTACATCCATGTACGATCAACAAAGCAACGATTCATCCTCGATTTGGATGTAAAAATCTGTATCGTAAGACAAACTAAACATAAGAATAGCTCGATACTTTAAACCATCCTCATAAGAATAGTCCGATACTCCGATCGGTATCGGTATCGGCCGATATTTTAATAAATTATTAATATTAATAATTTATTAATAGCTATTTGTTTTTCAATACCAAAAAATTCGATACTCCGATCCGAAACCACCGATATTACCGATACCCCCGATGCCGATACTCATAGTGATAGTCCGATACCGATACCGGGACATGCCAAACTATATCGGATCGGTATCGATCAGTATCGGGTATCGGTCAGTATCGGAGTGGGACATGCCAAATTGTACCGGTATCGGCAGTATCGGATCGGTATCGGCTGATACTTTAAACCATCCTCATAAGAATAGTCCGACACTCCGATCGGTATCGGTATCGGCCGATACTTTAATAAATTATTAATATTAATAATTTATTAATAGCTATTTGTTTTTTGATACCAAAAAATCTGATACTCCGATCCAAAACCACCGATATTACCGACACCTCCGATGCCGATACTCATAGGGATAGTCCGATACCGATACCGGGACATGCCAAACTGTATCGGTATCAGATAGTATCGGATCGGTATCGGTCAGTATCGGGTATCGGTCAGTATCGGAGCGGGACATGCCAAACTGTACCAGTATCGACTGATACATTAAACCATCCTCATAAGAATAGTCCGATACTCCGATCGGTATCGGTATCAGCCGATACTTTAAAAAATTATTAATATTAATAATTTATTAATAGCTATTTGTTTTTCGATACCAAAAAATTTGATACTCCGATCAGAAACCACCGATATTACCGATACCCCCGATGCCGATACTCATAGGGATAGTCCGACAGCAAACCCTAAACCCTACCCCTGTCCCCCGCCCTGTACCTAACACCATCCACCCCCCGTCCCCCTTCCTCCTCACCGCCGGCCCCCGCGAAGGCCGACCCCCCCACCCGAAACCGTACCCCTACCCCGAAACCCTAAACCCTACCCTGCCCTCCGCCCTCAATAACCTCCACCCCGTCCCCACTCCATTTCCCCCACCCCGTCGACCCCAGCGACAGTCGACCCCCCTACCAACCCGAAACCCTATATGTTATGCTAAACAGAGAGAGAAAGAAAGAGAGAGAGAGAGAGAGAGAGAGAGAGAGGGAAATAGAGCATACCTGAGAGAGAGAGACCCGTCGGAGAGAGCTTCGCCGGAGAATGTGACCCGTCGGAGAGAGCTCACCGCCAGAGAGAGAGAGAGAGAGAGGGTGAAGAGAGAAAGACAGAGTCTTTTTGGGTGGAATGAAAAATTCCTCCCTCCCGTCGGTTCAATTTAAGCTAGGTTACAGTATTTAGCGACGGACTACCGACGGATATTCGTCGCTAGGTAGTCGCTAAATAGCCACTAGATTACCGACGGAATGGCCGTCGCTAGTTAGACGCTAATTTATTGCGCCATTTTTTCTAGTTTTTACTGCCAAAATATGCGAAATAATAGCGATGGACATCAATCTGTCGCTAAATTTTCGTCAAATGAGCGACGGATGTGCGACCAATTTCGACACAAAAAAATAAAAAAATTATCCATTGCTTTCTGACGGTAGTCCGTCACAAGGTAGTCACTAGTCCGTCGCTATGACCGACGGATAAGATCCGTCGCTAATTGTCCGTCGCCAAATTACTGTATTTTAGTAGTGGTCTTGTGATTTTATTGACCGTGTTCACACTTGTGCCTTGATTGAGTCGTGTCATGGGTCGAGAAGTCATGAACTGAACTGCTATACCTCCTTGTCTTAAAATCCTGAAGCTAACCTGCGAGTCCACATTAGGGGCGAGGGTTAGTAGATATCTGTTTGCACCTGCGAGTCCACATTAGGAGCGAGGGTGATTCTTGAAGCTAACCTGCGAGTCCACATTAGGGGCGAGGGTTAGTAGTTATTGGTCCACACCTGCGAGTCCACATTAGGGACGAGGGCGATTTCTGAAGCTAACCTGCGAGTCCGCACTAGGGGCGAGGGTTAGTAGTTGATCAAACCTGTGAGTCCACACTAGGGGCGAGGGTTTGAGAATTCAATTTGGTTATCCGTTGACATCTTGACATGAGTTCTCTCGTCTTCGTCCAGCAGTTTATTTATGCTAGTCAGTGCACAGATTCGTGTTTTATCACTGCTTAGTTTTACTTATTTAGTCTGGATATTTTCATGCATGATAAACTGTTAGAAAGGCTCATTTTTATATATCTTGCTAGTCCTCTGAGGACCAGATGATCTCTTCAGGTTTAGTCGAGTTTGAGTCTGGAGCAGTTGAGCAGGTTGAGTCAGTACCAGACCACGGAGTTTTACAGTTGAGATCGCCTTGATTAGCAGGTTGTATTCAGTTAGCATATGTCATATACTTTTCTCTTTTCGTCTATTGGTAGTAGATTTGTGTCCACCGGACGTGACATTGATTCTTGGATACATTCAGTTTATATTCATTATTGTTCAGTTTCATGTCTTATTCATTGATCTTGGTTGTGTCTTAATTATTCTGTGGATGAGATATAGATTACCATGAGATTCTAGACTGCCATGACTCGTGTATATTAGACAGCATTCTACCGTCGACACTGCGGCGTAGGCTGGGCTTGGATACATTTTGTATCTGAAAAGTGGATGCGGGTCGTGACAAAAAGAGTATAACATGAATCTTAAAAAAGAAATTTGAGTACAATAATAATCTGGTGATTGGGATGATGGAGATTAAGTCTACTTTGACTTATCTACTCCGTTGACGATCTGATACAGAAGTTGTAGAAGCTCGGTGGTTGATGACTTTCAATTGCAAGGGGACCTTTATCATTGAAAGCTCTCTTTTTTTCTGAAAGGTCTTAGCAAAGAAGCAGTTTATGTAGTCTCTCCTTCTTATTATGCCCTGTGTGTGTATCCCTCTGTATGTCTCCCTATACGAGGAAGGAACTATCCTCTATTTATAGCTTTTCTTTACTGGAATAGTTATGTGGGTATGTACAAAAAATATACTGTCTTCTACCTCAGAGACGCATGAGTTTGGGTAGGCGCATGAGCCTTGGGGGTTAGTGGGAAGTGAACGTGTTCGAGAACCACGTATAGCTCACTACATGTTTTGAGACGTGTTGCACGAATCTCTGCCATGTCAGCACATGATCTATTTGATGGAGATTAGCTAAGCATCGCATAGCAATTGGTTGCTAACTGCAAAATAACAACTTTTCTTTGAGTCACTATGAATCATTCAACACTGGAACGCATAGCTTCTCTTATTGCTTACTGCATATGATGACTTTTCTTTGAGTTACTATGAATCATTCATCACTGGAACACATAGCTTCTCTCATTGCTTGCTGGAAATGATAATCTTTCGATTAACTATGCATTGATCAACACTCGAACACATAGCTTTTTCAACTATTTTTTGCCAAATCCTGATTTGGAAGTAGACACATACGACTGCTTCGTTTACAGCTGGCAAAGTATAATAATGAGGATGACGAAATCACTGACACCTTCCTTGCAGTCTGAAAACTGCACACAGCTCGAGACTCGTGTATTCACACAAGAGACAAAAGTATATCATGCGGCTGAATGGACCATGCGTCTATCTGGCCTATTTTTTGAACATGAGTCTTCCTTGGTAAGCTAGCGGTTTCCAATTGAACATTTTAGACTTTAGACGCATGAAGCCTATGCGCCTCTTTTTTATATTTTTATGCTTTTATAGGACCACCTTCAAAAATTTTAAAACTTGAACAAGTTTTGACATACTTTGAACAAGAAGCATGAAAGAGAGAAAGAATTCTATCATATGGATCTTTGGACGTATTGGGTCACTTGCCACGCTGTCACTTGCTTTAACCAAATCCTTCAAGATTTGTTTTGTCTTTGAAATTTGTGGCGGTCGTTTCTGGCATTTACTTGGATCGAGGCTAAGTCAATTGCCATCCGCGATTTCAGGAATAGAAAATCATGAAACAGTTAATGTTGAGTTGATTATCTTACCTCAACATAAAGTCACATAGTATATCACCTAATAAGTTTTTGTCCCTATAAATAGGACATGACTTTGATAGGATTTTTCAGGATCACTTCAAACTATGCATCCGCTGATTACCATTCCAACGAATTTGTGCAAGCTTGTGAAGGGGTTGAGCTTCACCTTGTTGAGAATACTGCTCTTCGAATATGCCAGAAGTTGGGAAAGGATCGATCTTCAAAAGGTAAATTTTTTTGAAGTAGAATTCACCTTTTCTCTTTTTGTCACTTCTTTTTCACACGAAGTTTTGTAGCAATGACTTATACTTTGATCATGTTCTAAACTCAACATGTCTTCAAAGTATATAGGTACATTTATAGAAATGTGTACTTTGAAAATAGGAATTACACTGCACAAATAAGCAGGGCTATCGACGTTGTATTGTTCAAAGAGTACTGGTGCCATTCTTAGGCGCATGAAACGTTTACAGTTTCCAATGCCCCCTTTGCTGTTACTCAAAGTAACTGACTTTATACATCTGACTCCCCTTGAACTTGTCATATTTTCAGGAAACTCCTTGGATGACTGGAGTTCTTGCCATGATTTTATGCTTATCTTTCCATCGTGTACTTCATTATTATTTACAGTTTTATAGATTTGGTCAATTATTAGAACAACTGTTAGAATGTACTAATTCCTTTCCTGACTGGATCGTTGATATAGGTGAGGATGACGTGGTTCATACTTTTGTGCTATGGATCATACGGGGGAAGATAGAGACTCGAAGGCCAAAATCTGGAGATTAGTTAGATAATTGAGTTTATTTAGTTGTTTTTTATAGATTGTGAGACATTGTACCTTGTATCAATTATAAATATTTGAATATTGTAATTTAGTTTAATTTTGTGAATGAGCATTTATTTGTAATTTGAGCATTGTGGCTAGACAGCGTTCTACCGCCGACACTGTGGTGTAGGCTGGCTTGGACACAGACTCGTATCCCGAAAAGTGGGTACGAGTCGTGACACTTGGAGATGATCTTGCTAGTAAACGTGCACATACTCAGAGGCCGAAAGTCTTTGAAGGTCTCTGGATTATTCTTCTTAGGGATCAGGATTAGGTTGGCACTCGAGATCGCTTTAGGGTATCTGGTTCCTTGAAAGAAGGCAATGACCGCCTCGTGGATATCAGTCTTGATGATATCCCAGCAGGATCTGAAGAAGACGCCAGTGAAGCCATCCGGTCCTGGAGCGCTATGCTCATTCAGTGACCAAACGACATATTTGACCTCTTGATCGGTGGGTTGAAGCTGTAGCTGGGTGTTGTCGTTGTCCTCGATCAAGCGAGAGATAGCTTCCAAGAAGGCCGCATCCTTGTGGATGACACATTTAGTAAACAACTATTTGTAAAAGGAGGAAGCTGCCTCTTGGATATTCCGTTGGTCTTTGAGGGAGTGGCCGTGCTCATCTGTGATCTGGTGGAGGTTGAGTTGTTGTCTACGTCCTTTGATGCAAGAGTAAAAGTAGCTCATGTTCTTGTTGCCCTCAATGTCCCAGGCCAACCTGGCTTTCTATTTCCAAAATTCCTCCTCGACTTTAAGGTTGTACTTTAGGAGTGCTCTGGTGATGTTGAGGGAGGCGTAAGCCGAAGAAGAGCCCTCGCGAGCGAACAAAATCTTCGTACGGGTAACATTGTCTTTAGCGGTGCGAACAACCTGGAAGATGTCACCATATGCTTCATTGATCCAACTGTTGAGCACTTTTTGGGTGGCTTTTAGTTTAGCGGCCGCATGTTTGACAGGGTCTGGGCGTCGAGGCCACTCCAAGTGCTTGACACGATGACCCTAAGTTGTGGGTGGTGGGTCCAGAGAGCGAGGAAATGGAAGCTTTTCTTGGGCTGGTTGGTTTTTCTACTTATCTCAATAAGGAGCGGGGAGTGATCCAATTCTGTGGTATTGAGGTGTGTGAGTCTGGAATTGAGCTCGAGGTTAGACCAGTGCGAGTTAATAAAGGAACGATCAAGGTGGGATTATTGACAACTAGTGCCTTCCAGCATATTACATCAAGTAAAAGCGCTACTAGAGAATTGAAAGGGTAACAAGTTGGCGTTGAAAATAAAGTTGGCAAAGTCGTTCATCGCTGACGTGGAAGGTGGCCGGCGTCCCGATTTCTTCTCCCTGCAAGTGATTGCATTAAAGTTATCAACGCAAAGCCATGGGAGGTTGGAGCAACTAAGGTGGATGTTGGTCAGAGAATCCCAAATCAACTTGCGCTCGGAGATGTCGCAGCTCCCGTGGACGGCGGATAAGAGAGCCCGCGATTGAAACATGGGGTGTTTCATCCAACACGAGAGAGGCTGCCTCGTATCGAAGATGATGTCGTACTTCACGTCTGCCACGAGGAGGATCCATATGTCATGACTGCCGGTAATAGCAGAGGGAAAGCCCAACTGCAGCTGGATTGACTTGAGTTTCTTTGGATTAATTTTAGGTTCTATGATCACCAGAATGTCATTGTTGTGGATTCACTTGAGACATTTTAATCTTCGCAAGGTAGGTTTGTTCACGAGGCCCCGAATATTCCACGATAGGATGTTAAGTATTGAGGTGATGGGGGAGGGGATAGTGGTGAGCTTAGCGGAAGATCGATTGGTCATGGTCGTGACCTCTCTGGCACGTCTTTTGTTGGATTTTTTTAATGTTGGAGTCCGCTAATTCAGTCGCCTTCGGGCCTATTTTCTTGCAGTTGTCGACTGGGTCGGCAAGCGGGTGCAGGTATATTTCTCCTTCTATCTCGGCCAAGGCGTCGAAGTAGTTACTAGGACTAGCAAAACCTGCGTCAATAGCTTGTTGTAGCCTGGCCACTCCATGCCTATGTTGGACAGTAAATCAATATGTATGTACGGATCGATGAAGGAGTTTGAGGGGGCTTCCAGTTTGGGAAGGAGGGTGTCTTCTTTATTAGGGAAGACTGTATCTGTCGAGGAGTAAGTTCCACGAGAGTCGTTCAGGTGAGAGCTGGTCGATGGTAGTAGATTCTTTGATATCTGGGCAATCTCCTCCGAAGAGGGGTCATCCGCTCCTGAAGTGTGTCTGCGCTCAGTGGACACCTAGTCTTTATCCGACTCCTCGCTGTCTTCGATGAGACCCGGGGACAGGATGTCAAATTTGTAGTTTAAGTTTATGCTTGGGGTTTTGACAGTGGTGGCGGGGGCCTTTTTTTGGATTGATCTTGCTCACGAGATTTATCTGCGCTCTGATCAAAATAAATATGGGAGTCAGGTAAGGGGAGGATCAGATTCATGTCTTTTTGTTTTCTCGGTTGAGAAGGGTGACCGTCTGGGTTGCTTTCTTCTTATGTTCATGGTGGGCTCGAAAGCAGTGGTCGATAAAGTGGCCTCTTATGTGGCAGTGCCTACAATAGATGATGCTATTATCATAGATAATTCGTTGAGAGTGCATCTTGCTACCAAGCACAATTTGGATGTAGGTGCGAAGCTCCTTCGACAAATCAAGCTCCGTATAGATTTTAGCGTAGTTGACTTTAGTGAGGTTATGATTTTCGTCAGCCACAGCCACAAAGGTCCCAAAGGAGTTGGCGATCATCTTCATCGCTGCAGGGACAAAGCATATCAGTGGCAGGCTAGGGAGGGTGATCCAGGCCGAGACGATAGCCGAGTCTTCTTTCGGGTTGAAATTCGGAGACCACTTAGCAATTATCATGAGGTGTGAGTCTATCCTGCCGGTGCTTCTGATCAAGATGTTCTTATGGTTAGCCTCGGAAGATAGTTGTAAGAGGATGTGCTTGGGGTCCATCGGGGTGACCCTGTACTCAAAGCTGAGGCCCCAACTGGCGATCACTTCTTGGACCCGCAATAATTTAGGGCATCTGGTAGAGAACTTAAGGATGAAGACATGAGAGAAAGGCGCAGATAGGAATGATAGTTTGCCTGGGGTGAAAGGCAAAATGATATCATAAACATCTTCAGAAGGTGGTTGCTCGAATACTGGGAGCACAACATCGGTGATGATTGAAGAGTTCTGGTTTGATCAATCAGGTCAAGTCACTTCAGCAAAAGATCGAGTGGGTCGAGGCGGATGCGGAACTATCTTGAGTTTGTTCGCAATGGTGACTGGCATAGGGGATAGGTCTGAAGAGGTGATGAGCACAGACGGATGGATGGCGCCCGGGGAGCTAGGCGCGGGCGAGGTAGATGGCGCAAAAGAGGAAGCGCAGGAGGACAGGTGAGGGGGAAGGCGACCCCCGACGAACGAATGAGGTCACACAATACGAAAGGAGGCAGGGGAAAATGTGCAACAGATGGTGCGGGGACAGTGGATGGCACAGGAGAAGAAGCGGAGGAGGAGTGCACAATAAAGACATGTGTAGGGGGGTAGAGGGCCAGGTGGCCAGCGCCAATCAAAGATGGTGCATAAGAATTCAAAACATAGTTTAAAATTGCAATAGAGGAGCAAAAAGACAGCCTGGCAAAGCGGCAACGCAGGGGCCAAAGGGGCACACGCCACCGGAGGCGGCGACAGAAGGAGGCCTGGCGGAAAGCCAGGCGAGCCCGGCCGGCTAGGAGGCCAGCCGAGCACACAGCGGAGATGCCAGCCCCAATAGAGCTAGCTGGTCGGCCTACCAAGCAGGAGCCGAGGGAGAAAGAGCCACAGGGGGTGGCATGGCGGGGGCCACACCCCCTAGAGGGGAGCCCGTCCATCCCGAAGACCGCACAGCACCAGACGAGCAACCACCGAGAGGGAAACGACGGCGAGGGCGAAGGAAGACTACACCAAGGAGCCGGGGAAGGAGGGGAACACGCCGGAGAAAAATGGGAACACGCCGGAGAAGACGACCACGGGGCTGGAAGAAGGGACCGGAGAGAAAGGAATCCACGAACCTGCAGGAGGCGGCCGACGAGGCCCCGTCGGGAGGGCAGGAGCAAATCGCCGATGAATCCCCTAGAAATTGCCTGGAGCTGTGCTTCTCTCTCCAATATATATATTTTTGAAGGGACCGGAGAGAAAGGAATCCACGAACCTGCAGGAGGCGGCCGACGAGGCCCCGTCGGGAGGGCAGGAGCAAATCGCCGATGAATCCCCTAGAAATCGCCTGGAGCTGTGCTTCTCTCTCCAATATATATATATATATATATTTTTTTTTTTATTTACTCCAATATATATATATATATATATATATATATATATATATATATATATATATATATATATATATATATATATATATATATATATATATATCCTTTCCCTTTGTTCATGCTTAACCTACATGCCTAACCAAGCATTACCGCAGTATATCCTATGGCCTACCTATAAACATACAATTCTATGATATATCAGTTATCATGCCAATACCCCTTGTCCCTGTTACATATATCAATACATATGGCTTTATATCCCATCCCCATGACCAATTATTATCAATTAATAATTATCTATACCTTAAAATACACATTAAATGCTACTTACACAACACATACAGGAACACTTTATGTACCCTCGGCTTGCCTATATATACTATACGTTAATCCTTTACTTGACCATGCTACTCACACAACACACATACACACACACTAGTTCACCTAAGGCACTCTGGAACACTCTTCCATATACCCACACATGTGTGTACACGCACTCCTTCCTCTAATACAACTGTTGCTACTAGAAGCAGCTTCCTGCACAACTATGTGCCTCAACTGCTATTGTACACTCTACTTACCTCCTGCAGTACACAAGTAGTGATTTGCTCCGACTGTTGCCCAATACTGCAGTATAGCAAGTGGTTTATCTTGTTTTTCTATACCCTAAACTCCTATACAGACACACAATTGACTCACTATCCAATTGTGTCACTTACACATATGCACATACTCACCAACACATGCCACACATATAGCATATGAATTCACTCTCACTCTCTCACACATGGCACACCGACACAGCTGCTTGTCCATTACAAAGCTGCGAATGCAGCTGCTATTAAAGCTCACAGGGACTACAAAGGGCCTTAACACACACTAGGCAACCCCTTATATTATCAGCTCGCAATAGCTGTATCAAGTTACTAGTAATACCCTCTATTCACATACATATGATCAACATATATTTTACCAACACTGATACAACCATGCACTCTTCTCGTTATGCACAGTTGCACATCAATTACACTAGACCATTGACTGCCTTTGAGTAAAACTGAACACTTACTCCCTAAAGATACAAACTTACACACAAGCTCACCAACACTATAAGTGGACACATGTGCACTACTTAACTTAATCACTCCCATCTCTCCCTTTAATCTGGTACATTCTTATAGACATCTACATACACACAAAACTGTACACAACCGACCCTTCCTCTTATCTTCCTGCTGCACAGACACTTATAACTCTATACTCATATACACACATCTCTATACAGACCAAGTGAACACACCCTGGATATTGCACCTAGACACTCTTTAGTGAAACACACAGACCCTTCAATAAATTACATACTGCCCTAGAACTCTGCACTGTATGTGCATATAACCTCATCTGTTAATGCAGTTCCAACTGCTCCTAATGCAGATACTAATGAAGCACATAAGTGTAGTTTACGACTGCAACTAGTAGCCCCTTCAGGAATCCCCCTTCTAACTATGCAATTTACCTACACTCATATGCATAGACACGGTTCCTACACTCCCATGGAACTAACCTTAGGCAAATACACACTAGTTTATATCCCTACTACTGGACACATTTACTTACTAATATACCATCTATGTACCTGCATATTAATTCACTGCTATCGCAATCCTTTAACCCAATAATACCTGAGCTTTCCCTGCTGCTATAGTAGCTGTTGTTACACTACTGCTGTTGCACGCTATTTTTTTTCTTCCAACTGACTCGAGCCTCCCTTCTTGGTACACCCATTTCCTTCTTCCTCTATTTCTGATACTCCATTTCCTAGACATATAGTAGCTAACAACTACTAGTAAGCCTAAGTCCAATACCCCCACACAGTCAAACCAAGCATCATACACCCAGTTACACCCTTATCCCTCACTGATACCAAGTTTATTTATTGTCCCTATTTTCTGATACTCAAGACACATACATGGATACACATATAAATACTAGTGATAGGTATACCAAGTGATATGTATACAAAATTATATGCATATATTTATGTCAATATAATATTAAGAATATAAATAGGTACCTATAATACTCACACACATAATATATACATGTATCTACACACCCACCTATCACGCATACACACTGTCACAACCTATATACTACACACATGGGTTTGATCATATAACTCTCAATTTCCTGCTGCAAAATACAAGAGTGTAGGCAAACATTTTTGACCACTACACACAGGCTACCAACACTCATATCCACATGCCACAACCACTTATTTTATATAATATACACATTATGTAAATATACTATATATGTATCACATTATGTACATACACTATATACACATTATGTAAATACACTATATGCATTGTGTCTGACAGAGATTCGAGGTTTACCTCACATTTTTGGAGGAGCATGCAGAAGAGCTTTGGTACGAGGTTGAAGTTCAGTAAATCATATCTTCCGCAAATGTATGGACAGTCAGAGAGTACCATACAGACTTTAGAATATATGTTAAGAGCATACATGCTTGATTTTGGAGGTTCATGGGAGGATCATCTATATTTGGTTGAGTTTTCTTACAATAACAGTTATCAGACGAGTATCCAGATGGCACTATTCGAAGCTTTGTATAGAAGGAAGTGTCATTCTCTAGTGTGTTGGAGTGATGTTGTTGAGTGACAAATATTGGGATCAGAGCTAGTTATTCGTACTTTAGAGAAGGTGAAGCAAATTCAATGACATTTGCGAGGAGCATATGATCGACAGAAGCAATGCGCAGACAGTCATCGTCGACCATTGGAGTTCCAGCCAGGAGATCATGTATTTCTGAAGATTTTTCCTACCAGAGGGACAATTAGATTTGGAGGAAGAGGGAAGCTTAGTCCAAGGTATATCGGGTCTTTTGATGTTCTAGAGAGAGTTGGAGAAGTTGCTTACAGACTTTTATTGCTTAAGGCCTTGAAAGATGTTCATGATGCATTCCACGTATCTCAGTTGAGGAGGTATGTGTCAAATTCTAGTCATGTTCTGGACCATTTCAAGATTACTGTGGGGACAAGCCTGTCCTATAAAGAGCAGCCCATGGAGATTTTGGACCGTCAAAAGATAGTCTTGCGGGACCAGATCATTTCTTTAGTTTGTGTCACATAGAGGCATCATGTACCAGGCGAGTCGACTTGGGAACACAAGGATAAGATTACGGAGCATTTTTCTCATCTCTTTATGGGTTAGGTATGATTTCTTTAATTAGTCATTATTGATTGCCTTTATATTAATGTGTGTATAATTTTGAGGACGAAATTTTCTAAGGTGGAGAGGTTGTAAGACCTCTTAATTTTATATATATTTTAAATTATATTTTTAAGTTAAATATTGGTTATTATATATTTTCCCACTATTATTTATGATCATAATATATACTTTAACGTATCTTTGATTTTTGAAGTACAAGAAATACCAATCTCTAGAAACTTCCTTCATGAGTTTTGATCTAGACGAGTTTAAGTTTACTTTGATATATCATGTCCCACTCAAATGTGTTCTCTTGTATTCTATTTTCGTCGTACAACTTTTGGGTCAATTTAGGCCAAATGGTTATCTACCATAAAACTTGACATTCTTTCCAACTTGATTTCGAGACTCGACATCGATCCAACCTAAACGACCCAATATATAATTTTGACCTATTTTGAGTCTACTACACATACGTCTATGGTGTCCCACTCAATTGAGTTTCCATGTGCTACTTATTTTCAAATGGCACATAAGACCCGTTTATAGTCATTTTGGTGTTTATTTTGCTTAGAAATAATTCTAGGACTTAACCCGAGCCAACCTAACTTCGTGGGGACAACTCTAGGGTGCCAAATCATGGTAGAAATCTATTAAATTGAT
The DNA here is from genome assembly GCA_029216955.1 of Iris pallida. NCBI lineage: Eukaryota > Viridiplantae > Streptophyta > Magnoliopsida > Asparagales > Iridaceae > Iris > Iris pallida. Next base: position 66,809 of record JANAVB010016727.1, on the reverse strand, counting down.
TTAAATTAATTTAATAGATATATGCTCAAATCTCCACTAGTTTGACCAAAGTCAAATATCCTATTCAAATTAGGAAACCACTACTACTACAATCTAAGTTGATTGATTGGAAGACCAAAAACCCCCAAATCTATTCAAACCAAAAACTATATTTCCAAAGTGCATTGAGGATAAAACCCTTACATATTCACCCTAACTTGGCTGCCCGCTTTTTCTCTCCCAGTACCAAACCCAACTCTCTACTTCTCCTTGGCCACTACCCTCTTGTCCCCAAGACCGCTACCTTCATCACCACAAACCTTCGACTTTGAAGCCATCCACCACCTCTTCAACACCCCTCTAAACTTTCTCTATCATCCTAGCTACTTCCGGGAGCACCACGTTGCCTTCGGAGAGAGAGAGATCTAAGCTTTCTAAGGCACCAAAACCTATCGTTTTTCTCTAAAATTCTAGCAACAGGTTAGTGTTTTATAAAATAGGTTAAAAATAGTTTTACTCATCTATTTTGCCTCATACCAAGTCTAATGGATAGCCCTACATGTCGTCTTTCATTTCTATTAGCTAAATTATACTGTTCCACTCCGTTTGCTTGTAGCGTCCGTTACACCGAAATGTGTCCAGAATTGATGAATTTCGGTGTGGAGACCTTTTCGACGACTTCGAACCCTGTTTGATCTCAAACAAAACCTTGATAAGGCCTCTAACATCTATATCTACCATTTAGAATTATTGTTTGTGAATATTTGCAAGAATTTCATGATGATATGTTATCACTTTGTTTCTATCAAATTTTAGACACCAACACACCGCTCAAAACCCAACTTTTTGATTCCAAACTTTCGTAGGATTAATTTAAATATAATATAAATCTAGTAAATTTAGATAAAAAATTATATTTAACCCTAGTTATTCTGATTTATTCCAGAATAGATATTTTCTATATTTTTCATGAATTATCGCTTCCGAATTGAGTTTCTATGTGGCATATTGTGTTGATACTTTAATATAGGGATTTAGCATATTTTTGTAGAAGTTATTTATATAGAATTTAATCAGAATTTATTACGATATTTTCTATAAATTAGAAGTATATATTTTTAGTACATAACACTATATAATGGGTTGCCATTGCCATATATTAAAAAAAATTAATTGTATATATAAATAGTATAGGCTAGTTGACTATTTTGTGACTGGTTTAGTCTATATAAGGTAAGTATATATATATGGCAAGTATCGCGGTGATATTTATTTAGTTTGTTTATATATATTTTTAGGAGTTAGTGATTACTTGTCTATGGAGGTTAGAGACAGATGGATACTTTATTCTTTTGTTGGCAGTCCAGGCAAGATATCTTGCTACTTTTCTTGTACTACTAAATACATGGTTTGTTGTTGTGCTAGAAGTTGATGTGTTATTAGAGTGTGTCCAATTATGACTTGGTTGCCATCGATGTGGTTATTATTGTTCGTGTGCATGTGTTTGACTTACGTGTATAGGAGACATCCCCGGATTATGTGAAGTTGTTCCTAAATAACTTTTATGCCTTGTCACGTATCATGCACGACATAGTGAGTAAGATAACATGGTGTTGGAATGGGCTTACACACTTGACTGATCATCAGTGTGAGTGGTCCGTGTGTTAGTACATATATTGATTAGATTGAGTCTAGTTAGTGACTTGTATAGAGATGTGGATGGCCCGAGTCATGGATGTGATTTCAGCAAGACATGGGAGGGCAGGAATATTAGTAGCCGTATGGGACAACCAAGACACATAAGCCTCTGTGTGCCATGTTATAGGCTATACTAGTGGATATATCCAGCAGCGGCCATGGACCCATTACGATGGAGAGGTATGCTAGTATATATTTCAGCATTGGTTGACGCTAATGCTACTCCCTTACATACCCATACAGCCCAAAGTCATCTTCGACATGCATTTACATAGATAGATAGCTTACCAGTTCATTACTTGTATTTATTACAGTTTATATTGTAGCTTGTTATTTTGTATCTTATTACATCCATCTGAGGACCTTGTTCTTTTCCAGATCCGGACGAGCAACTTTATAATACCATTTACAGACCAGGTATTTAGCCCAAATTTCTTACAGAGGAAATAGAGGTTGTGTCCGAGGAGTTTTCCTGATCCAAGGGTTGGTAGTGATTAGAGTCATGGACATTTTATCTAGCTAGCTATGTCCTTACTATTTTATTATTTCAGTACTTTACTATTTTCAGCATTGTACCTTTATTTCCGTAGATATATTTCCACCAGACACGGTTATTTCAGACAGATCTTGTATTTGGATATTCAATCTTATTTCTATTTCAGTCAGACCTTATTATATTCTTCTATGATGATGTTGATATTCTGTGAATGAGATTATAGTATTATATTGTTGATATTAATATATTAGATTACCTATGGCTATTGTATTGTAATTGTAGGATTCAACATACTGCGATTAGGATAAGTCCATTAAATTGGAAATACTTATTCTAGCCGTACAGCTGGCATGCTCATGTCTTGGATTCCTAAGTATTTTGGAACTTGGGGATGATATATTTTTATGGTGGCCCATGCTGGTCAGTTTTTCTTTTTGGTAACCTAAATTACCAAGATGAGCCTGCATGTTAGGATTAAGGAGTCTTTGGAAATCTCATCCACTTACTAAATTTATCGCCCTTGAATTCTATCTCATTATGCATCCAACTTGATTCCATACTCCTCTCATGTAAATTTGTACTATCTTATTATACCATCCTGATACCGAATGACGTGGAGAAGGCAAGAAGATTTCATCATGGGTTGACGAAGCCAGCGATATACTACTGCATATTCTAGAGTTTCGTACGCCAAGGTGTTAGCAGAAGCCCGTCTCTGTAGAAGCATGGAATTTCAAGCACATCTATAGGCCAGAATTCCTATGCTCTTAACACTACATGCGCCAGGGAGCTCAAACGAAGTACTTGGCACAGCAAAGGACAGCAAAAGTATAGACATCAAAAGAAGGTTTTTATTTCATATGAAAATCTATTACATGTCTAAAGAAAGGCTTTACAAAGGAGAACTTCTACAAAAAAAAGATCCTAAAACTACAGCCAGGCGCAGCAACTGCCATGCGCCCCATGCCAGGCGCATCATTCAACTGGCGCATCACTCCATCGTCACAGTCAGGCACATCACTCCAGGGTCTCAGTCAGACGCGTCTCTTCAGCGTCTCAACTAGGCACATCTCTTCAGTGTCTCAGTCAGGCGTGTCTCTTCAGCGTCTCAGTTAGGCGCATCATGAAGTCTCGGCATATGCGCTCTACTTCAACCCGATCAAGTTCTTCGGCTAATAAAGCATTTATTGAGCAGAACAAGGGTGGGCAACCAACCCCACTCGAGCAGGAGGAAGAGCTCTCTAAATCCCAAGGAAGATGGGAGCACCAAAATTTTGATCTGTGGCTCTTCCAGCATAACGGAGATGGGACTCGAACATCCCGATCTTTGGATGCAACAGGCACCTTTGGCCTGCATCGGGAGCCCGCGATCCCGATTTTTGGATGTAATAGTCACCTTCACGAGTGTGTGTACGAAGACAACTCGATGCATTTTTACCCTCGGGAGCATCTTGTCAACAGAATGTACTCGAGCAAAGAAATTCATCTTCATTCGAGAATATGGGAAAGAACGAGAAACAAACTCTCTCCTTGCTTCTATTTATAGGCCGAGCAAATCAAACCCACACGCCAAGTGGCGGGCTCTCCGAATCCCATACAATGAATTTGCATTCATGGTGATGAACCTGTTCCTCGAATTCAGCCAAGTCAAAACGGCTATTTAAAGCACTCGAAGAACTCAACAGTCGGACTGATGAAGATACGCTATGCAACGGATGCGCCGGTTAGATACCGCGTATCATACAGACGTGCCCATCAGTACCAAGCGCCTCATAAGGATACGCCCCATGCGTCCCCATGCACCTACTGGAACGCAGATCAATGCTCCCACTCAAAATCTTATCACCCGTTAAGAGCATTAAATGCTGAAGTCTGATACGACAGCAGCCATGCCTCGATGACAGAGCAGCAATAGCTTTTTCAGAAAACGAAGTGCCACTGACGTCAGCATCATCATTACTTTCCTCTAACGGTTACAAGCTACGTGACCGACCAACCACTCGCATGCGCCTCCGCAGCCATGCGCCCGAAGATTTGCATGTGCCTCAAAAGCCATACGCCTAGACTAGTTTCTGACTCCTGAAGGTTACGAGCCAAAGTCTTCTCATGCGTCCAATCCTAGGCGCATCCTGTCAGATCACTCTCCACCAAATCCGAGATCTTTGAGTCACGGACATACGCCACGTGTCCTTTGACTCAGTTCAGTCGACGAAGGGGTGCTAACCATCCAAGATTTCAGCAACCGAAGAATCCTATCAGCTGCCACGTACCAGCCCACAAATACAGCATGAAGGATTCAACCCATAAATCATGGCGCATCATTCACGCGCCCCCACAGCTCCACCATGTGGCGTTCCCACGTACAGGCGCATCCGACATATGTGTGCATGAGCAGCCCAACCTGCTGTTTATAAATAGAGGGATCATTTCCTTCTTCCATACACAGAGACAGAGATACACACACACACACACACAGAGGCGAGAAGAGACACTCAACGTCCGCTTCCCCTCAGAATGTTCTGGCATCCAGAGCAACCCAGACCTTCTGAGAATCTAAAACCGTCGTCAGATCGTCAACGGAGTCAACGTATTACTACTCGCTCCATCGACACAGGAACCAGATAAAAACAAAAGTATACTCCTAGGACTACTTCTAAGTCATGTATTGTAACACTGTTATGTTTGTAGTTGAAATTCCAATTCAAAGATTTTAATGGCAAACAAGCTGGCGACTGTGCTGGGGACCTCTTTCTCCTCCGATGAGCATCGTCACTGACAGTATGGAATGAGTCTCACAACTAGGATATAGAGGAGTATCTGCGTCCTGAAACATATCATAGAACTCCTTCGCCGTAGGATTAGGATCCTCCGGATCAAAATTAGGTCCTGCCGCATCATACACCATATCTCGTGCAAGGTTTTACACGTCTCCATAATCAACAGAGCATCCGTAGTCTTCGAGGACATCCATTACAGCATTATCATCAAAAGCATAAGTACCAGCTTTCGCAGCCTGTCTTTCCGAATATAATTTACCTTACGATGACCACAGGCCGTAATTACGTACGAAACCCTTACGGGTCAAATGATCTCTCACAGTCACCACTTCTTCGTAACGTCTATTGTGACAATTAACACATGGACACTTGATTTTGTTACCGTCCATGTACTGAGCTTTGCTCATGGTATACTTAAGAAATACTTCCAAGCCTGCCTGAAAATCGTCACTCACACCAATTCTGCTCTCGTATTGCCGTTTGTACATCCATGTACGATCAACAAAGTAACGATTCATCCTCGATTTGGATGTAAAAATTTGTATCGTAAGACAAACTAAACATAAGAATAGCCCAATACTTTAAACCATCCTCATAAGAATAGTCCGATACTCCGATCGGTATTGGTATCGGCCGATATTTTAATAAATTATTAATATTAATAATTTATTAATAGATATTTGTTTTTCAATACCAAAAAATCCGAAACCACCGATATTACCGATACCCCCGATGCCGATACTCATAGTGATAGTCCGATACCGATATCGGGACATGCCAAACTGTATTGGATCGGTATCAGTCAGTATCGGGTATCGGTCAGTATCGGAGCGGGACATGCCAAATTGTACCGGTATCGGCAGTATCGGATCGGTATCGACTGATACTTTAAACCATCCTCATAAGAATAGTCCGATACTCCGATCGGTATCGGTATCGGCCGATACTTTAATAAATTATTAATATTAATAATTTATTAATAGCTATTTGTTTTTTGATACCAAAAAATCTGATACTCCGATCCTAAACCACCGATATTATCGATACCTCCGATGTCGATACTCATAGGGATAGTCCGATACCGATACCGGGACATGCCAAACTGTATCGGTATCGGAAAGTATCGGATCGGTATCGGTCAGTATCGGGTATCGGTCAGTATCGGAGCGGGACATGCCAAACTGTACCGGTATCGGCTGATACTTTAAACCATCCTCATAAGAATAGTCTGATACTCCGATCGGTATCGGTATCGGCCGATACTTTAATAAATTATTAATATTAATAATTTATTAATAGCTATTTGTTTTTCGATACCAAAAAATTTGATACTCCGATCAGAAACCACCGATATTACCGATACCCCCGATGCCGATACTCATAGGGATAGTCCGACAACAAACCCTAAACCCTACCCCTGCCCCCCACCCAGCACCTAACACCATCCACCCCCCGCCCCCCTTCCTCCTCTCCTCACCGCCGGCCCCCGCGATAGCCGACCACCCCACCCGAAACCGTACCCCTACCCCGAAACCCTAAACCCTACCCTGCCCTCCGCCCTCAACAACCTCCCCCCGCCTCCACTCCCTCTCCCCCACCCCGTCGGCCCCAGCTACAGTCGACCCCCCAACAACCCGAAACCCTATATGTTATGCTAAATAGAGAGAGAAAGAGAGAGCACTACAACAAAAAACCCTTTTAATGACGGCTAAAAAGCGTTATTGATGACGAACCATGACGCTTTTTTTTCCACAACAACCGTTATGAAAACGGGTGTTATAAATATTTTTTAAAAGCGTCATAAAATAACCGTCATGAATAGTTTCTATAAAAGCGTTATGAATAGTTAATATATAGTGCACAATTCAGAACAATTTTAAAACGTCATGAATAGATAATATGTATAGGCTCAATGTAGCACATTTATAACACTTTATACTATTCAAATTAGCATATTTATAATGCTCTATACTGCACAGTATATATTACATTCCAAAAAACTTAACATTATATGTCACCATCTTTATTATATTTCTCAAAATAAAGTACATATCAACATCTTCATTACATTGAATATTCAAATACAGAATGTACCCAAAAAATAGGAATAAATCTCTCTTTTGCTAACCAAATTATTAGAAATATTTACGTAAGTAGATTCTGACCATGGATCTTCTCTCTGCCATCTCTTGAAGATATCGGGAGTCCCAAAGAGAAGTAGTGTTGCATGAAGCAGCCTTTCAGTGTCAAAAGCCTCAATGAAAACTCAGGAATGTTATATCGCAATCGAAACATGGAACCTCATGGGCGAACGGAGTTTACAGCTCCAGCAGGTCGTGGTGCTTGCCCCGGCTTTGCTGTATCCTCCTGCAAAACCACCATACCAGAGTCGATTCTATCTCCACAAGCATTGTACTTGATAAAGTTTGACATCATTGTAAGGAATACTTGAAGCACCAGTACATAATCAATATAAGCAATTCCAGAAAAAATGTGCCAGCAATTTAATTACGAGTAGAGCAAAAAAGAACTTTGCTTAAGGTATTAATTTGCTCAAGGTATTAAAAATAATGAGAGAGCTAGCTATATATATAGAAGGCATTTGGCTCCTTGAGAAGCTTCCCTAGGCCATCACATTTTACAAAACCAAAGTACTGCTCATCGCTAAAGCATCAGCAATTGCCCCCAAATAGTTCAAGCATGAACAAGTTATTCAAATGGATACAAAAACAATAGTGTTTTAGGTCAAAACATCAGTATCTATTATGTATCATATGTCATTCTCATAATCTAGCTAAATATTGTTAATTCTAAAACGATTGCACAATCGAGGTCGGGTGGAAACAAGCCTTCAAAGAAGTATTGGACGAGTGATATGACCCATCTCAATAGCAAATGCCTTTTTTCTAGGTCTCTGAAAAAATGTTCAACGTGAGAACCTTCTAGGGAATGTGATGCAGGGACATATACCTACCTGACATGGGTTCATGTTTAAATAGATGCATTTGTCGTACAAATGCATGCTTATATGTATGGTTGCACCATTTTCTTAAATAATTCGATCTGGTCTGTACCAGATACAATGCCAGACTTTATTTTTTGCATTTTATGTAATTTTCATTTTTAGGATTAGTTATGTCTTCTCACAAACATTGTATTTACTATAAATATTTGGACAAGAGTCTTAATAAATTAGATCATACTCTAATCAAAATTTAGTGTCTATTTTTTTTTTCTGAACAAGCATCCACTAGTGAACTCCGTTTAGGGTGCAAAGATTTCCATTTCTAATGTTCCACTCATCAGTAAATACTGAGTCCAAAGAACCAGATCATTGATCTTGTCATTCCCATCACTAACTCATTTCTAAGTCGTACTTAACAAAGACAACTGCATTTTCTCCTAGTTGTTTTATGGTTCCTAATTTTGATGTCATGTTCTTAAAGGCGTTGTAGCGTCCTTCACATGGTCACAAATTAGAATGACATTCATTCAATTATTAGCTACACTATACAGTTTCTTGCATTCCTTAACATATGCATCCCGCTGTAATGTTGTGCCATCCTCCTACCAGATATTAGGGCTAAAATAGAATACAGAAAAGGTGAAAAACTAAAATGAAAATGCTTTAGCAGTATACGTACAGAGTAATCCCAAATGAGGGGGTTCACTGCATTTGGAGACTTTACTACCACAAGCTTATTGTCCTCTTCTGACGGGAGAGGATTTACAGTATTTCCCACATCTAACTGGTTCGCTTTGTCTGAAGCAATTTTAAGATAAATACAATAAGGAACAAAAAATTAGGTTGTATAAAACATCCAAGGTGATAATTATTAGCCGGACAATATTAAGGAATAGAGACTTCTTAGCACTTACACACAAGCCAAGCTCAACCAGAACCAAATTGTGATGATGCGGCTCGTTTAAACTCTTTGACCATTCCTTCAAACGAGCCAAAGTCCCTCTCTATCAATTTAAGGAGGACTCCAGAAGGCCGCCCTCCGCCACCTGGTTTCACTGATTGCCAAAAGAAGTTATGGTTCCAGATTTGCAAATAATGCAAGAAGAGAGAGATCACCATTAGCAAAGGGATACAGAAAAAAGTATTAGCTCCAATATATATAGGAGGTTTTGGGCAACAAAATTGGTAAAATCATTATAATTCACGCAGATTGGAAAGATGTCAAATCCCAATTCGATTGATATTAGAGGAACCAATATTGAACCAATGACATTTTTAAAGGGATCCTGATCCTGTAAGCCCTCAGTTCCCGTCCATCCCCTAAATCTTGTTATTTGCTTGGACATCCTGGAAACTATAAACTTTATCGGTTACGAAGACCCATGGTTAAATACACAAAGAAAATCTTGCAAACCTTAACTATGGCATTATTTTCTACCATTTTGTACCTCTTTGCTCTTCAGTTCCCATAAATTGTCATAATGAGCTTTTGCAACCCGTCTCCAATCTACAAGCCCTAGTCTTACAATCTTCCTATCTAACCTTACTAGTCATTGCCATGATCACCATTAAACCAATCTCTCCTCCACCGCCCTAATTGTCTTCGTCGTGTTTTCTCCCCATCATCCCTTATAAGTTCACCATCTGTCCCTCCTCCTTGGATGCAGACCTCGTCTCCATTGTCCTCATTTCCTCTACCATATCTTTTTATGCTTAATACAAAATCCTGGAGACATTCTAGTCCTTTTACATATTTCGTTGGCAACAACTCGAGCCAAGGGTTAGTTTATTTTATTCTAAGCAGAATCAAATAACGTCCTCGTCGCAGTTTATACTCCAAATAACCTCTAATAAGGGTAAGCGAATAACAAAATTAAGGGAAAACTATGTAAAGCGACAATCGTTACGATAAAACAATCGTTAGGAATTTTTGTAAAGGACAAAGTGTCAAACACATGGTGGAGTCAACCTGTGCTGCGTGGATGAAAGGAGGGAGAATATTTCCTTTGTTGTAGGAAGAGAGCACAATCTCCTCCAGCTCCATCTCCTCGAGCTAGCTCCCTTCTATCAGCTTGTTCAGCGCCTCCACGTGTTCTCTGTGGTGCCTCCCCCAGTGGAGCTCCAGCGTCTTCCTGCTCATGTGGGGCTCCAGCGACTCCTAAACAAACCAAATCAAACATTCCTCAAAAAATCAGTGCCGTGTAGTATCGCGTCGGACACGTATAGGACGTGCCAAGATCGATGCTTTGTGTCCGTGAGACGTAGCGGAAGAGAAAATACCAGTGCATAGGGAAGTGGCTTCAGCTCCAACTTGGAAGTCACTTTCGCCATCTTCACATTCTTTTCCTTCTCTTTACTTTTCCTTTGCCATTCGAAAAGGAGGATATGTATTCCCAAAGAAAAATTGGAAGAAAAATCGAACCTTTTCGTAGATCTGGAGTTTGGGAGAGAAATTGGAGTCGAACCGAAAAGGAGAGAAAATGAAAAGTAGAAAATTGGGGGAGAAGAGGTTTGAGGAGGAGAGATGCTGAAAAATGAATTTTCTCTCTCCCACTGAGCTTTTATATAGTGAAAGAATTACAAGTTTGCCAGCGCTCTAAAATATTAATGACGTTTTGTTTTATAAACGTTATAAAAAGCCCAGAATTAGCCCAAACCGTCATAGAAAAAAGGTATTTCTTAACTTGATAACGCTTATGTATCAGCCGTCATTAAAACTCCTTGTCGAGCGTCATTAATAGGTCTTTTTGTTGTAGTGGAGAGAGGGAAAGAGAGCATACCTGAGAGAGAGAGACCCGTCAGAGAGAGCTTCGCCGGAGAATGTGACCCGTCGGAGAGAGCTCGCCGCCAAAGAGAGAGAGAGAAAGGGTGAAGAGAGAGAGAGAGAGAGAGAGAGAGAGAGAGAGAGAGTCTTTTTGGGGGGAATGAAAAATTCCCCTCCCCCCTCCGTCGGTTCAATTTAAGTTAGGTTACAGTATTTAGCGACGGACTACCGACGGATATTCGTCGCTAGGTAGTCGCTAAATGGCCACTAGATTACCGACGGAATGGCCGTCGCTAGTTAGACGCTAATTTATTGTGCCATTTTTTTTCAGTTTTTGCCGCCAAAATATGCGACATAATAGCGACGGACATCAATCCGTCGCTAAATTTTCGTCAAATGAGCGATGGATGTGCGACCGATTTTGACATAAAAAAATAAAAAAATTATCCATTGCTTTCTGACGGTAGTCCGTCACAAGGTAGTCGCTAGTCCGTCGCTATGACCGACGGATAAGATCCGTCGCTAATTATCCGTCGCCAAATTGCTGTATTTTAGTAGTGGTCTTGTGATTTTATTGAACGTGTTCACACTTGTGCCTTGATTGAGTCGTGTCATGGGTCGAGAAGTCATGAACTGAACTGTTATACCTCCTTGTCTTGAAATCCTGAAGCTAACCTGCGAGTCCACATTAGGGGCGAGGGTTAGTAGATATTTGTCTGCACCTGTGAGTCCACACTAGGAGCGAGGGTGATTCTTGAAGCTAACCTGCGAATCTACATTAGGGGGCGAGGGTTAGTAGTTATTGGTCCACACCTGCGAGTCCACATTAGGGACGGGGGTGATTTCTGAAGCTAACCTGCGAGTCCATACTAGGGGCGAGGGTTAGTAGTTGATCAAACCTGCGAGTCTACACTAGGGGCGAGGGTTTGAAAATTCAATTTAGTTATCCGTTGACATCTTGACATGAGTTCTCTCGTCTTCGTCCAGCAGTTTATTTATGCGTAGTTAGTGCACAGATTCGTGTTTTATCACTGCTTAGTTTTACTTGTTTAGTCTGGATATTTTCATGCATGATAAATAGTTAGAAAGGCTCATTTTTATGTATCTTGCTAGTCCTCTGAGGACCTGATGATCTCTTCAGGTTTAGCCGAGTTTGAGTCAGGAGCAGTTGAGCAGGTTGAGTTAGCACCAGACCGCGGAGTTTTACAGTTGAGATCGCCTTGAATAGCAGGTTGTATTCAGTTAGCATATTTTATGTACTTTTCTCTTTTCGTCTATTGGTAGTGGATTTGTGTCCACCGGACGTGACATTGATTCTTGGATACATTCAGTTTATATTCATTATTGTTCAGTTTCATGTCTTATTCATTGATCTTGGTTGTGTCTTGATTATTCTGTGGATGAGATATAGATTACCATAAGATTCTAGACTGCCATGACTCGTGTATATTAGACAGCGTTCTACCGCCGACACTGCGGCGTAGGCTGGGCTTGGACATGTTTCGTATCCGAAAAGCAGATGCGGGTCGTGACAAAAAGAGTAAAACATGAATCTTAAACAAGAATTTTGAGTACAATAATAATCTGGTGATTGGGGTGATGGAGATTAAGTATACTTTGACTTATCTACTCCGTTGACGATCTGATGCAGAAGTTGTAGAAGCTCGGTGGTTGATGACTTTCAATTGCAAGGGGACATTTATCATTGAAAGCTCTCTCTTTTCTCTGAAAGGTCTTAGCAAAGAAGCAATTTATGTAGTCTCTCCTTCTTATTATGCTCTGTGTGTGTATCCCTCTGTATGTTTCCCTACGCGAGGAAGGAACTATCCTCTATTTATAGCTTTTCTTTACTGGAATAGTCATGTGGGTATGTACAAAAAATATACTGTCTTCTACCTCAGAGACGCATGAGTTTGGGTAGGCGCATGAGCCTTGGGGGTTAGTGGAAAGTGAACGTGTTCGAGAATCATGTATAGCTCACTACATGTTTTGAGACGTGTTGCACGAATCTCTGCCATGTCAGCACACAATCTATTTGATGGAGATTAGCTATGCATCGCATAGCAATTGGTTGCTAACTGCAAAATAACATCTTTTCTTTGAGTCACTATGAATCATTCAACACTGGAACGCATAGCTTCTCTTATTGCTTACTGCATATGATGACTTTTCTTTGAGTTACTATGAATCATTCATCACTGGAACACATAGCTTCTCTCATTGCTTGCTGGAAATGATAATTTTTCAATTAACTATGCATTGATCAACACTCGAACACATAGCTTTTTCAACTATTTTCTGCCAAATCCTGATTTGGAAGTAGACACATACGACTGCTTCGTTTACAGCTGGCAAAGTATAATAATGAGGATGATGAAATCACTGACACCTTCCTTGCAGTCTGAAAACTGCACACTGCTCGAGACTCGTGTATTCACACAAGAGACAAAAGTAGATCATGCGGCTGAATGGACCATGCGTCTATCTGGCCCATTTCTTGAACATGAGTCTTCCTTGGTAAGCAAGCGGTTTCTAATTGAACATTTTAGACTTTAGACGCATGAAGCCTATGCGCCTCTTTTTTATATTTTTATGCTTTTATAGGACCACCTTCAAAAATTTTAAAACTTGAACAAGTTTTGACATACTTTGAACAAGAAGCATGAAAGAGAGAAAGAATTCTATCGTATGGATCTTTGGACGTATTGGGTCACTTGCCACGCTGTCACTTGCTTTAACCAAATCCTTCAAGATTTGTTTTGTCTTTGAAATTTGTGGCGGTCGTTTCTGGCATTTGCTTGGATCGAGGCTAAGTCAATTACCATCCGCGATTTTAGGAATAGAAAATCATGAAACAGTTAATGTTGAGTTGATTATCTTACCTCAACATAAAGTCGCATAGTATATCACCTAATAAGTTTTTGTCCTTATAAATAGGACATGACTTTGATAGGATTTTTCAGGATCACTTCAAACTATGCATCCGCTGATCACCATTCCAACGAATTTGTGCAAGCTTGTGAAGGGGTTGAGCATCACCTTGATGAGAATACTGCTCTTCGATTATGCCAGAAGTTGGGAAAGGATCGATCTTCAAAAGGTAAATTTTTTTGAAGTAGAATTTACCTTTTCTCTTTTTGTCACTTCTCTTTCACACGAAGTTTTGTAGCAATGACTTATACTTTGATCATGTTCTAAACTCAACATGTCTTCAAAGTATATAGGTACATTTATAGAAATGTGTACTATGAAAATAGGAATAACACTGCACAAATAAGCAGGGCTATCGACGTTGTGTTGTTCAAAGAGTACTGGTGCCATTTTTAGGCGCATGAAATGTTTACAGTTTCCAATGCCCCCTTTGCTGTTACTCAAAATAACTGACTTTATGCATATGACTCCCCTTGAACTTGTCATATTTTCAGGAAACTCCTTGGATGACTGGAGCTCAGATGGAGCTTGGAAATACATCATAACATGTCTTATTCGACATGATTCGACACATTACGGGGTGGACCTTTGCGGTCCTGAGACCTAGCTAGATGTTTGCGTCCACTTGATGAGGCTTGTAACTGGCTGGTTTCACTGTTGTAGCATCTGTGATGAGATTGGGTTTGAGTCCCAATCAAACACTGTCGATGGCAAACAATGTGGGCAGTCGATGAGAATCTTGGACTGTGTGTCGATCCAATTTTGTATCCACCTGCTTGAGAAAACTGTCAGATACTGCAGAGGGTGACCCACACTTATAAACCTAAAGAAGAAGACTTGGGTTGATCACTTTCTAGGGAAGTATATGCCACCATCCTTATATGGTTATGGAAATATTGGCACTGGACTTATATGTCACAGTCTCCCCTCTTTGCAACTGTCTCTTTAAGTGCAACATTTTCGAGATATTGAGGTTTGCATTGAGAGACAAAATGATGGAGAAGGTCCTGAATGTAATAGACCTCCATCACCCACTGTCATGACTAAAATATAAAAATCCAGAGTGTAATAGATCTGCATCATATGTAATCATGATTTCTGAAATAAAATTATGTTGTTGACTTGGATATTCATTTTTATTGTAATTTTTTGCTTGTATTTCAAAAGAATCACTGTCCTCCAAATGTCGCATAACTGCTTAGAACCAAAAGATTGGTACATTCTGTATAAATTCCCATGTTCAAAAGGACACATGAAATTCATTGCTCATGATACACATATATTGAGTGCATAATTGATAGCTCAGTCTGAGACGCATGAATTTTTGCCATCATCTCATAAGATCACTGTTTCTACTTAACAACTGTTTCTACTTAACACGTAGATTGATTCAAACAGTTGTCAATCTTTTAGAATCTCCTTTTGATTTCGAGCCATTAATGTAACCATCGTCTGGCATAAAAATTGAAGGGTTTGGTATGATTTCTCCGAATAACTTGGGATTCGAAAAGTCATAAACTCCTTATGCGACTATCTGGTACAGTCTATAAAATAGGAAGGAAGAACAAGAAAGTAAAAACTTTACTTTCTTCCTTGCAACCCCTTGTCTCTTTAAGAACTCTTCTATCTCCTTCTACTCAATCAAAAGCTTTAAAGTAATGGCTCCCAAATCTGCAACCAAGGTGCCGTCGTCTAGCAAGAACAAAAGAAAATCGGCCAATGATTCGTCTAAGATCGCTCCTGAAGTTGTCCAACCATCGATCGAGGGTAAAGATTCTTTCGATGGAAGCTTGAGATTTTGATATTTTGTAATCAGGAATATAAGTCTTGACACATGAGCGAGGAAACTCGACTCAAAAAATGTGTAGACTAATCTCCCAATTACATGTATTGTTGTTTATGTGAGGCTTCAACCAAAAATGCATGTCTTGGCTTTACGCGCTTTTGAAGGCTGTCACATGAGTGTGATTAACTCTCACTTTATGCTTGGCTTTATGCGTCCATAGTTAGTAACAACCTGAAGGATAGGCGCGTACATACTTATGCGCCAATCTTTATATAGGCATAAGTTATGTGACTAACTCTCTCTCTTTTTCATCTTATAGTGCATTTCCTGACCAACATGCTTAGAGAGTGTTACCTAGATGCTCCTGAAAGAATGCGAGGCACAAATTATTCGGACCTGGTATCATATATATTGGCTCAAATCAACAATGATCAGCCTTCTTCCCGGCAAGCAATGATTATTAATCAAACTCAAAGCTTTCTACAATAAATATTTACTAGTGGTGACTTCATACTAAATAATAAGAAGTTCTTAAGACCAGCTTTTCTTTTTGGACATGCTTTTACATTGACGGGATATAACAACAGTAAGCTCAAGAAGGATAAACATTCTTGGGTGCTTGTATTGAAGAACTAGAAAATGTTTGTACCGTCTGCTGGACGTCATCTACCTTTGACGTCTTCTGTTCCTGTTGCCTCTTCGAGGAAGACGAAATATTCAATAACTCCTACGCAAGCTGGAGCTCCTGTTGGACAGATTATTCATCGGCCTAATGACGCCAATTATAATACTTTTGAGTGTAAGAACGAGAATGTCTGTTTTACTCAACTTGGCCTACTGCTTGGGATTATTAAAAGTGATGCCGGACCAGACGATTTGGGCTTTGCCACTGCAACCCTCACCATTAAGTTGCTTTCAAAAATCTGTCTTATCCTACTGGCTCCTCGAAATTACTGAACTGGATGCACAGTGACAGTACATGGAGTAATGTCTCTGAGTGGGTGTTAACCAATTATACAGTAATCCTGAAGGACTATGGCTTGTACTATATAGTCAGGGCTACTTGTTACGGGCTAAAAATAAATAGTCATAAGTTTGTTACACTCGTAGAGACGTAAAATGTAATACTGGTATATTCTTTACGCCTGTTGGTGAAATGGGCTTGGCTCTTCATGAGATGCAGACGATCTCTAAACTCCCCAGGGGTGATGAGCCTTATGAAGAATATACTCCAACAAATACAGAATTAGATTCTATGGGAAAGACTAACCCGGGCATGTTGGATGTGCATAAAGAACTGCTATTTTGTCATAATATTTGCTACAGAAGATACAAGTCAGGAGGACTGAAGGTCCAATTCCTCATACTAAATAATGGATAGACCATCTTTTCAAAGCACCCAGTAAAGAATCTGGTCAGAAGGATCACACTGTTTGTCCGATGATGACAGATGTGGAAATCTAAGATTTAATGAATGACCTTAATGAAAGAAACATGAGAGATGATGATACCAACACTTCAGCTTGTTATTATTTCTACCATCTACTTCATCCACTGTCGGATAAAGCAATTATAGAAGCTTATCTGATGGCTTAGCTAAGAAACTGCACAGTCTTTAGTGGTACATGAGCCATCAAGAGATTAAGCCGAAGCTTCATTCTCCCTACTGTGAAATTGGTGTTCGGTTATAAACTGGCCTTACTTCCAGCTATGGTCTGTAGCATTGACAGGGGACTGCAAAATTTTGTAGATAATGCATTACACAGTACGAAGGAAAAGGATTTCGTCAGATCAAAACTTCTATTTCACTATTTGATTTGTTGGTTGATTCGGCACTACCCAAAACTGATGCACCCAGGGCTAGAATCAGAGACCTTGCCTGAGGATAGCACTCTCAAATGGTACAAGGGTAAAACTTGGAATTTCAATATAATCGTGTCTTATAGAAGAGTGCTTGGATACTCGCAAGCTTACTACTTTTTTAAACTATTTCCGAAGTTTGCCAGTAGTGAAGAAGGCACTACACTGACAGATACATGTATAAATAATGCCTCAACTTTGTCGAAAGGGGCATTCCATTGCTTCAATCTATCCGTCCTTCGCATCTGATGTTGTGAAGACATAAGGATGTTCATCTAAAACCTTATTTACCTAGCCGATTTGCTCGCCAATTTGGTTATAGCTAGTGGTTTCTAGGAAATGCTAGCTCTTTTCTCTAATACAAAGGAAGTTTCCTCGATGGGATTAGAGCCTGGCAATATTATATTGTAAGAGGTACCAACACCTCCTTTACTACGCCAAAGAACGTTGATAGTGCCCAAATCTTGTATGCTGCAGGTAAATTCTATTGTAGCATAAATTCTCTATCAGCTGACTATGATCGTGAGTCAAGTTTCAAACTGAATACCAGACCAAAACCCTCTACCCAAGACCTCAGGAATCCTCGAAAAAATAGATTTTTGAAGAAGAGATATCATAGGGGCCGCACCTATTTTTTAATCCAAAACGGAGGCTTCTTCAGATGAAAAACCAAAGAAAGATAAGGATAGAAGGAGACGAAAATCTGCCCCTATATCCTCTCATTCTTCTAAGAAAGCAAAGGTTGTCGCACCATCATCCTCGACAAAAACAACCCGTCAGAAGAGAATAGTCCATAAAAAGCAAAAATCATTTGAGACCATCAGTCTTCTTATGAAATAGATCCGGAACTGGATGCTCCGGCAGTCGATGAACTAGCGATAGCTTCTATACCGCCAATTAATCCTCCGATTAAGGAAACAGAGATGATATCTCCACGACAGTCATCTCGTAGGACTCTTTCTCATCAAACTACTAAAAGTGTGAGCATTATAAGTTCACCTGCTGGGGTAACTTCAAAAGCATCTGACTTCTTGCCCAAGAATGGTAATGGTCCCTCCAAGCCTTTCCAGAAGATGAGTCAGTAGACGAGTGGGATGATAAGAAGGGTGACCAATCTCACGCAGCCTCTGAACTAAAATATGTAGTAGATGACGGTGGCTCAGCTTTTGAGAATATAGATTTAGGTAACTTTGGAGAGATAAAAGCCAGTCTACAAGTGCCCAGTGAGCCTATAATAATTTGTGATTTAGGACCTGTATTTCTAGCTATTGAACTGGAGGTTCAAAATGAATCTGAAGGTACCATACTTCCCTTCCAGCTTGAAACTAGAATGGTTGAGCAAGTATCTGCATAGCTTGGTGAAGGATAGGTGTTTTTCATAACGGAGAAGCCTGTTGAATCACACTTACTCCCGAGTGAACAACAAGGTACGAATACTACAATTCTTCACCATTTTTATATTCTTTTTCCATTATTCAAATTAACTTAATCGTCTTTCTGTATAACAGATGTTCAAGAGTCTTTCACTCCTCCATCTGAAGTAGCAGCTCAGACAATTACTGTCACATGATACCATTGACAAGTGTTCACCTTGAAGGTATGGCTAAAATCTGGATACAGAGTTTCTATTCCATCTTGGCAAGTGGAATACAAGGAATTATGGAAAGGAACATTCCTTTTACCCATACCAAAATACTAGCTATGCACATGATTCTAGCACTTGAAACTTCCCTGGTCATGAGACCATAGCAGAGGATTTGAAAATATTGCTTGACACTCTTGAGAGACGCGTGGTAAATCTTGGTCTCGTACGTCATTGCAATCTTTAAGTGATTGAATCCGATGTGCTCAGCAAATTGAATGATGCTATCCACAAAGAGAAAGTTGCCTTGGTGAATCAAGAGAGGCCTTCAAAGAACAGGTTCTCAAGGCTCGTAAGGAATACAAATTTCTTTCAACTTCCTCGGTCAAGTATGCTTCTTATCAAAAAATGAACGTTGCTTGAGTAAACTTTCTGCTGAGGTCAAAGCCCTCCAAGATGCTTATGCTTTGGAGGAATCTTCTCTGGCTGAGAATACTAGGCATCAGAAGATCTTTGCTATTCAATCAAATGAAGCCAGGAACAAGGTTGAAAGGTTGGATCTAACTCGTTACTTTGGAAGGCAAGCGAGCTGAGCTGACGCCTTTCAGAGACGATGCTTCTAAGCAGGCCTAAGTCAAACGTCAGGCCGTTAATAAAAAATAATCTGATATTGACAATCTGAAGAAAGAAATTTCATAGCTCTGCAAAGCACCTGAACATCTTTGAAGCTTTGTATTTTCATTTCTTTCTCCTTTTTGTTGTTGATGAATGAAAATTTTATGTATCTTTTACTAAATTTTGCAAATGAAAAAACTTATGCTGCTGGGGATATTTGAGCATTGATACTTCTCTAGCGGTATTATGGACGTAGAAAAATATCATGCTTGTGTGGACTTATTATCTGTAACATGCTTAATTTAAGCATAGATAATAAATACGAAAATTACTATCATAGGTAATATGGACATTACAGATATTATGTGGACCTATTATCTCTAACATACCTGATTAGGTATAGATAATAGAATGGAAATTAATTACTATCAGAGATAATATGGACATTATAGATGATGTATGGACCTATTACTTCTGGTGCACTTGACTGTCTACAAGTAATAGGGACTGTAGAAGCATGGAAAAGAACAAAAAAAAGCCCATGTAGCTCAGAGAGAAAGGGCCTCATGCGTCTCAGGAATCCATTAGAAATTCATGCGGTTCAAAAGAGCCTCATGCGGTTCGAATAGCTCCATGCGGCTCAGGAAGGAGCCACGTGGCCCAAAGCAGTTCGCCTCTACAGCTGGCCATAAAGCAACTGCCTCATGCCTTGACGGCAGCTCTGACAGAAAGGCGAAGTGACAACTTTGACATAAAGCTGAAATGATAGCTCTGAGATGATGGCATGCTCCTAGGGAAAAGAAGAAAATCTTTTATATAGCTGGCATGATCCGCCAAGTCCCAAAACTCTCTATGCGGCTATGCTGCTGCCATCTTCATGCGGCTGCCCTCTTCATGCGGCAGCCTCCTTCATGCGGCTGCCACCTTCATGTGGCTGCCTCCTTTATGCCACTGCCTCCTTCAGGCGGCTGCCACCTTCATGCGGCTGCCTCCTTCATGCGGCTGCCACCTTCATGCGGCTGCCTCCATCATGTGGCCGCCACCCTCATACGGCTGCTACCTTCATGCGGTTAGGATCGTGGGGGCCACCCGTATGCGGTTCACTTAGAGACCGCACTCATATGGCTCTGTCAGGATGTCCCACTCACGATAGTTGAGACACGTGGCGGTCCTCATAACAGTTGAGACACGTGGCTGTCTTATCCCCTCAGAGTTATGGCTGCTAGCAAATCATAACAACCAGATTTAGTACAATCACCATAATTACCCGGATCAAATCAGATTTATTACAATCAAACAGATTAAACACGTGGCAGGAGATCCGAGCTTGTCATGACAAATTATAAAGATTCGTGGCAATCAGCATTAATTGCCCATAAGGATTTGGCGCAATCAAAATTAACTGCCCAGATTTGATGCAATCAAGATTAATGGTCCAGATTATTAGCCGTCGACTTTTCAAGGGGGCAATCATTGCAAACCCTAATGATCACACCCCCACTTCTATAAATAGCAAGGTGCCATTCCCTTACAAACCCTGGAGAGAAAAGGGCTAAAGAGAAAAAGAACAGAGAAGAGAATTCCAGAGAGAGAGACCCCCTCCAGCAGAATACACAGAGGCACGCGCAGAAGAGCCTCCCCACACATTCCGAGAGCATTTCATCATCAGAGCCAAGGCTACGTCCGATCGTCCAAGGAGTAAGGCAGAGCTGCCGTCGCTTTCCCGAGCCTCTATCGTCACCCCCCAGAATCGAAAATAAATAATCGTACTTAGATTGCTGTACCTAGGTTTTCATTCCTAGGCTTTCTTTGTACGAGCGAGTTTGTATTGTGAGTCTAAGTGCAGTCCTCCTATAAAATTGTTCTGTACTTTTACAATCAATGGCAAACACGATGGCGACTCTGCTGGGGACTAACTTTTCCACGGCTGAGGAGTTGGTGACGCAATCAGACGCAGCTAAACTTGGCTCCACTCAACAGATGCTGGTCGCCCGGTTCGACCAGCAGTCGTTTGAAGAAATACTCTTCGATGGGAGCGCTGGCCCGGTCCAGCGGCAAACCCACACGAAGAAGGCCCGCAGGGAGTGGAGGCCCAAATCATTCGCTCCTCTCCAAACTCTCGAAGAAGTACTCTCTGTTGCTCAAGACGGCGGAGAAAACTCTCATGCGGCCCCACTTCAGGCCATAGAGGACTCTGCTGTCCCTAAGTCCAGCAGAAAAAAATACTATGATGCTGGACTTACAGGGGCAAAGAGAAACTCTATGCGGTCCAAGCCGCATAAGAGTGCCAGCCGCATGAAGAAGGCTCATGCGGCCGCAACCGCCAGCCGCATGGAGAAGACTCATGCGGCCACAGAAGTCAGCCGCATGCAGAAAGCCCATGCAGCCAAAACTGCCAGCCGCATGCAGACAGCCTGCACGGTCACGACTTCCAGCCGCATCCTGAAGGTTCATGCGGCCACCGCTCCTAGCCCCATACAGAAGGGTCATGCGGCCACACATACCAGCCGCATGCAGACAGCCTGCACGGCCACCAAACCCAGCCGTATACCATCTGCTCCATGCGGCTCACGGTCAGTCTTCGACCATCTCTCAGGCGATCCTGACCCCAGATGCTCTCATGTGCCAATCTCCGTAGATTTTTTCTACTATGCACCCTCAGGTGCTAGAAAGAAGAAGTCTCGGGCAGCGGGGGCTCGTCGAGCTCAGACAGCTGTCCCAACTTCTGACTATCAGGGTGTCCCGCTGATTATCACGCGGGCCCCTGATGGAAAGTTGTATAAAACTATCCGTGTCCAACCCCCGATGGCCAACGAACGGGATAGTTACCAAGAATCTTCCAACAATGATCAGGGACAAGTACTCATACTACCCCAACATCAAGGAGTAGGCAGGATGCCAACACACTCATGTGCTCGGAACTCCCGGGCCCACAAAATGGGTGACTTGTGCAACATGATTCTTCACAAACGCAAGGAAAGAGACAAAGATTTGGTGTACAGAGAGTCCTGTCAGGGACATCAATGCACCCAAGTCATTGTCAACTGCTACTGCAATAAGGCAGCAGTACAAGAAGACCGGCGGTCCGTCTTCCAACGGCTGTAACACCCAAGCTCAGAAGACGAGGCGCTTCTCGTCGCCTCCTGTAATTTTGCTCTAAAGATTCCTGGCAGCGGTAGAGGAAAGAAAACAAATGTCTCCAGTCCGAAAATCTCAACCAAGCGTTTGTCCACGACCGCTGCGGGAAGATTTTTCCAAGGTACTCGCTGAAAGACGAAGTCTGCCATACTTGGAGATTCATCGTCCACATCTCTGGGAGGCACTGGAGCCGGGGGTAGCACTCCCCCAAACATCTACGACAACCCGATATTTCAAGAAGATAATCCAGAGGAAACAGTTCACCCAACAGATGTAGTGGATCCCGACGTCCCCGAGGACGTCCACAACTCTCAAGATGAGGCGAGCTCTGAAGCTGGGGGTACCACTCCTTCTGAGTCCAAACCAGAAGAGAATATTCCTACGTACCCTGACGATTTCTCTGTACAAGGGTATGACTCAGATGGTATATTCTCTACCGTTCCTTCTATCTCTCCTCATGTGAGGATGGTGTTCATGACGGACAGCAACCAAGACGGTCCCAATGATCGCCAATGCATCGACACCCTGGAGGCCATACTTCATGCCTTGGTCAAGTCCGTGGATGAGATCAAAGCGGCCTTTCTAACTCTGCAAGAAAGGACGCCTGGCCAAACAAGCTTAGGTCCCGCGATCAATGTGGGCTCAAACTCAGCTGTACCAAACCCGGGTGATAATCCTCCTGAAATATCGGCTCCCACCGCTGTAGACGAGGCTAGGGAGGCAAGAAGAGAGGTCCAAGAGCTCCGGACCATATTCCACGCCCGAGAAAACTGCCAAGACCTTATGATACGACAACCGTATCCTGCTGCATGGAGAGATGTTCCCTTCCCTCCAAGATATAAACCATTTAACATTAATCTATATGATGGGAAGACATCTGCAAGCAGGTACATCACCTACTTCGAAGTCACAACCGACCATCTGCCTCATGATGACGCCATCCTTACACGGTTGTTCATCGGGGCACTGGAGGGGGTCGTCTTCGACTGGTATCGCAACTTACCGGACAACTGCATCTATTCCTTTGCTGGCTTCAAACGTATGTTCCTGGAGAGGTTCTACGAAGTAAGACAAGACGTGACAATTTCCACCCTCATGGATGTTGTCCAGGAAGAAAAGGAGCTGACAAAAAACTATATCGAGCGATTTTGTCAAACCGCAATGAAATTGCCTTTCGGTAACCCTGATTCCTCCTTAATTGAAATTTGCCAAAAGAGACTGCTTCCCACAATCAGCCTCTGGATGGGCAAAAGTCAGTTTAAGGATTGGAAGACATTCATCATCAGCGCCACTAGCGCAGAAGACAAATTGAAGAAAGCTCGCCAATTGGGACTGCACGTCTCAGAAGGAGAGGACAAGGGCAAACGCCCTAGCACCAAGAACAACAATGGTAGCAACCCCTCCAACAATCGAGACAACAAGGGCAAACAGGCTATGGTGGTCGACACAGCCCCAAAGCCCGAATCAAAGCCAGCAGAAAAGCAGTGGCCTCAGATGACCTACTCCTTCGAGGACGGCCATGTTAAGCCCATCTTGGACATGCTCATACAAGGAGGACAAATTCAGCTCCCTCCTCCAAGGCGTGAACCTCGTCCTACAGAAATTAAGAGCCCCAAGTACTGCCACTACCATCGCTATGTTCACCATACTACACAAGACTGCTACCAACTGAAGCGATACATCCAACATCTCATCGATTCTAAGGCCTTGGACATCGATTTCGAAGAGGTGACCGTAGCAACCAACATGGTGTCAGTACAATTCGGCAGCTTCCCTCCGACAAAGACTCAAGGTGGAGTAGTGCTCGTCCCCAGAGCAAGGATGAAGGTCGTTAACCTTCCACCTCCCCGAAACCAGGATGCTGGCCTAGTGCCCCTTACCACATCACGAGGGAAGGTTATGTGGGTCCATCCGGATCTGGTACCTGAAGTGACTCAGTCTGCACCTCCCTCTACCAGTAAGAAGAAGAGTAGGAAAGTCAAGTCATGTCGTACAATCTCGATATAGGTCGAGGAAGCTACGGCTGTCGTCACCCGGTCGGGTGCACAATCCCAACTTACACCTGATAACTCGGCTGAAGATCATCAGCCGATAACTGCTGATGCTCCAGGACCTTCGCAGCCTTCGACGACCGACAAGCCTAGGCCGAAGGAGACTCGCTTCAACAAGCTGCTCCGAAAAGAGACGCCTCATGGGTTGGAGAGGCCCTACAACTTTGACATCTTGGCACAATTGGCCAACACGCCGGCCAAATTGTCGCTATACGAGCTCCTGAGACTCTCTAAGGATGTCCGTGTCGCAGTAAGCGAGGCACTCCAGAATGCCAACACATATCTGGCTCAGTCCAATCTCACTGGGGAAAGCTCGCCTGCAGATCTCCAGAACAGCGCTTGCACAGGCACAATGCCTAATATCGTCTTCACTCCGTAGGATATGCTTATCAAGACCAACCTGCACGATCACCCTCTATATTATACTGGGTACATTGGCGATATCAAGGTGGATCAGATGCATATTGACCCCGGTTCCTCCATAAGCATCATCCCAAAGAGCTTACTACATCATCTGCGTATCCCATTGCATCGCCTGACGTCGACAAGCACCGCCATCAGCGGTTTCAATTCAGGCAGAAGCTATCCGATCGGAAAGATTCGCTTGAAGTGCCAAATCGGCGACCTTCAGTCAGAAGTGACCTATTATGTCATAGATGCGGACACTTCCTACAACATTCTCCTAGGGCATCCTTGGATACACGATTACATGATCGTGCCCTCTATACTGCACCAGTGCTTCAAGTACGTCGACAAGTACGACTTCGTGAGGACAGAATTTGCCGACATCGATCCCTTTAAAGGGGTCAAATCCTACTACTCAGATTCATGCTTGTACAAGAAGTCGAAAAAGCACATTGCCAAAGAAGATACACAAGCTCAAACTGAGACGACAACTGGATCGGAAGAACCTATGATAATCCACCTCCAAGCCCGTAAACCTGGCAGAACTGCACCATTTATAGCCACTCTACGTAAAGATGCAATCAGCCTCTCTGCACAGGAGGAGCAGATGATAATCCGACTGCCAAGGTCTGGCCAAGCACCAAGACCCACGACAGAGCCACTGACAATCAGACTGCCTAGAGCTAGTCAGCAACAAATAGGGGAGCTCAATCCCTCTATCAGGTCGATGACGATTCGTCTTCCCAGAATGAATCAGCATCCGAGCGCTAAGTCGGGGACTACTAGCCAGCCAACAACTCTCCGCCCAGCACCGAACACTAATCTGGGGGTGGCTAGTACGCCAACGACTCCACGTTCTGCTCCACCCATGGAGCCCCTGATGATTAAGCTGCCCAAGTCATCCTCTCAGTCTTCATTTACACAGGGGGTGGCTGAAGAAGAGTCAGAACTGGCCAAGTATATGGCTTCTCACACCGATGTTCCATCCGCAGATGATGTAATCCTACTGGAAAAGATACCTTACTTCATCAATAAAAGGCTATCTTTGAATTATCTCGAGCTTAATAAGCTTTATACAATGTATGCTATGGAACACGGTATAGGCACCCACCTGCACACGCAGGTAACAAATGTCTACACCGCAAACCAACTTACTCTAGTAGAAGACGCTTACCGCATAATCGAGGGAGAGGATCATCCAATCATCTTCGACCGGAAGAATGATCCACAACCCTTTAGGGTAGAAGAGATTGATCTCGAACCCGACACCGGGAGACTGCCCCTTTATCTGTATAGTTCCCAATCCAAGTACCTCATACAAAAACAGGGGTATGATCTGGAAACTACACCATGCTTGAACTACGGCACTGGACGACGGTTACCCTTACAATTGCCGGTCCCGACTGGAAAACCACGAGACTATTACAACAAAACCAGATGTGGGCTAGGTTATGTTACACTGGCAACAACCCCTGAAAGCTCAGACGAGGAATGCGACTGGCATTCACACTCAATCGGATAACCCACTTTCGATTCGGATGTCAGCATTGGAGACATGCTCAGGCAAGTCTGGTCCGTCAATATGGCATTTTTTGACGCCTACGAAGAAGATGAAGACATTCCTGAGCTTCTTGAGTTAGAGCCGTGGGCACAACAACTAGATGTGCAATGGGAGAAGCGGTTCGAACAAAGAGAGCCTCCCACCGAAGATGAGGTTGTGCAAATTGATCTCGGTGATGAGTCATCTCCGAAGCCCATCTTCGTCAGCAAGAATCTGACAGATGAAGAGCGGGAATCGCTAGTGCAACTCGTCAGAGAATACATCGACGTGTTCGCATGGAGCTACGAAGATATGCCAGGACTGAACCCCGAGGTTGTACTTCACAAACTCAATATTCATCCGAACGCAAAACCAATCAAGCAACAGCAACGACGGTTCCACCCCGACGTCATGAATGCCATTGAAGCTGAGGTCAACAAACTGATAGCCAGCGGCTTCATCCACGAGGAGCAGCATCCAGACTGGATCGCCAACATAGTACCAGTCCTTAAGAAGAATGGAAAGATTTGAATCTGCATCGACTTTCGTAATCTGAATGAGGCATGTCCTAAGGATGAGTTCCCCCTCCCTATCACAGACATCATGATTGACAACACCTACGACTTTGAGCGTATGTCATTCATGGATGGTTTTTCGGGATACAACCAAATCAAGATATTCCCTGATGACGAAAAGCATACATCATTCCGAACACCAATTGGCACATATTGCTATACAGTCATGCCTTTCGATTTAAAGAACGCTGGTGCCACCTATCAAAGAGCTATGAGCATTATCTTTAGAGACCACCTGTACAAGACTGTGGAATGCTACGTCGACGACATCGCCGTTAAAAGCCGCTCTAAGGAAGATCATCTGCATGATCTGAGGACAGTGTTCGACCTGATACGAGCGCACAATTTAAAAATGAATCCCACGAAATCCTTCTTGGGCGTATCCAGCGGGAAGTTCTTGGGTTTCATCATTACTTCCCAAGGTATCCACATAGACCCTGAGAAGACGAAGGCAATCATGGAGATGGGTCCCCCAAAAAATCTCTGTGAACTTCGAGGCCTTGAAGGGAGGCTGGCCTATATCAGGAGGTTTATCTCTAACCTCTCCGGACGATGTCAACCATTCATCCACCTTATGAAGAAGGGCATTTTATTCGTATGGGATGAAGAATGCTAGCGCGCCTTCGACAGCATCAAAGAATATCTAACGAACCCTCCAGTCCTGGTAGCCCCGATTGCTGGAAGACCATTCTTTCTCTATGTAAGAGCGATGGAACATTCTCTCGGTGCTCTGCTAGCGTAAAACAATGATGCATGCCACGAACAGGCTATGTATTACCTCAGCCGAATGATGATGGGGCCGGAATACCGATATACTGCTGTAGAAAAGGAGTGCCTTGCTCTGGTGTTCGCCATTCAGAAGACGCGACACTATGTCACGGGACAAACCATCCATGTCGTATCAAGAGTCAACCCCCTCAGGGCCCTCATGACCAAGCCAGGTGTACTCAGCTCTCTCCTTGCTACCTGGGCAATTTTATTGCCTCCCTACCACATGATCTTTGTCCCGTAGAAGTATGTTAAAGGTCAAGCTCTGGCAGACTTTTTAGCAGCTCATCCAGGATCGGAGTCAACCAGAATAGACGAAGAGATACCAGATAAGGTTGCCAATTCAAATGTGGCCTCTCACGATACTTTATGGCGAATGTTCTTCGACGACGCTTCTAGAACTGGGCCCAAGGGCAACATCGTCGCCGGAGTCGGAGTGGTGCTGATTTCTCCCTCCGGGCTGGTGCAATCGGGCTTACTCCCTCACAGAGTCCTACTCAAACAATGTGGCCGAGTACAATGCTTTGGTCATTGGCCTCCGACTTGCAAAGGAGCTAGGTGAGAGTATCTTGAAGCATACGATGATTCGCAGCTAATCGTCAATCAGATTCGGGGCTCATACGAAGTGCGTCATGAAGACATGATCCCCTATCACCAAATAGCGATCGACATCATCTCATCCTTGGAAGGGTTCTTCATAGAACACGTTCTCAGGCTCCAGAACATTGAAGCCGATGCCCTAGCAGGCCTCGTCGCTTCCTTAGCAGTTCTAAATCATGCTCACCACTTGGTTGACATCATAGGCCGTGAGTTGGTCTGTCCCAAGGACAATGTTCAATATGTTGAAAGTTACTCCGCTCTGACCGTCGACGAAGCACCAGACTGGAGACAACCATTCATCGACTTCGTAGTCTACGACATCCTGCCAGAGAATTCGAAGGAAGCCACTTCAATCAGAAGACGTTCCCTCAGATTCTTCTACGATACAGAGACAAAAATACTATATCGACGATCATATGATAGATTACTGCTTCGGTGTCTATCAAATACAGAATCCAAGGAAGCTGTACGCGAAGCTCACGACGGCGTCTGTGGGGCCTATCAGCCTGGCCTAAAATTACAAGATCACCTTCGCCGAATGGGCTATTACTGGCCCACGATGGTTGCGGATGCAATAGACTATGCACGAAAATGCAAATCCTGTCAAGTCCACGCAGATTTTATCCCCCAGCCATCCTAGTTTTTATATCCGACAGTGGCATCTTGGCCATTCGAGGCATAGGGAATGGACATCATTGGTCCGATCACTCCGCCTTCGTCCTGAGGACACCGCTTCATACTCGCAATCACAAATTACTTCTCCAAATGGGCGGTGTCACGACCCGCACCCTAGAGTAAGGGTACGAAACGTTGGTACATCCAGCCTACGCCGCAGTGTCGGCGGTAGAACGCTGTCCTAGGTCACAATATCTAACAATATAAAGCTTAAACAGTTTATACTCCCCGAATGGGGGTGACATGATAAAAGTAAACTCAATCACAACTAAGGAAGAAGAAGCACGATATGATATAAAACTCAAGGAAATACAGATAATAAAATAGCAGATAGATAGATAAATAAAACTGCTGAAATGGAAGGAAATCCCAAGTACATCAGAGAGTCTAAGTGTCTAAGATAAATACATAATCCCAGATCCCAAGTATCAATAAGTACAATCATCCGTAGCATACTGTAAATGAAAACATCCTAGTCTAAGGGTGTGTCATCCACAGCTAGTGGGGCCTGCTAATGGTCCAGGTCCAACATCTCATCTAAGGTGGCACCGTAATAGGTATCCACACCAGCCTCCTCCTCGTCCTCTGTAATATTTTCAACAGGTCCAGTCAGGACAGGAGCAAGCACAATACATCTCAACAGATCATAGCAGGTTAGAAAATATAATCATGCAATAAAGTAAGATACATGATCTGAAAGAAATACAGTATATAAATAGAGAGAGAACTGTAATAGAAATATCTACTATAAGTAGAGAACTAACAGTGGCTAGTGAGTCAGAGTACAATATAAACATGTGAATGGCATAGGAGATTCTGAGAACTATACTATGGAGTGATTCTGGGAACTATACTACTTGGATATTATTCACATGTTTACTTCTACTCCCCCGTACCCCCAATCAATACATAAGGATCCATCCAGGTTATGCTATGATTCCATGCAAAGGCCCACAAGGGGTGATACATGGATAGCCCATAAATGGGTGATTCTGGGAATGCCCACAATAGGGTAATTCTGGGAATGCCCATAAATAGGGTGATTCTGGGAAGACTCTGTGATTATGAGAGTACATGTCACAAGTGATCGAAGAATCGTGAAGCATAGTGATACACCATGTAAGTGAAACGTACAGAACATGTAGTACACGATGCTCCCTAAGGGGATAACATCTCAAGAATGGATCCATATAGTACTAATCCGTGTTACCAACGTGCCAGCATCAAGTAAAGTAATCTAAAGCAGGAAAATAATTCTAACAGGATATGAAATGATTAGAGAATGTACTCGCCTGGTATCTGAGTGTCCAACTGAAAAGTACTGTCCGAGGAGTGGTGTCTGGCTCCTATTCAGAACAGCACAAGTCACAACAAGTCCAGAATGGTAAAATGAAGTACTACAATGCATTCTACATGAATCTAGGTCAATCTAGGCCAAAGTCAACTCTTGGTCAACTCTGGTCAACCCTAGAAGTCAAACTAGGTCAACTATGGTCAAACAAGGTCAAACAAGTCTACACTAGTCTAGCAAGTCTATTCTAGGTCTAATAAAACTGTACAAGCCCAATCTAGGCTCACTAAGCTATACAAGCCTAGACCAAGCTATCTCACACATTACCTAGGCCTATACATAACACATATATATATATTACATATATATAGTAAATACACAAGTTGTATATATATATGAGACATATATATATACTTGTGTAACCTATACATCCATTGTAGGTATCTATACTAGGTACCCAAATATTACACAACTATATATTATATATATATATATATATATATATATAATATATATATATATATATATATATATATATATATATATATATATATATATATATATATACACATTACATTATATATATACATTACCTATTAGCATATATTTACATAGGAAAATAGGATATATATATAGAGAGGGTATGTATGAGAGAAGAATGTGAGTGAGAGAGTGACTGCCCCTGTGTGACAGTGAGGCTAGTGCGTGTGTGTGTGTGAATGTGAGAGTGGGTGAGGGGAACTGTGAGGGAAGAGGGAATGTGTGTGAGAGTGTTTGTGTGCAGGAAATTGCAAAACAGTGAAGTGAGAGAGAGAAAAGTGTGTGTGTGTTTGTGTAACCATTTGTGTGTCAAACTTAGGTTTCAGTCCAACCAAGTGACAGTCCTCATATAACATAAATTCAGATTTCAGGTTGCATCAATTAACCCATCATATGACAGCAAAAATACATGTAAATATGAACCTACAATCTCAGGTTTTTAATAAAAACTTAGGAATCAATTGACAGTGTATACACAGGTTTCTATATCAAAACAACTCAGATTTTTATATCAATTCTAGAAAGAAAAGAAAGAAAATCAATACATTAAACCCCCATCAATCTCAGGTATTTGTAAACTCAGATTTTTGAGTTCTAAACATTAGTGAACCCAGGAAATCAGTTTTTCAGAACCACTAAAACAGTCCACACCTTTCAACCCCATTTCGAATCCCAAATTCAATGAAACCATTTCGAATTCATCATACAGTTAGCCTAAGTATAAGTGAACAATATTAGGAGCTTAAACAGGCAATTAACTACAATTAGATTAATCAAAAGACTGCCAAAATTCAAATCCAAAAACTGGAAAAAAATCTGTAAATAAACCGTATCAGGAAAAATTGGGGAAATGGAAAATTATTCATCAAATTAAACTAAAATAACATACTAATGGTTGGTAAAGATTAACAACATTGTGTTCGTGTCCTAGAGTGTGCCTCGTGTCCACCACGACACGTCACGACGTGTCCAACACAAATAAGCTCGAAACAGTGCACTGAGACACAGCAATTTGGTACTGCGTCGTGCATAGGTGCACGCGTGTCGTGCACTCGATACGACGCAAACTGGGATACGTGCTCGTGTCAGTGGATACGCCTAGGGTAGACCTAGGTGTGTGTCACCCTATATCGTGTCCTCGTGTCGTCGTGTCTGCTGTGTCGAGCCGTATCAGTGGCTAATTAATATTGTGTACAGATCAGTAAAAAATTAGTGCACGACTGATTTCTTTTCAACCCGACCACGAAACCCAATGAAACTTTGGGGGAAGGATGTCAGTGCATGCCCCCTAGTGTCCACCAAGTTTCGTGTCCAACCAAGCCGTGTCGTGTCCTGCAGGAGCCCCGAGCAGCAGGGGACTCGCCTGGGCCGCGCGTGCGTGTCCGAGAACGCGTGCACGAGTGTCAAAACGATACGACACAAACTCAATTCAAGCTCAGAGCAAAAGAAACGTGTAAGCGATACAAAAATACATTTTTCCAATCAATTAGTTTTACAAAAACAGAACGAAATGTCTATTGAGACATTTCGTCAAACACCTATGGCCATCACTGATACGTGTCCGATACGGACACGTATCGGACACAAATTTCTACAAATCCTATTCCTATAAGGTCAGGATACTTAAGGGTAGGCATCCATGTAATTAAAACCAAATTTAAATAGGTGGATTAGGATTTTACCTATGGTGTTCTCCAACACAAAAACCCTTTGAATGAGGATTCCCAAAAGCCACCAAACTCCTTCAAATTGGTAGAAAACTGAGAATAACAAATTCCAACAGCAAGAAAACATCAATTAGAACCTATTGCAATTTGTTTGGATTAAAAAGGAGTTAAAATGGATTTTTTAGGGATTTTTGATGTTGGAAAAATACCTCTTTCTAAACTTGCTCTTTCCTAATGAGGCTAGCCCTAAATGGAGGAAAATATTTATAGGAGGGGGGTTCCCAATGGGTGTAATGGCTGGACAATAAAGTTTGGGTTAGGGTTAGGCACTAGTTAATGGGCTTTGGGCCTCTATGGCTAGTTATTGAATTAAGGGTTAATCACAAGTCATGGCTTATGACTTAAAAGTCTAACTTAAGTCAAATAACCATACGATGGGTCAACTCTAGTCTAACTAGGGTTGCATAACCTAACCAAGTCCAAACTCAACTAGGGTTAGCTCCTAGGTTAGTTTACCATGGTCATGCTAGTCAAAGTCAACCTAGTCAACCCTCATTCAAAAAATTCCAAAATAAATTCAAAAAATTCCCATATATTCAAATAAATTATAATAAATTCAAATAACCCCAAAAATGACAAAAATACCCTCAAACTAGAAATGTGGTAGTGACAAATCTACCCTCCTTAAAAGAATTTTGTCCTCAAAATTGAAAGGCGAAATGCAACTGATGAGAAGGATAGAATGTATACCTCACGGTCCAAAAAGATAAGGGTATCGCTCGCGCATCTCATCCTCCCGCTCCCAGGTAGACTCTCCTGGAGAATGATGCCTCCATGCGATGCGTACCAAAGGTATCACCTGGTTCCTCAGAACCTTCTCCCGTCGATCCAGTATCTCCACTGGCTGCTCTGGATAGCTGAGAGAAGGTCCAACCTCAATCTCCGAATGATCGAGCACGTGGCTAGGATCAGCCATGTACTATCTCAACTGTGATACATGGAATACGTTGTGGACCCCCACAAGTACAGGTGGCAAGTCTAGCCTGTATGCCACGTCACCGACTCTCCCGCTGATAACGAAAGGGCTGATAAAACGCGGGCTAAGCTTCCCGCCTCCACCAAAATGTATCGTACCACGAGTCGGAGATATCCTCAAGAAAACTTGGTCTTCGACCTAATCACAAGCAAGGTCTCAATTAATTATAATAAATAAATATGATTAATAAAACACAACAATCAAACCTAAATCTAATCCTACTCTAATCTGTACCTTAAACTCCAAGGGCCTCCGGTGGCTATCGGCCCAGTGCCGATGTCTGTCCTGCGCCACGTGAAGTCTGTCCCTGATGAGCTTCACCTTCTCGGCTGCGTCAACAACCATCTCTGGCCCCAGTAAAGCTCGCTCACCAACATTATCACAAGATAAGGGTGTACGGCACCTACGCCCGTACAGAGCCTCGAAAGGTGAAATCTCAATGCTGCCTGGAAACTGTTGTTGTAAGCAAACTCCATCAAATGAAGATAATCCTCCCAGGAACCTCCAAAGTCCAGGACGCACGTCCGCAGCATATCCTCAAATGTCTGAATTGTCCTCTCTGATTGTCCGTCCGTCTGGGGGTGGTATGCAGTACTAAACTTGAGCTGAGTGCCCAAGCTAATCTGCAGACTCCTCCTAAAATAGAAAGTAAAGAGACTATCCCGATCTGAGGCGATGCTGACCGAAACTCCATGAATCCTGACTATCTGTCGCATATACATCTCCGCCAGCCTCTCTGTAGACGTACCCATCTTGAATGGCAAGAAGTGGGCCGATTTGGTCAACCTGTCAACGATGACCCAAATTGCGTCTTTCCCTCCAGGTGTATGCGACAATCCTGATACGAAGTCTATAGTGATATGCTCCCATTTTCACTCGAGAATGGGCAGCGGCTGCAATAATCTACCAGGCCTCTGCCTCTCCGCCTTGACCTACTGACAGACCAAGCACCTAGCTACGAAGCGAGCCACCTCCCGCTTCATCCCGGACCACCAAATATGCTCCCTCAGATCTCGGTACATCTTGTTGGCACCAGGGTGTATAGAGTATTGAGATCTGTGGGCCTCCTGCAAAACCTGCTCCCTGAGCTCTTCGTTGGGCACACATAATCTGGAACCGTACCTCAAGGTACCATCCTCTGCAAGAGAAAACTCGCCGTCCACCAATCCTGCTTGAACCTGCTTTCGGAGACACCGCAGAGTAACGTCCTCAAACTGAGTCGCCTTGATCCTCTCCACCAAGTCCGACTAAATCTGCATCCTCCATAACTGTATCTGTACTCCGGGCACGATCACCTCAATCCCAAGGCTCTCCCAGTCTGCAAGCAAATGCC
Organism: Iris pallida; assembly: GCA_029216955.1. Taxonomy (NCBI): domain Eukaryota; kingdom Viridiplantae; phylum Streptophyta; class Magnoliopsida; order Asparagales; family Iridaceae; genus Iris; species Iris pallida. The sequence goes on along the minus strand of JANAVB010016727.1, from coordinate 31,737 downwards.
GATCCATGGTCAAACACATGGCTGTCGGATACCTACTCAAGGCATCAGCAACCACGTTGGCCTTCCCTGGGTGATACTGAAGTAGGATGTCAAAGTCCTTCATCAACTCTAGCCATCTGTGCTGCCTCATGTTTAACTCCTTCTGAGTGAACACATACTTTAAGCTCTTGTGATCTGTAAAGATCTCCACCCTCTCCCCATACAGATAATGCTTCCAAAACTTCAAAGCAAATATCACCGCTGCCAGCTCCAGGTCGTGGGTAGGGTAGTTCTTCTCATGGAGACGTAATTGCCTGGAAGCATAGGCAATCACCTTCCCATGCTGCTGCAGGACGCAACCCAGCCCCTTTCCTGAAGCGTTACTATAAATAGTAAAACCACCTGATCCTGAAGGCAATGTCAGAATCGGAGCTGTCGTAAGCCGCTTCTTCAACTCATCAAAAGCTGCCTGACACTCCTCTGACCAAACATACTCAGCATCCTTCCGGGTCAACCGAGTCAACGGCTCTGCAACCCGGGAGAAATCCTGCACAAATCTTCGATAATATCCTGCCAGCCCTAGGAAACTCCTGATCTCTGCAACTGAAGTCGACGCTGCCCATGCCTCAACTGCTACAATCTTCTTGGGGTCAACTGAGATACCATCTCCAGTCACCACATGCCCCAGAAAGTCCACCCGGTCCAAGAAGAACTCACACTTGGAGAGCTTCCCATAAAGCTGCTCCCTCCTGAGAGTCTCCAGCACTATCCGCAGATGCTCCTCGTGCTCCTCCTCAGTCTTGAAATACACCAAGATGTAGTCTATGAACACCACCACAAACTGATCTAGATACTGGTGGAACACCTTGTTTATTAGGTTCATAAACACTGCTGGTGCATTGGTTAGCCCAAACGGCATAACCAAAAACTTAAACTGCCCGTACCGCGTCCTGAAAGCGGTCTTGGGAATATCCTCCCTCTTTACCTTCAACTGGTGATATCCCGACCTCAGATCAATCTTGGAAAATACCCGAGCTCTGCTCAACTGGTCAAAAAGATCGTCGATCCGCGACAGTAGATATTTGTTCTTAATCGTGAGGTTGTTGAGTGCCCTATAGTCAATACACATCCGTACTGACCCATCCTTCTTCGGCATAAACAACACTGGTGCACCCCATGGCGACGAACTCGAGCGGATGAAGCCCTTGTCCTGCAGCTCATATACTTGCTTCTTCAGCTCCACTAGCTCACTGTTGTTTACCCGATAGACATACTGAGAGATGGGTTCCGCTCCTGGAACCAAGTCTATCGAGAACTCTATGTCTCTGTCTGGTGGCAATCCCGACAATTCCTCTTGGAAAATATCTATATACTCTGCTATCAAGGGGTGTGGAATCGCCTGCTCCTCAACCGAGACTCCGCAGAAAACTTTGCTGCTCTGCTCCGCCCGACGTCTGGAGTACTCGAACTCTGGCTCCCCCAGTACTTTGAAGAGAACTCTACCCCCTCTGTAATCAATACTGGCGTGGTACCTGCTCAACCAATCCATGCTGAGTACTATATCGTAGTTCGGCAATGGCATTACGAGCAGGCTCACCTCCAACTCACGGCCTCCCAAAACAACTCTTCGACCCTTACTGATATGAAACTATACGAAGCACCGAAATCGAATAATACAAATGCTAGACTGGAGTCGAGGAGAATCGAACCTGCGATCAGCTCTCCTACCACCTCTGTATCCTCAGCCGCCATGGCAAAAGCTCGCCCCGGCTGGCCTCCCCTGGCCTGCTGCTGGTGCTGAACAAATCTCTGCTGCTAGGTCGGCAGGGTTGGTCCCCTCTGCTTTCCTGCTGCTGCCCTGGCTCCTCCTTCCTGAGCTGCTCATTCTGTGGTCAAGGTACACTCTCTCATCTAGTAATCTCCTGAGCCATATACCAGGCACTTGCCCAGCCTCTTCCTACACTCGTTCCATTCATGCCCTGGCTTCTTACAATAAGCACAGGTGGTGGCCTGCTGCCTCGGTGCCTGCTGCTGTACCCTCTGCTGCTGATGCTGTACTGGCTGGTGCCTCGGCTGCTGAAACTGCTGTGGCTGGAACCTCTGCTGCTAGTGGTGCTGCTGGTACTACTGCTGGAAATATGGCCTCTTGGCCGGTCCTCCGCTACTGCTGCCTTCCTGGGAGTCTCGCCCCCTCTTGAGCCTAAGCTCAAGATCATCCTCTGCAGCTAGTACGTCCACCAGGATCTCCTCAAATGTAGCACTACGGGCGTTCTTGGTGTAGGACTTGACCTCCTTTACCAAGCCCTTCCGGAACCTCCGGGCCTTCGTCGACTCTGACAAGTCCTCCATAAATCTCCTCAGGCGATAGAACTCTCCTGCGTACTCCTCTACGGACTGGCTCCCCTCGACTAGGGCCTCGAACTGGGTCTCGAGGGCTCCCAGTGCTGTGTCTGGAAAGAACTTCTCCTTGAACAGCTTCTTGAATGCTGCCCAAGTCCGTTCTGCTGTGCCAACCCTCGGGTCGGTCTGGTACCAGGTACGGGCCAGATCCTGTATCATGCTAGCCGCTGCCTCTATCTGGAGCCTCGTCGGGATCTCAGCCAATCTAAAAATATCCTCCATATGCTCGATCCATTCATCGGCATACAAGATCCCCTCTGTCCCCCGGAAGTCTCTAGGGTGCATCTTCTGGAAATCTTGGATGCCCTTCTCCCGTGGCTGGTACGGCTGCAGGGCTGCCGCTGGTTGAGCTACGACTCTCTCCACTGCGGTCACTGCCAGCTCAATGCCTCGAGTGAGCTCTACCGTGTGCCTCTGCTGCTGGGTCTGCTGACCCTCCATGTACTGCCGGAAGAAAGCTAACAGCTGAACAACGTCAACTGTCCCTGCAGGTGGCTGCTACTGGAAGGGCTCCTCTACGATGACTGGGTCCTGCCTTCGAGTCGGTGGAGGCATACCCCCTGCTGCTGCTGCTGGAGCCTCAATACGAACAGAGGTGGCAAGAGCTGCAGTCTTCTATCTCTGCTGAACAGTGCATCGAGGTGCTATCATGTGCACTTTGGTGCTAACCTGTTCCTGATATATAATATTTATGTTATATTATAATATATCATATTACTTTCTGCACGGATACCATTATAATTGGTCAGCAATAGTAGTCTGTTTAGGATGTGTGATCGATTACTGTATTACGCTTAGGATGAATCTAGAATGGAACCTTCAGAAACCAATATGGATTCACAATCAACGTATGGTACTACATCTAGGAAGGATTATCGTATGACCATGACATGAAATTTTGTATAAATATTGTAAGGACATTGAGCACCTCTAGAGGGGGTGAATAGAGTGCGTGTGTGCATCGGAAAGATAATCACCAATTAAAATTGTTTAAGAAGTATCACAGGTATAAAGTATGGAGCAAACTATAAAATTTAAATGCAGAGAGTAAAGAGCATCAGAAAGGCAAACTCATGACAGAGCAATGTATATCGGTATCCCTCTGAGAGGACTAGTCCAGTCTCGAGTACTCATGCTTGATGTTAATCTACTATGGCACAAGCTTTAACTGAGCGCTTGCAGCCCCTTACAACCATGAGTTTTTATCCGAAGGACTCGCAACTTCAAATATGGCAAACTTGAAAACTAGATCATTTTCGAAGAGCCTTCTTTGTAACTCGAACAACCAAACTCTACATTTAATCGAAATGGCACTTGGCTCAGCTAGAAGTCGTTAAAGGCTAGATATGAAAGTGAATAGCTCTAGAATGCTTTTAAATAGAGTGAGATGAGAGGAATGACTGAATGATTTGGAATGAAAAGTTATTCTCTATTTATAGCATTTTTTAGGACAAAACTCTAGCAGAGTTCGGGTCCATAAATTTTGTTATTCGAAAAGTGGTTACAGATATTTAGGAAGACCAAAATATTTAGAAAATAGACTAGCAGAACTCGAGCAAAGGCGGGCCAAACTCGAGTAGAGTTCTCATATGAATATATGTTCAATTATGTATGGACTTTTTGTATTGGTATTGGATATTGGTTTGATATAGGATTGGATATAGATTTTGATATAGGATTTGGGTATATAGGTAAGCTTTAGAATGTGGAGTATAGAAAGCCAGTTGCCAATTCAATCAACCTTACATTGTTTTTAGACTCAATAAAAAGGAAAAATACAGAATAAAATGTAAAAACCGATCTTGATCTGCATATGTAGTTTCTGAACAACGAAGACGACGAGTAGTAGCTTGATAGATGTAGACGTTCTTTGTTTTTGTAGCTATAGTATATTATTCGTGTATCGACCAAAGTCTAGGTTGATTATCAAAATCAGGTATGACTATGACCAATGGGCCAACAATCTCTCCCATTTTAATAATTGACTGTGAGACTCGTCTCACAGTATCAGTATTTATATACGGATACATATTTTGTAGTATATTTTGTATTTTCTTGGTTTTCATAATGCTTTAAAAAATTTCGCAACTTAGAGATTTTCTCCTTGGCTGACATACCGTCAGTATACCGGTGTATACTGACGGCATACCGTCCGGACAAATTTTCCACATTTTAGATATTTTTTATTTTAGATATTTTTATGAATAGTATTTTAGATATTTTAATGAATAGTGTTTAGATATTTTTGTGACTAGTGTAGATGCATCCTATTATCCAATGGCTACTTGGTTTTCTTTGAATGGCTAGGATGGACTTAGACCTTCACATGGTTCACCATCCGACGATTAAGATTAATTCCTCCTTCTATATATACCCTTTCACTTTCTCTCTCCTCTTTATTTTTATTCTCTTTCACTCTCTCTTCATTTCTTCTTCTCTTCTCTCCCCTTGGAGCTTGCCAAGAGCTTGGCCTTGAGGCCTAGAGTGTGGTTTCGTACCCCTCTTGGTGGTGGAGTAGAAGATTAGGCTTGGAGGTTAACCTAAGCAAGTACATCTTGCCAAATTCATGAACAATATTGTTTGATTATCATTTTTTGTTTTCCTTGGTATTAAATGCTTAGAATTATTCTAAAATCATTTTGTTAAGAATGTTTTCCTTGTAATTCTCGTCTATATGCATGTTTCTAAATTTGGTTAGAACTAGGTTTTGATTTTCTGTTAAAATCCAATATTGACTTAGTAGAAAACTCGATATCAAGAGTGATACTAGTGTTACCATCATAGATCTTGGTCAAATATTTATATATGAGGTCCTCACCTAGCTTGTATACATAGATTTTGCATTTGGTGGAAATCTGAACCCGTTTCGGCATCCCGAGAACCTATTTTTAGAGTATTTTGAGGTATTAATCTAACAAATATCTTAATTTATGAAATCTAATAGTCACATATTGTAGGAAATTAAATTTCATGCGATTATGACTTTTGAAAATCTGAATTTCGATTTAAAATGAAGTTTTTATGGCCGAAATAAGTTTTAGAGTTTTCAAAAATCAACTTTCTGTGATGGTTCAGAAAATCTATCGGAAATCCGTGGAAATCCTTCGAAAAATCTAAACTTGCACCATAAAACTTGCTGTGACACTTCAAAAAATATGTCGGTAATCCGCAGTAATCCGTCGGATGATCCGGTTAGGCTGTTTTTGTCCGTTTTTGTCCGTTTTTGTCTGTTTTTGATATTTTCTTTGATTGTAATGAATTCTTAACATGATTAGATAACCTTGTATAGTTAGAGAATGATTGTACACCCTATATACACTTGACACTCACATGTTTAATTATTATTCTATGACAAGTACTTACTTTTTATTTATTACTTCTTACATGCCGTGATATGTGTTTCCTTTCGATTCTTTCTTATATGCTACGATAGTTGTTGCCATGTCTTCTTTGCTTACTAGATAGTGGCCCATCGTGGCGCACTCTTCTTACATGTCTTCTTTGCTTACTAGATAGTGGTCCGTTGTGGCGCACTCATGATATATGTCTTTCTTTGCTTACATGATAGTGGCCTGTCATGGCGCACTCACTTATTTCTCTATAGTCGCTCGTCCTAGCGCATTCCTACCTTCTAGTTTATTATATTTTCTTGTTGTGGCTTGTTATAGTGCACATTCTTGCTTTTTGTCCAGTCTCGCATGTCTCATGTCTAGGATGGATTCTGCGAAACGCCACACCCAGAATCCAACAAGAAAATGTTAAGGACTAAACAACTAGCTTGATTACCTAGATCATTTGAGACTTTCCCAGTTACCTATTGCTCCTTTGGTCTTGGTCTTATATATATATAAATACATGAGATTTGGAGCTATTTGTCATGATGAGCACTCTTCCAGCACACCGTCGAGTGGGGCACTTCTCTAGGACACATGTATCTTACTACAGTGTGTCTGCTATACTTGTTTTTCTTTTGGCTTGGATCATTCATGTAGTAGCAGGCAGGTAATTGGACTTGGATTTTTCAAACTTGCATATGTTAGTAATTAGGATTGTGATAACCCTAATTAGCTAATGTATAATGCCGTACTCATTATTTGGTCGTAATTGTTGTATGGAATCTAGTTTTGTCTAGGTAGTGTCCGGATTTGTTTATTTCAGTGCATCTTTGTTTATGCTTTACTTTTGCCGATAAATGATTAGATACTAAAGTTCTGTTTAGGAGAAAGATTACAACCCTGGTCCTTGTTTGGTTTACGGGTTGTAACTTGGGTTCCGGAATAGTTCCTAAGTCATCTTATCCTTTGTCGTTCTATATAGACCTAACATGCTCACATGCTCCAGTTACCTAACATGCTCACATGTTCTAGTTACCCTACATGCTCACACGTTCCAATTATCTTACATGTTCCAGTTATCTTACATGCTCACATGTTCAGTTTAATTCACATGTCCACAGTTTATATTATATCACATGTCGTTTACTTTATGCTACGTGTTGCTTTACTTAGTCTTTTCTATTCTCGAGATAAGTGCATTGGTAGCACACGAGTCTCAATTTAATTTTACTTATTTATGTCTCTATCCATTGCTATGTTAGTTATCGCTAGTTTTAGTTCATAGTTTGGCTTCCTTTGTGGTACTTGCTATTGGGGGTCTGACCCCACTAGTTTTGTTTGGCTAGATATGGTAGAGATGTCCGAGGATCTTCCATACCTTCCACTCGTTGGTGATTACCCAGAGCATCAGAGTACCTGAGTGGGTTCCTTCTTTTCACCCACTAGTTATGTACATTATTCTTTTGAGGCTTTTCGCCACCGAGCACTTGTTTAGCTCGTGTTTGGACTTGACATTTAGCCTACGGGCCAGAACATGATTTGCATTATTCTAGACTATAGCTAGAGCTTATCATGTATGACTATTACTCTTTGTTAGTCTTCACTCTGTATTACTAGCTTAATGATCATTGATATATGATAGTTTGGGACGCTTTACTATTTTATATTCTAATTGGTCATACTTCTTGTACTTTACATATTTGCCTGTGATTAAGATACCTAGGATTCTTGACCTAGGATTGCCTGTTGGATTATAGTAGTAACCCCCATGTCTGTACATCTTATACATTATTTTGGAGTACTGGAGTACTTTGGTATAGGTAGCTGGCATGGTCCGTCCCTACTTGCCAGTATTATGTTTCTGGGGCGTGACATAGGTTTTAGTGGTGGCCCATGCAGGTCTGATTTATCAAATATGTGGGGGTTATTGATGTTTAGATATCTCAGTCACAATTCTCCTTTATTGATATCCTTCGGGTTATTCTATATCTCTGATCCTTTGACCTGATATCTGCCTTGATCGTTGATCTTTTAATGTTCCCTCGATTTGATCCTTCTGTCCTTTAACTTTCAGGGGCACCGTTCATAATCCTTTCGATCATCTTCTTTGGGTTCTGCCGATGGTAGGTCATCAATCTTCTGTTAGGCCAGTTGTGGAGGGTTAGTCTCAACATTCAGGGGCAGAGTTCAGAGTTGACCCAAGGGCAGTGATATCCGTCCATCTCGATCAGCCAGCTGTGCCCGTGCAGTCAGTATTTCCAGTTCAGCCGGAGTCTTATCAGTCAGTACCAGTCATAGGTCATCATCTACTTGAGGCATCGCTAGAGTCAGGGCATCCTGTGCCACCAGTACAGTCAACTGTCCGAGCAGAGGTAGTATCATATCATCCCGATGTGCATACATTCCTAGGGATCATCAAGGATATGATGGAGTCACAGCAACAACAAGATCTCGTTCTCCAACAGAGTATCCAGATGTTGATAGACCGTAGTGGACAAGGAATACCAGAAGTACTTCAAGCCGAAAATTTATAGCCAAAGGGAGTGCAAATTAGAGACAGACAGTACCAGTCATCAAGTCAGTCAGCATATCAAGCCAGACCTACAGTAGAGACGGTACGAGAGCACGAGCATATAGCTAGAAAAACCACATCCAGAACTGAGGGTCGTAAGAGGTACCATGCACCCATGTCAGGCTTTTTACCTCGACGTCCCTTACCAGTACCAGCATACAAACATCCACACCAGCACCAAGAGTTACCAGTCGTATGTTCCTTCTGTGGAAGGGGAGGGCACACTCATCATACTTGTCGGAGGGCCAACTTTCTATGTTTGTCGTGTGGATCACCAGACCACATGATAGGGATTTATCCCCGAAGGAGTTCAGCTGGATCGTCATACTTCCAGCCTGCAGTTCCATAGTTCGGGGCACCATCACTAGTTCAACAGAAGCGAGCTAAGAGGCAGAAAGACCAGCAACAATATCAGACAGAACAAAAAGGATGTACCTACTGTAGGAAGAAGGGACATCTTAGATCAGTTTGTTGGACGGTCGATGGGCGATGCTTCCGATGTGCAGCGAAGGACCATCTAGTTAGCACTTGTCCTTATTTGACATCTAGAGGACGACCAGCTACACCAGATGTACCACCTCAGTCTTTTCAGTCTCCTCAGTCATCACCCCCAGCAGTGGATGAGCAGTTAGGGCCAATACTAGATGTTCGGCCGTTGGCACAGTATCCTCCGCCATCGCGAGCTCAGAGGGTCAGGCAGCACAGAGCGCGATTGTATGCACAGTCTCAGGGGCAGCTCTAGTACCTGCAAGAGGGTAGTACCTTGGGAGTCTCAGGTACTATCTTTATGGTCTTCTTTCAGTTATGCCCTTTTGATTTATCTTTTAGTAGTAAGCCAGGTAGTGGCAGTATATCTTGGGCTCCCGTCGACGGCCTTGTATTCTACCTATATCTGGAGTACGATGGTCGGTTTGACTTATTCAATGAGTGAATGCGAGTTTCTCGTCTCACTCTTCTGTCTTCGTATCTTGAGATACATGATATCTACCACATGTCTCGACTACAAAGATATGTCTTGGATAGAGTCATGTCTTAGACTAAGTCATTCGTACCAACTTACTTTGAGACTTGATCCTTATCTATTTTGGGAGTCAGCGTAGGCCATCGAGGACGGTTTCTATTCAACTGACTCAGGAGACATATTTATTCATATGCCTCCATCATTTCTTGATTGTGGTTGTGTTATTGCTTACGTATTTACTTATATCAAAGTTGTCTTTATCTTACCAGCATGCCATGCTTTGTTTTGATTGTCTTGATTTTTTAGCACTTTGGTTTGGTTTTCATGTTTGACAACATTTAGGATATTTCGAGGACGTAAATTTTTTTTAAGTTGTGGAGAGTTGTGAGACTCGTCTCATAGTATCAGTATTTATATACGGATACGTATTTTGTAGTATATTTTGTATTTTCTTGGTTTTCGTAATGCTTTAAAAAAATTCCAAACTTATAGATTTTCTCCTTGGCCGATATACCGCCAGTATACCGGTGTATACCGACAGCATACCGTCCGGACAGATTTTTCATATTTTAGATATTTTCAATTTCAGATATTTTCATGAATAGTGTTTTAGATATTTTGATGAATAGTATTTAGATATTTTCGTGAATAGTGTAAATGCATCCTATTATCCAATGGATACTTGGTTTTCTTTGGATGGCTAGGATTGACTTAGACCTTCACATGGATCATCATCCGACAGTTAGATTAATTCCCCCTTCTATATATATCCTTTCACTTTCTCTCTCCTCTCTATTTTCATTATCTTTTACTCTCCTTTCATTTTTTTCTTCTCTTCCCTCCCCCTTGGAGCTTGCTAAGAGCTTGGCCTTGAGGCCTAGAGTGTAGTTTCGTACCCCTCTTGGTGGTGGAGTAGAAGATTAGGCTTGGAGCTTAACCTAGGCAAGTACATCTTGCCAAATTCATGAACAATATTGTTTTGTTGTCATTTTTTGTTTTCCTTGGTATTAAATGCTTAGAATTTTTCTAAAATCATTTTTTTTTAGAATATTTTCCTTGTGATTCTCGTCTATATGCATGTTTCTAAATTTGGTTAGAACTAGGTTTTGATTTTCTGTTAAAATCCAATATTAACTTAGTAGAAAACTCAGTATCAAGAGTGATACTGGTGTTACCATCATGGATCTTGGTCACATATTCATATATGAGGCCCTCACCTAGCTTGTATACATAGATTTTAAATTTGGTGGAAATCGGAACCCGTTTCGGCATCCCGAGAACCTATTTTTGGAGTATTTTGAGGTATTGATCTAACAAATATTTTAATTTATGAAATCTAATAGTCCCATATTGTAGGAAATTTAATTTCATGCGATTTTGACTTTTGAAAATCCAGATTTTGATTTAAAATGAAGTTTTTATGGCCGAAACAAGTTTTGGAGTTTTCAAAAATCAACTTTCTGTGACGGTTCGGAAAATCCGTCCGAAATCCGCAGAAATTCATCGGAAAATCTGAACTTGCACCACAAAACTTGTTGTGACACTTTAGAAACTCCGTCGATAATCCACAAGATGATCCGGTTAAACTATTTTTGTCCGTTTTTGTCCGTTTTTGTCTGTTTTTGATATTTTCTTCGATTGTAATGAATTCTTAACATGATTAGATAACCTTGTATAGTTAGAGAATGATTGTACACCATATATACACTTGACACTCACATGTTAAATTATTATTCTATGACAAGTACTTACTTTTTATTTATTCCTTCTCACATGACATGATATGTCTTTCCTTTCGATTCTTTCTTATATGCTACGATAGTTGTTGCCATGTCTTCTTTGCTTACTAGATAGTGGCCCATCGTGGCGCACTCTTATTATATGTCTTCTTTGCTTACTAGAAAGTGGCCTGTCGTGGCGTACTCATGATACATGTCTTTCTTTGCTTACATGATAGTGGCATGTCATGGAGCATTTCCTTATTTCTTTATAGTGGCTCGTCGTAGCACATTCCTAGCTTCCAGTTTATTATATTTTCTTGTTGTGGATTGTTATAGTGCACATTCTTGCTTTTTGTCCAGTCTCGCATGTCTCATGTCTAGGATGGATTCTGCGGAACGCCACACCCAGAATCCAACAAGAAAATGTTAAGGACTAAACAACTAGCTTGATTACCTAGACCATTGGAGACTTTTCCAGTTACTTGTTGTCCCTTTGGTCTTGGTCTTATATATATATATACATGGGATTTGGAGCTATCTGTCATGATGAGCACCCTTCCAGCACACCGTCGAATGGGGCACTTCTCTAGGACACATGTATCTTACTACAGTGTGTCTGCTATACTTGTTTTTCTTTTGACTTGGATCATTCAGGTAGTAGCAGGCAGGTAACTGGACTTGGATTTATCAAACTTGCATATGTTAGTGTAGATCTCCTTCCCAGAAATTTAAAAGATTTTTATTATTATTTATTTTATTAGAATGATGATTTTAGGTTTTTATAAATAATTAATTAGTTAATTAATACGGTAGATGATTTTGTCATTGTTAGTAATTTGAGTACAATGTGACTAGAAATCGTAGCACGGACAGTGCAGTGGCGTGCTTTGACTAGTGTATCAGCCCAGGTAGGCATGTAGTGTGTGCAAAGACCCCATATAGGCATGTTTTAAGTAGATGCATACTTCATATTTTATTCGTGGGATTGACGAATATTTTCTAAATATTTGTTAATTTATATTTATATGATATTTTAATGGTGGCATGATTATTAGTGGGCCAATTACGTAGGAGTGCATTGTGTCACCCAAAACTATACAATTATTGGTTATGGTATTTTGTTATTATTATTATTATTATTTTTTATTATTAAATATTATTGAGGTGTTTACTATATAATATTGCTAGTTATATTATTTTTAGAGAATAAATGTTTTAATATATATATATATAAATAAATAAATAAATAATAATAATAATAACACATTGGCAGGATGAGAAACTAATGGCTGACTAGTGACTATTGGTTTTCAGATACTCTGTTCAGTTTGTTCACAAGCTCTTGCTATTTGAATCAAACCAACAGTGGCCTATTTGTGCCTTTGAGACCAGCTTTGGAGGGTACCATTCGGAAATCAAAAGAAAACTGGCTTTAGCCTGTTTTGTCTCGGTTTTGACAAGTCAGTGCAATTTCTTAGTTCCTGAGGAACAACCTAAACTATACACATCGAACTTGGTAGGTGAGGAAACACTAAAAGGAAGCCCGACCCGACTATTCAAAACCCTACAGACCCGAGTAACCCTTTACTCAGCCGAGCGGAAAGCGTCGATTCTTTATAACCGGCTATTTATGTGCTCGAAAGAGAGAAAACCCTAAACCAAACCTGAGCGCCACCCCCTGACTACATGGAGACCCGTCCAGTGGCCGCGCACCAGCACCGTACGCCGGAGTCGGCCGGCCAGGCGCGGGAAATCGACCGCGCGCGCGCCATGCGACAGCAGCAGTTGCAGCCGCGGGAGACAACTTCGCAGCGGTCGTTCGTCGTACACGCTCATAATTTTGATGAGATATTTCCTCGGGTATGTAGTCAACCTGACCGACTTCAATATCCTCTAATTAGTTTTAGGTTATACGAATCATATTGTCCGATAATTCGACGGGAAATCGACGAAAAACTTTCCCGAAACAGGATATATAGCCAGTCCAGGTAACCCTATTTGAGAGCAGATCCCGAGCAATCCAGTAAGCTTCTGTCAAAAGTAATTAAAGGAAAGGTTAGACAACATGTAGGGGATCGAAAACTATTTCGTAGTTCTGAATTTCATAAACCATGTACAGTTTAAACCATTCTTGAAAATTTGGAAAAACCTGTTTTCGAAACAGTAAAATTTTTATAAAACTCATCCACACGACGTGCGTTCCGCCAATCCGAGTGACATGGTTGAGAACCGAAAGCATCGAAAGGTGCAAAATGGCTTCGTGGACGTGTCGGCTTTGACGGAATTCAAATTGGTTGCGTGTGCGCGACGAATTTGATGCGTATCCGTCGAAATTCACCGTATCAGCCTCTGTGCAAGTTTTCCAATTACTTTGTGCACGCTCATCAGATCGAGACAAAACTTGCGCCAACAGGACCGTATCATTTTTGTGGTCCTGTATGCCAAGTTTGGTCCGATTCTGAGACAGTTGAATCGGAACGCCGTTTTGCGGGCCCCACGGTCCCACTCAACGGGCGATTTTGTGTACGGTCCGCCGAAATCCAACTTTGGACATACGGTTGGGTTCGTATCGAAAAACCGAACCTGTTGACATGTAGTTTGATGACTTTAGAGACCGTTGACTCTGGCACATTTTTTGGTGCAAAGCGGGTCCAACGGCGGACATCGTTTTCGCCCAAAATTACCGTTTTGCCCCTGTATCCAGAATTGGACTTAAGGACAGGCAATCCTAGCTAATTTGACTATTCTGAGAACGTTGGTAATGTTTATTTCAGCATCTGGAGACTTTTTGCATGTGTTGACTTTAGTGACTCATCTGATGTGATTGTACTATCGGTTTCTCCAGCTAAGGACTTCAGGTAAGTGCACTTTCTGATTGCTTTCGATTCATAGTAGTTTTTTCATTTCATGTTTATACATATATCTTGCTGCTTGTTGACACGCTCGTCACACAGAGTAGTCGGAAGGGGAAATATCTTAGTAAATATGGGGACTACCCAGAATATCTCCAAAATGTCTATTCTTGCATGATAGCAGCTGCACACGACACGTGCAGTGTGCCGGATTTACCCCCTAGCCGTTCACATATCGAAAAGATATTTCACACCACATAGGTAGTTGTCTTTTATTTTTCCTTTTATTCTCCACCGTGCCATGTCATCAGTTTTCTTCTAGTTTTATCTCTCATATGTTATTTTCATGTCTTGTTAATTCTATTATGTTTTCGTATTGCCGTCGGTTTGTGTACTTGTTCCATTCCTGACTGGAAACCAACATTTTTCAGGGTAGCTGTGGCTTCACTTAGCTTGGGAGATTCGAGTGTACTTGCAGACAGAAACCTAGAAATAGATAGCAGTTGTATCAATTTCATTAATTGTAAAATCTTATATTTTCTTTAAATATAAATGTTGTAACTGTTGTAATAAACTTAGAAATGTGAATGAGCAGCAAATGTGATATTTTGAGCATTTATTTCTTGCGGGTTTGACAGCGTTCTACCGCCGACTCTGCGGCGTAGGCTGGCTTGGACACGTCTCGTATCCGAAAAGCGGGTGCGGGTCGTGACAAGTTTTTGTGGTGGCCCATACAGGTCAGTTTTCGTAAAATATTACGAACTCGTGATGGTACTTTAGTCGTACTATTGCGAGCCTGCGACCAGGAAATGCTCATTCACAAACTAGGATTAAAACGATTTAAGATAATGACTAGGACTAGGAGTCCCTTGTTCAAATTGACTGTTGGGTAGTTAAGGTTATTAGATAGGCCATGCAATTTAGATAGCTTGCTAGATCCCTATAGGTACACTATTACTTTTGATATGACAATGTGATTCAATGTGGATATACTATTCGCTTGGTATGTTAGGCTTGCCTAGAATTAAGGCGTTAATTTTGATAAACTGTTCAATTTTATTATTTAGATATAAATCTTATATCATAAGTTAGAATTTCCTGTTTTAAATTCTATTTTGTTGTAAGGAACTGGTTTAGAATTTCTGATTCTACTATTCATATACAAATCTCGAGGTAGAATTGGTTCAAAGTTTTCCCCTCAACCATTTGAAATATATATATAATAAAAATTAGGATGTTCTTACTTCATTTGTCTTCAGATATTTCCTTTCGACCAGCCTTTTACTTTAAGGATTGAGACTTATAGGCAGATGTTACACTTTCTATCAGAGTCAACTAGTTTGAAACTCTGGCAACTCCTTGAAGTCTTAGAAATATAATTGGAGTAATTAAATGACTGCGATGACTAGACAGCAGCGCACTGTCGCCAATTACCTGAGAGCAGAGAGTGTGGGTTCACTGCAGCCAGCAGCACACTGGCAAGACACAACCCATAGAATTGAAATCATTTCGAAGAGTTATAGTTTATGGAACATTGCTAAAACTATGTCTTCGTTGACCTCTTAGGCCCTTGTGTCAATGTAAGGTAGAGTATCTAATAACCTATCACAATTGAATCACGGAACCGAGGGTTTACCACAGCCAGAGTATACGGGCGAGGCAAAATTCTCGGTAGAAGGACTTCAGACGTGATCACATGTTTAGGATACTATAGAGTATAGAAGAATGTCCTGTATGACCCTAAGATCCAAAACCAATACTAAGGTAAGTTCTGTAAGTTGAGTAGCAGGTCTCCCAACCTAGCATTATGTGGTCCTTGTGATCTATTAACGAGATAATTGACTGACACAAATAGGTTTACCCAGAATATAAAATTTAGAGGTCCATAACCCATTAGTTGACCAAGGCCTCATGGATAGGAAGATAATAGGTTGACTGTATAGGCAAGAACACCAGGTAAGGATTTGATTTTCTCACAAAACTCGAACTACTAGTGTCTCCTTTCAAAAATCTCGCGTACTTGTATTTTGACTATCTTGATCAACGCTGCAATTACAGCCTAGTTTTCGTAAGCTTACTCTTTTATCGAGCTTCCTTCAAGACATATGTTTATTGGGGACGCCCGCTAACATATTGTCTAATCAGAATCATTGTATGACGGTCTGATCAACCATGATGCATTTGGTTCGCTCTTCATCTAATTACCCTACGTGGATTGAGATGTAGATGTCTCTAGGATCTCATCCGCGATTGCGTTGACAATTCCTCTTGAATTATGCATTCGCCTTTGAATCACGTAATTGTATTCAGTGACATCTCCTTTGAACCCTATTGTTTTGTCTTTCACTGATTTAGAAAGATGAAAGCTTATAATTGGTAGAGAGACACAGGTATTCCCATGGCTATGATGGTTGTATACACAAGGGTAACTACCATCGGCCAGCCAGGTGACTAGAAC
The DNA here is from genome assembly GCA_029216955.1 of Iris pallida. Lineage (NCBI taxonomy): Eukaryota > Viridiplantae > Streptophyta > Magnoliopsida > Asparagales > Iridaceae > Iris > Iris pallida. The sequence goes on along the minus strand of JANAVB010016727.1, from coordinate 15,459 downwards.
CTTGCCTTAAGTTACTCGTCCTCTCTGCGACCCTAAACCTACTATCTTGATCTTATGGTCATTGGAATCCGAAAATGATTAGGATCCTCCCTAGATCAAATGCCAACCTAGGAGACTATCTATCCTCAAGAGACCAAATGTTGTGAGCCTTTAATCTTTTGTTTGAAGCTTGCTTCAACTAGAACCCTTGTGATAATAGTCTGGCAGGTTTGACCCCAATAGAAATTTATGACTCAGTTGATAGAAATCTTTTCATATGATGTGCCTTAGAGAATGGTTACCCCGTCGATAACTCTTGTATACTATGGATGTGTACGTTCCTCTATTTCATTGACCCTGTGTCATTTTACACACTCGTTTTTCTATTTATTGAAGAACGATCCTTGACTTGACTTGTAGCTACCGTATTCCGTTACGCTGTACCATATTCTTCATTAACAAAAGTCGAGGTACGATATCCGGACTTTGGGAATTTTTCTGACCTCATTATCCCTAAAACCCTGTCCTAGCTTCTAAGGTGGGTAGACTGTAAGCCTTCTAAATTTTTAGGATATACCAGGATTACCGAGTGATTAGAATAACTTCCATTAGGATGATGATTAGTGCCCTTGGATTCCCACTTTTCATTTAGATCATTTTGTGTCCCCGGCCGTGTCATTAATATTCGGAGCACGAGGCCAGTTGTTATTTTACAACAAATTTCACATACAAGATCTAGACGAGTCCACCTTCATCTAGGTATATCATGTCCCACTCAAACCTGTCCCCTTGTACTCTATTTTGTGGTACGACTTTCAGGATAAAAAGGACTAGTTATAACCCTTACCATAATACCGATAAACTTTTCGACTCCCACTAGAGCCTCAACCTTGACTCAATTCCTTCGACCCAATATGTGATGTGATCTACTCGAAGCCCACTACGCACACGCCACTAGTGTGCCACTTGATAGAGGCCGCTTGTGCTACTTAAACACAAAAGTCACCGAAGGTGCATTTTGGATTTTAGGAACTTAGCTAACCAACCTGACTGGCAACTAGCTCAACCACTTGAGTTAAAGCCTATTCTAATTTACCCTAACCTAGTAGACATAGTTTTATCTTAGGATCGTGTTCAGTCCATATAGATTGAGATCCAAGGTTCATCCAACCAACGATTGATGCCAGATAGGGAACTCATTAAGACCCAGTAAAACCCATCCAGACATACCACCATATTTAAACTATAGCACAGAACTATTTGAAATAGGTCTCTATACCTATTATGTACTCTCCACCTCTTAGAATGGGTAGCCATTCGTAACCCTTATTCTATCTACCTGGAAGTCGTGATATGATCTTGTATTGCATTTATATTCTTTGCCCGTGTGTTTAAATAAACACGGGGAATATCACAATCCTGATTTCTCAAGTTCCGTTCTATTAGGAAATCATGTTCAGATAGAATTTCGAGAAAGGAATTTCAGTATTGCATGGATTGCAAGCTCCTCTAAGAAACAAGTTTTTTCGATTTAGCAGGTGACTGGACTAGAGTAGCTCATCTAGCAAATAAGTCAAATAGTTCATAAACTCTCTTTCTATCTGTATCATCGAAAACTCTCTACCACTGTTGAAACTTCATAATTGCCCTCGATTACTCCTCCTTACCTTTTTGTCCTTTATTTCGGAGCGACGAAGGTCATGCTTATTAGAATTAACCAATATTTTTAGCTACTTGTGTAAATTTGCTTGTTAAGATTTTGGATTGCTTGATAGATAGGAGAGGATATAGGTGCCATATGCAGTAGATATTTATTGGTAGAAATTTTAGCAATTAGTTGGAAGATTATAAAGTTTTAAAGACAGGAGATTTGAGGGAGTAGTGTGACCAAAGGTGGGTAGAAGTCCTCAAGGATTCGTAGTTACGAAATAACTAGGAGAAGAATATAAACTATTTGTGAGAGATTAAAATTTAAGGAGATTAAGGTTCAGGTAGACTTCTTATTGAATTTTAAGGAATAGTTATGGATAAGAATTTCGAGGACGAAATTATTTTTAAGGTGGGTAGATTTGTAGCTCCCCTTCCCAGAAATTTAAAAGATTTTTATTATTATTTATTTTATTAGAATGATGATTTTAGGTTTTTATAAATAATTAATTAGTTAATTAATACGGTAGATGATTTTGTCATTGTTAGTAATTTGAGTACAAGATGACTAGAAATCGTAGCACGAAAAGTGCAGTGGCGTGCTTTGACTAGTATATCAGCCCAGGTAGGCATGTAGTGTGTGCAAAGACCCCATATAGGCATGTTTTAAGTAGATGGATACTTCATATTTTATTCGTAGGATTGACGAATATTTTCTAAATATTTGTTAATTTATATTTATATGACATTTTAATGGTGGCACGATTATTGGTGGGCCAATTACGTAGGAGTGCATTGTGTCACCCAAAACTATACAATTATTGGTTATGTTATTTTGTTATTATTATTATTATTAATATTATTATTATTATTATTATTATTATCAAATATTATTGAGGTGTTTACTATATAATATTACTGGTTATATTATTTTTAGAGAATAAATGTTTTAATATATATATATATATATATATATATATATATATATATATATAAATAATAATAATAACACATTGGCAGGATGAGAAACTAATGGCTGACTAGTGACTATTGGTTTTCAGATACTCTGTTTGGTTTTCAGATACTCTGTTCAGTTTGTTCACAAGCTCTTGCTATTTGAATCAAACCAACAGTGGCCTATTTGTGCCTTTGAGACCAGCTTTGGAGGGTACCATTCGGAAATCAAAAGAAAACTGGCTTTAGCCTGTTTTGTCTCGGTTTTGACAAGTCAGTGCAATTTCTTAGTTCCTGAGGAACAACCTAAACTATACACATCGAACTTGGTAGGTGAGGAAACACTAAAAGGAAGCCCGGCCCGACTATTCAAAACCCTACAGACCCGAGTAACCCTTTACTCAGCCGAGCGAAAAGCGCCGATTCTTTATAACCGGCTATTTATGTGCTCGAAAGAGAGATAACCCTAAACCAAACCTGCGCGCCACCCCCTGACTACCTGGCGACCCGTCCAGCGGCCGTGCGCCACTGCCGTGCACCAGAGTCGACCGGCCAGGCGCAAGAAATCGACCACGTACGCGCCATGTGACAGCAGCAGTTGCAGCCGTGGGAGACAACTTCGCAGCGGTCGTTCGTCGTACACGCTCATAATTTTGATGAACCATTTTCTCGGGTATGTAGTCAACCTGACCAACTTCAACATCCTCTAATTAGTTTTAGGTTATACGAATCATATTGTCCGATAATTCGACGGGATGTCGACGAAAAACTGTCCCAAAATAGGATATATAGCCAGTCCAGGTAACCCTGTTTGAGAGCAAATCCCGAGCAATCCAGTAAGCTTCTGTCAAAAGTAATTAAAGGAAAGGTTAGACAACATGTAGGGGATCGGAAACTATTTTGTAGTTCTGAATTTCATAAACCATGTACAGTTTAAACCATTCTTGAAAATTCGGAAAAACCTGTTTTCGAAACAGTAAAATTTCAATAAAACTCATCCACACGATGTGTGTCCCGCCAATCCGGGCGATGTGGTCGCGAACCGAAAGCATCGAAAGGTGCGTAACGGCTTCATGGATGTGTGGGCTTTGACGGAATTCAAATTGGTTGCGTGTGCGCGACAAATTTGATGCGTATCCGTCAAAATTTACCGTATCGGCCTATGTGCAAGTTTTCCAATTACTTTGTACACGCTCATCAGATCGAGACGAAACTTACGCCAACAGGACCGTATCATTTTTTTGGTCCTGTATGCCAAGTTTGGTCCATTCTGAGACAGTTGAATCAGAACGCCGTTTTGCGGGCCCTATGGTCCCACTCAACGGGCGATTTTGTGCACGGCCCACCAAATCTAACTTTGGACATACGGTTGGGTTTATATCGAAAAATTGGACCTGTTGATATGTAGTTTGACGACTTTAGTGACCGTTGACTCTGGCACATATTTCGGTGCAAAACGGGTCCAACGGCGGACATCATTTTTGTCCAAAATTACCATTTTACTCCTGTGTCCAGAATTGGACTTAAGGACAGGCAATCCTAGCTAATTTGACAATTCTGAGAATATTGGTAATGTTTATTTCAGTATCTGGAGACTTTTTGTATGTGTTGACTTTAGTGACTCATCTGATGTTATTGTACTATCGGTTTCTCCAGCTAAGGACCTCAGGCAAGTGCACTTTCTGATTGCTTTCGATTCATAGTAATTTTCTCATTTCATATTTATACATATATCTTGCTGCTTGTTGACACGCTCGTCACACGGAGTAGTCGGAAGGGGAAATATCTTAGTAAACATGTGGACTACCCAGAAATATCCCCAAAATGTCTATTCTTGCATGATAGCAACTGCACACGACACGTGCAGTGTGCCGGATTTACCCCCTAGCCGTTCACATATCGAAAAGGATATTTCATACCACATAGGTAGTTGTCTTTTATTTTTTCTTTTATTCTCCACCGTGCCATGTCATCAGTTTTCTCCTAGTTTTATCTCTCATATGTTATTTTCATGTCTTGTTAATTCTATTGTGTTTTCACATTGCCTTCGGTTTGTGTACTTGTTCCATTCCTGACTGGAAACCAACATTTTTCAGGTTAGCTGTGGCTTCACTTAGCTTGGGAGTTTCGGGTATACTTGCAGACAGAAACATAAAAATAGATAGCAGTTGTATCAATTTCATTAATTGTAAAATCTTGTATTTTCTTTAAATATAAATGTTGTAACTGTTGTAATAAACTTAGAAATGTGAATGAGCAGCAAATGTGATATTTTGAGCATTTATTTCTTGCGGGTTTGACAGCGTTCTACCGCCGACTCTGCGGCGTAGGCTGGCTTGGACATGTCTCGTATCCGAAAAGTTGGTGAAGGTAATGACAGTTAGTAATTAGGATTGTGATAACCCTAGTAGCTATTGTATAAAGCTGTACTCGTTGCTTGGCCATAATTGTTGTATGGAATATAGTCTAGTCTAGTTTTGTCTAGGCAGTGTCCGAATTTGTTTATTTCAGTGCATCTTTGTTTATGCTTTACCTTTGTCGATAAATGATTAGATACTAAATTTTTGTTGAGGAGAAGGGTTACAACCCCGGTCCTTGTTTGGTTTACGGGTTGTAACTTGGGTTCCGGAATAGTTCCTAAGTCATCTTATCATTTGTCGTTCTATATAGACCTAACATGCTCACATGCTCCAGTTACCTAACATGCTCACATGTTCTAGTTACCCTACATGCTCATACATTTCAGTTATCTTACATGTTACAGTTATCTTACATGCTTACATGTTCAGTTTAATTCACATGTCCACAGTTTACATTATATCACATGTCGTTTACTTTATGCTACGCGTTGCTTTACTTATTGTCTTTTCTATTCTAGGGATAAGTGCATTGGTAGCGCACAAGTCTCGATTTATTTTTACTTATTTCTATCTCTATCCTCTGCTATGTTAGTTATTGCTAGTTTTAGTTCATAGTTTGGCTTCCTTTGTGGTACTTGCTATTGGGGGTCGGACCCTACTGGTTTTGTTTGGCTAGATATGGTAGAGATGCCCGAGGGTCTTTCGTACCTTCACTCGTTGGTGATTACCCAGAGCACCAGAGTACTTGAGTGGGTTCCTTCTTTTCACCCACTAGTTATGTACATTATTCTTTTAAGGCTTTTCGCCACCGAGCACTTGTTTAGCCTATGTTTGGACTTAACATTTAGCCTACGGGCTAGAACATGATTTGTATTATTCTAGACTATAGCTAGAGCTTATCATATATGACTATTACTCTTACTAGTCTTCACTCTGTATTACTAGCTTCATGATCATTGATATATGATAGTTTGGGATGCTTTACTATTTTATATTCCAGTTGATCATACTTCTTGTACTTTACATATTTGCATGTGATTAAGATACCTAGGATTCTTGACCTATAATTGCCTGTCGGATTGTAGTAGTAACCCCCATGTCTATACAACTTATACGTTATTTCGGAGTATTGGAGTACTTTGGTATACGTAGCTGGCCTGGTCCATCCCTACTTGCCAGTATTCTGGTTCCGGGGCATGACATTGACAAACTTTGAGTTTATACCAAATAATATCAAAAATAACTTTTAAAAAAATCTCTTGTTTGGTACTTGGCGCATTTGTTTGATTTTTGGTATATACCTCTTCTTCCCCTTTGTCATTTGTTCAAATGAAAGCTCCCCCACAAATTTTGAGCACAAATAACATAGGAAAGAAGACAAGATCATACCAAAAAAATAGTGGAATAAATATGACCAACAATATGTCTAACTGCATAAGTAGAATATGGTAGAAATCACTAAAAACTCAGTAGCATAAACATGAAAGTACATAAACTCATGAAATATGGAAGTCTGAAAGAGACTTTACCGTAACTAGTGCATAAATATAACATCTACTAAAAAGTGCTACATGATCATCATCGTCATCAGATACATAACCATAAAGCATAAATGTTAATCGACTCGCATCATCGCCAGTGTCAGCAGAACGACTAGGACTAATGTATGCTGCAGTAGTGTCGAAGTAGCGTCGAGCCTGACGATCATGGAACCTAGGTCCACCAAAGTCCGGATGGCAATGAATCCGAGAGATACTTGAGGGATAATGAGCCAGGGTCCACTGAATATCAACAATACCATTCTGTAGACTTAACTGGTATGTGAGAGGATAGTTGATGTCTCGCTGACGAATGCGTTCTATCTGATAGCGCTCATCCTCTACAATGCAATGAACCTCAAATCATGCATAGAGATGATCAATAATGTGGGCAAGAGGGACCTCAGCGGGAGGGGCTCGAGCAGGAGGGACTAATGCAGGTTGAGAAGCCTGAGCAGGTGGAATGCCTCCGGCACCAACTACAGGAGGAATAGGGACAAAAAACTTCATAGACCTATAAAGCTCAGATGGCGTACCATCGACATGACAGGAATCTAAGGGGATGTTGAACTTATGAAAGATGATAGGAAGAACCATATGATAGATAAGGTTACGTCCTGTCTTCCAGCAGATGTACATGGCTGACATCATGGTTTTGGAAAGATTGAAAGAAATCCTAAAATAAATATGAAACATTGCGGACAAATCCAAATACATGATCTCATCAGTAGATCCTATTTTGGGCAAGATGGATACAATGATAATACGATGAAGCTCATAAAAATGTTGGTTCAAGTAACGTGACATGAGCCATCCCTGGGGTCTAGGGCTCGGAGCACACATCACATCCTTAAAGGTCTCTAAGTCTAGATCGGGACCAAACAGGACTTTGGTAATGTCGACTAGAGCATCTCCAGTATTGGGAACCTGGAGCCATTCTCTTAAGTCATCATCATCAAATTCCATTTCAGTCAGATAGACTGAGGAATACATTGAACCGTGCAAAGTTATAAGTTGCAATAAGACATCCGAACGACAATGTCGTATATCGGATTGGAAATTTCTACAAATTTGCGTAGGTTAATATTTTGGAAAGTCAAGCAATATTCCAAGAAAATGTTAAAATTAATGGAGTTTCCCGGACCTATGGAACATTTGTCAAAGTCATAAAACCAAGCGAGTGAGGTTTCTAAGTCTACGAATAACGTAGAATCAAAGTCATCCTCATTGGATGGCGGAAGTGGGCTAAATAGACTTTCAAGAGGTGTATATGATGGGCTTGATATGGAAGCACCATCTCCTCTTTCTTTTTTAGAAAATCTAGGTTCCAAAGAAAATTGATAGAAAAAGGGTAGGAATTACCAAAAAATAGCAACATAGAGTGGAAGAGAGCATGCCAAAACCCTTAGATCGGGAGTATTAGAGCCTAACACCAAGAGATTTGGGTGAAACAATAGAGCTACGGTTAGGGTTTTTCGGTTTTGGGTGGCTATGTTCGGGGAAGAAGAAGAATATGAAGAGGGGTTTAAATAAAATGTGGGCCAGCAGCTGATAGGTTAATTCTGTCAGCGGGTGACCGAACTCAGCCCGAACTCGGCCAGAGTTCAGTGCCCTTGTATTTTTAAAATAGTTTTTAATTTATAAATAGAAATGTGTATAGAACTAATATTCATTTCTTTAAAATATCTCTTCATTACTTTGGGTTAGCTTTAGGGGCCGGATCCCAAATAGCGGTAGTCCGAAGACAAGTACACATTGTCGCTTCAGGCTATTTATACCTGTATCATAGAAGGGCCCTTTCGGCTTGTACCAAAATTAACTCTGACTTAAAATAAATTATTTGAATAGAGTCTAAACAATTTTATAAACATAAAGCATTATGTTTCTGAAAATTCATGAATACCTAACTCACGATGAATAAAGTTGAATCGGTCTTCAGCTAATAGTTTTGTGAAGATATCTGCTAACTGATGATCTGTGTCAATAAATTATAAACAAATATCCTGTGTTGTTGGTGATCAGGTAAGAAGTGATGATGTATTTTGATGTGTTTAGTACGTGAGTGACATACAGGGTTCTGAGTGAAGTGATGATGTATTTTGATGTATTTTATTTCTTGCTAAACCAAGAGACTAGAGCTTTACCTAGAAAATGACACGTACCGCTGGTACTTTTACGGTCTACTTTGTATCCAGCAAAATCAGCATCAGAATATCCAATCAGGTCAAATGATATTGTTTTGGGATACCATAGGCCGACAGTAGAAATACCCTTAAGGTATCAAAAGATACGCTTAACAGCGCATAGGGGCGATTCCTTAGGGTTAGCTTGATATCTAGCACATGCAAATGCTAAACATGATATCAGGTTGACTAGCAGTTAAATATAATAAACTACCAATCATACCTCGATACTTACGCTGGTCGACTGGTTTGCCACTTCTGTCAAGATCATGTTTAGTTGATGTAGCCATAGAAGCCCCGATAGGCTTTGCGTTGTTGAAGTCAAACCTCTTCAGCAAGTCCTTTGTGTAGTTGGCTTGATTGATGAAGGTTCTCTGAGTGCTTTGTTTGATTTGTAGTCCGAAAAAATAGTCCAGGTCACCCATCATTTTTATTTCAAATTCACTCTGCATACGCTTAGCAAATTCTTAACATAATTGTTCATTAGTAGAACCAAATATGATATCATCTACATAAATTTGCACTAATAGAATGTCATCACTTGAAGACTTGATAAATAGAGTTGTATCAACTCTTCCTTTTGAAAAACCATTTTCAAGTAGTAATAAACTTAGACAATCATACCAAGCTCAAGGGGCTTGTTTGAGTCCATAGAGTGTTTTACGCAACTTGAAAACGTGATCGAGAAATTTAAAATCTTCAAAACTAGGGGGATATTTTGGTAAACCCCCTCAAATTTAGAAATTTTTATTAGTTATTTTTTTAATTTTATTTTTTATTATAGGTTTTATTATAGGATTAATTCTAATTATTTAGAATAATCGATAAATGGTTAATTAAGCTTAAGATTAATATTAAGCAATGCATACGGCCAATATTTTGTACCTGATTTATGAAATAGATGAGTTATGGATAGAAATAATTTATATCATTTTTGGGAATTATTTTATCCTTTTAGAAAATTTATTTTTTTAATGTCAATTTGTACTAGAGATGTATTAATTAACTAATAAATTGTAGGTAACAAATAATTGTCTATGTTATAAAAATAGGGTATTATGCTACAAGAATTCTTATTATAATTTTTTAGAGTATTATTGGAATTCATTCATATTGCAGAAAATTGTATATATTTTAAACATAGGTTGAGAAAGAAAAAAAGAAATTTTCAATTTATCATGAGAAAAAGGAATTTCTCGTGATTCCTAAACTACCCAGACTCGTGACCCTCTCTTCCCTACCCCAACCGACTTAAACAGTAGCACAACCATATATATACATCTAAAAAAAATCAAAAACCCTAATCGACCCCTACCCCTCAACCCCGACGCATCTTTCAGACCCACATGGATCGCACGCTCCGGAGCAACCGTCGTGGATCGCCGAACGGCCGTGCGGTAGCAAGCACTGTCACAGCAGCACATTAACAATAGAGTAGTAGTAGCGCCAGGTGCCCCTTTTCTCGATCTTTTTCTTCCTGCATGCTCGATCGTTTTACGATCCAAATTTTTTTGAACAAAACCTAATTGATCCTCTCCATCCCTGTTCAATTAGAATAAATTCTACTGGACTATATTTCCCAGAAAATCCTTGTAAAAATCACGAAAACAACTAAAAATTGAAACATTTCGTATTTCAAATCCCTGTATTGAAAGACGATATTCCGCCAATCCATCAACAGATTCGAAAATCTATTTGAATAGAAGTATAGATAACCTATAGAGGATTAAAATCCCAATGTTGGTGTTGTTTTTTGTTTACTAAATTGTTGTTAAAACAGTTTCAAAATTGACAAAAACAGTGTTTAAAATATTAAGGATTTTAGAAATTTTCTCGATACGGTGCATATCGACGTTGTGGACGACGTGGTCACGAACTAAAAACATCGAAATATGCATATCAACTTTGCGGACGTATGGAATTTCGACGGAACTCAATTTCGTTATGTGTGAGAGACGAAATCGACGTATGTCGGTCGAGATATCCCATATCGACCTCTTTGTAAACTAGCTGACAACTTCATGGACGTTCGTCATCTTGAGACAAAACTTGTGCCACTGGACTAGTATTATTTTTCTGGTCATGTGAGCCAAGTTTGGTTCGATTATGAGAAGGTCGATTGGAACGTTATTTTGGCAGGCCCGCGACCTGATCCAACGGGCAAATTTGTGCACAGCTCACCGAAATCCAACTTTGGATATACGGTTGAGTTTGTATTATCAAATCGAACTCGTAGACATATAATTTGTAGACTTTAAAGATCGTAGGTTTTGGTACATTTTTCGGTGCAAAGTGCGTCTAACGAAGAACAACAATTTGGCCTAAAATTACGATTATGCACTTGTGTCCATAATTGGACTTATGGGTAGGCGGTCTTAGACATTTCTTTTATTCCAAAAATGTTGGTGATGTCTGTTTCAGCATCCGAGGACGTTTGCGAAATTTGGCATCCTTTGCTTCACTGCTCTAACGGTTCGAGTTACTGGATACTACCGTTTTGCACACCACCTCTGGCAAGATACCTTGCCATATTTACTGCTTATATTATTTTTATCTTACTTTTTAGTTACTTTGTGATTACTGTTCTTTTATTTTTAGTCTTCCCAGTTGTATCACTGTTTACTGTTCATGATTTAATATACTGTGCTTCTAGTTATACATGATGCAAATGCTACTCATATTTTTATACTTGTCTTTAAATTTGCATATTGACCTGGAGTTAAGGGACTACCTCTTGTTAGTAAAGCATTTCATAAACTTTGACATGGTTGTGCAACGAAATATGTGTGAGATATGAGTAGCATATAGAGGTACTTGCGTGTTGGCTGATCACCTGTGCGCATACGTCATGTCTAACTGCAAATAGATGCATGTTAGAAGAATTAGCAGTTAGTAGAGATAAATGGTCATGGATATGACTTAGTTAGGTTCTTATGGTAGGGAGAACAGTTCCTTAGCGTATAGGCCACATATGCACTTATCCACTATAACTTGTGAGCTCCGCTGGAGATGCAGGTACTGATTACTTAATGTACTGATTCCCTACTATACTGATTCCCTCTGACGATCACGGAACATTACGGACATAGGCCCCTGGTGCCTACAGAGAGGACTATGCTGATCCCATATAGCCAGAGGGCCCATGCGTTGAAGGTTTGTTCTTAACTGCATGATCACAGTAAAATGGTTAGGTGACCTTAGTTGATGTCATGTCACACTCCGTTCTATTCATTGCATAAGGCAGTATCACATCATGGAATAGTATGCTACCTATTATCTTTGTTCGTCGTTGGACGCACTTTGTACCAAAAAGCGTGCCAAAACCTACGATCTTTAAAGTCCTCAAATTATATGTCTACGAGTTCGATTTGACAATACAAACTAAATCGTATGTCCAAAGTTGGATTTCGGTGAGCTGTGCACAAATTTGCCCGTTGGACCGGGTCGCGGGCCTGCCAAAATAGCGTTCCAATCGACCTTCTCACAATCGAACCAAACTTGGCTCATATGACCAGAAAAATAATACTAGTCCAGTGGCACAAGTTTTGTCTCAAGATGACGAAACTTGTGCCACTGGACTAGTATTATTTTTCTGGTCATGTGAGCCAAGTTTGGTTTGATTATAGGAAGGACTATGCCGAGTTAAGAACAAACCTTCAACACATGCGCCCTCCATCTGACATTCACAAAACATTACGGACATAGGCCCCTGGTGCCTATAGAGAGGACTATGTCGATCCCATAAAGCCAGAGGGCCCATGCATTGAAGGTTTTTTCTTAACTACATGATTACAGAAAATGGTTAGGTGACCTTAGTAGATGTCATGTCACACTCCGTTCTAGTCATTGCATAAGGCAGTGTCACATCACGGAATAATATGCTACCTATTATCTTTGATTGGTTATAGGGATAGCCTACTGTATCGATGATGGGATATTGGGTCATGTTATGATTTGGACTATTACTTTTACTTGTGACTTTGTGACATATTTTATATTTAGTTAATATGACATATTTGTATTTATCTTGTTACGTCTCTCTGGCCCATGTATTGAGTCTACCATATTTATGGCCCAATTTATTTATCATCTATATGTAAATATGAAAATGAATATTACTAAAGCCTACAAGAACATACAAGCCCAAATCAATTGTATACAGCCCATTATTTGTAAAGGTCCAAATAACGCATATAACTCCTATTGTTTTTCTTTAGCAAAGGACAAATAATTAAAATACAATTACAAATGAATGAACAGAGTAAGAGAGGGAGTGTAAAAGGGATCGGAAGCTCAGAGAAAGGAAAGAGGGAGGAAGGGGAGAAGGGCTCGCGCACCAGAGTTCGACGCGCACGCGGCACTGCTTGGCGCTACACGGAGTTGGCGGGATCTGCGGTGGCGTGCGTGCGCCCGGCCTAAAGCTCGATGATGACAGAATTTACGGCGGGCTAGCATACGAGGGCGGACACGAGGTCCCACTGGCACGCACGGTGAGAGGCACCACGATCGACAGGGAAACGCGGCCAGGGTAGTACAACGTCGGGGACGCGGAGGAGAGAGGGGTCCCGTCGACGGAAGTCGCGCACGACGAGGGACCGTTTTGGCCAAGCACTACGGGTCGAGATGGCTAGTTATGGGTGTCGGTCGTCGGCCTTGGTGGCTCTGGATTATGGGGTTTTGAGACGGGGTGGAGGTTGCAGCATTTTCAGCAGGGTGATGGAAGAGGCTGTGTTATTGTAGGTGACAGATGTAGATGGGAATGGCGGAGGTCCGGAGGAGTTCAGTCAGAAACAGGGCATGGGTTATGTGATTCAGTGGCGATGCAGAGTTGAGAGGGCTGTGGCTATGAGAGATGGTGCTGGTGGTGCTTGGGAGTAGGGGTGTTCTGCCAGAATTGGTTGCGATGGTGCTGGCAGATAGATCATGGAGTGGTGTGACGGATGTTGGCATTGGAGGTAGTGATGGTGTCTTAACTGGTGGGGATGGCGGTCGACGGAAGGCGCAGAGATGGTGGAGATGGTGTTTGGACACCGTGGCCAGTCTAATGGTGTAGGGTTGTCAGAGTTTGCTGGCGCCTCTGGTTGGTATAACCCGTCGATGAGGAGGCTGGGCGGGGCGAGTTTTGGTGAATGGTTCTGTCACGACCCGCACCCGCTTTTGGATACGAGACGTGTCCAAGCCAGCCTCCGCCGCAGAGTCGACAAAAGAACGCAGTTACGGCCATGATGCTCATTATCACATAAATAATATTTATTGCTCATTCACATTTCTAAATTTATTACAATATTTACAACATTTATGATTAAAGAAAATACAAGGTTCTTACAATTAATGAAAATGATACCACTTTTATCTAATTTCTAGGTTTTGGCATGCGAGTCTCTATCTCCCCCCGTATGGTCCATAGAACAAGAATAGGAAGCACGTCAACCAACCTATATCAACGATCCAGTCAGAAAAGGAACGAGTACATTCTCACAACAGTTTCAATAAATGACGAAATCTATAAATATGTAAATAATAATGAAATACACGACGAAAAGATAAGCATAGAATCATGGCAAAAACTGAGCATGGTAAAAATGACAAGCGAGTACTAAACATAGTAGACATGTAGCTAGCAATGTATACTATAGAACCAGAAACTGTATCTATCTAGTGAGTTAAAATACTACTTTGACATATAAACGGCTAAGGGTAAATCCGGTACCCCGCACATGAAATGTGCGACTGCTATTAGGCACGAATAAGATCCGGCATCCCGCACGTGAAGTATGCAGCTGCTATTAGGTACGAATAATTTTGGCTTTATTTACATGTCTAGAGTATTTTCTCGCCCGACTAGTACTCATGGATCCAAACAGGTCACGAACACGGTAATAGATTGGTCACGAACAACATGTAAGAATCCATAACTACTATCTCATGTAACATCGTGTCAAGAACCAATAAAATATCAATGTAAAGTACTACTACATACATCATTCATAGAGATAATCAAATATGAAAACAATCAGAGATGTACTCGCCTGTGGTCCTGTGCTGGTGAAACTGATAGTACAACCACTCAAATGAGTCACTAAAGTCATCACATGCAAAGTCTCTGGATGCTGAAATAAACATTACCAACATTTTCAGAATAGTCAAATTAGCTAAAATTTTCTATCCTTAAGTCCAATTCTGGACACAGGGGCAAAACGGTATTTTCGGGCCAAAATGATGTCCGTCGTTGGACCCACTTTGCACCGAAAAGCGTGCCAAAGTCAATGGTGTCTAAAATTGTCAAACTATATGTCTACAGGTCCAGTTTTACGATACGAACCCAACGTATATCCAAAGTTGGATTTCGGCGGGCCGTGCACAAAATCGTCCGTTGAATCGGACCGTAGGGCCCGCAAAACGGCGTTCCGATCAACTGTCTCAGAATCGGACCAAACTTGGCATACAGGACCAGAAAAATATACGGTCCTGTTGGCGTAAATTTTATTTCGATTTGACGAACGTGCACAAAGTAATTGAAAAATTTGTAAAGAGGCCGATACGGTAAATTTCGACGGATACGCATCAAATTCGTCGTGCACACGCAACCAATTTAATTTCCGTCAAAGTCCACACGTCCGCGAAGTCGATACGCACCTTTCGATGTTTTCGGTTCGTGACCACGTCGCCCGATTTGGTAGGATGCACGTCGTATCGGAGGAATTTCCTAGATTTTTAATAATTTAAAATAGTTTTTCGCCAATCTTTGGAAACCGATTTCTCAGCACGTAGTCGATGAAATCAACTTCTGTAATTGGG
>JANAVB010016726.1:0-40352 GCA_029216955.1 Iris pallida | reverse complement strand
ACAGATAACTCCACATGTGACAAACCACGAAGATAGTATCTCTTCTCTTACAACATCAGTGGCAGCTTCGGTTTTCAACTGTAAGAGGCACCTCAGGTTAAGAGTCAGATACTAGCATTGCATGCTCAGTAGAAGTTTCATCAGTAGGGGCTCCTCGTAAAGAACTTCTTCATTTGTCTTAACATCCACAACTCATCAATACATGAAAGTTAGAAAGCTATGGATTTAAGACAAATTATTAATTAAAGTAAAAGAATAGACAACTGCTTGACCCATGTTAGCTTGGGTTGTCATTGCAAACACTTGCGATAAAGCGTCATGTAATGTGAGAACTTGGGATGCGAAAAAGATGGAGAAGTACGTACTGCATCCAACCGGTGTGTATTGTGCATCCAGTGACTGGTGCTCTGCAGAACCTCTCAATGCTGTAAAAGTGGCTTCTAATTGAGGAGCATGTCATCATACGCATCTACTCCCATTTCTGACTCGGATATTATAGCATTAGTGTTGGTGTGAGGGATAGCACCTTCAAACTCGCCCACATCGTTTTCAGTTGAAAATTCCTCAGAAGGCAGAATTGTCTCTAGTTCTGTATCTTCTCTAACAAAGTATGCTAGAGTAATATGTGTCTCTTTGGTGATGAGAGAATGCTGCACAATACCAGATGATTCAGGGATGGCAACAGTGATGGGCATAAGCATTTTAGCCGCGACATCAAGAATATCTACCTCAACTATCGGAGATGCAGAGCTGCTAACTTCTGTAGTGGTGGAAGCGGGAATTGTCACTCCAACCTCTGCAGTGGTGGAAGTAGCAATTGGCACACTAGCCTCCGTGGTGGTAGGAGTAGGAACTATCACATTAACTTCCACAACAGTGGGCAGAGTGGGTATAGATGTAGTGGTCCACATCACAGCTAGTAACCTAACTGATGGCCTAGCTTGCTCAGAATGGGTTGGTGAAAAAAATAACTCCTTCTCGGAGGAGTAGGAGTACTACAAAAATATTGTTAATTAGTGACGACTGAATAACTACTGATCTTTTATGGAAATTACAGTATAAGAAGACGTCGCTATTTTCGTTACAAATTCATCGCTGTATTTTTACCGACTGATTAGCGACGGACTATTCCGTCGCTGGATACGAGTAAAAGTGAAACATTAACCCCTTCTTTCTCATTCTAAAATTTTCATCCAAAATTTTTTCCTCCAAATCCTCTGACCTCGACTCCTCCAACCCCAACCCCAACCCCAACCCCAACCTCCTCCTCCTTCACTGCCCCCACCCCGGTGGTCGAACCCCTCCTCCTCCTTCTCCTTCACGACAGCCCCCTCCTCCTTCTCTCATTCTCTGTCGAGCGACGACCAGAGCCCCAAGTTCAGGCGCCGACCCACATTCCCTAGCGGCGCAGACCCCTCCATTCCCCAGCGGCGCTGCAGACCCCCTCCTCCTCCTCTCCGACCGTAGGTATAACCCCAATTTAATTTATATTTGTTTCATTAATTTCTTTTGAAAATTTGGTTGCATGGATTTGAATTTGGAGTAAGATTGTTTATTTAGAAAATTTAAATTTTAGGGCACAATGGATCGCAAAAATTCTATATAAAAATTTAAAATTTAGGGCACATTGGATCGTAAAAATTTAGGGCACATTTGATCGCAAAACTTCTAAGAGCCCAATAATAGAATTATAAAGAAGAGATCAAAACATTCTATAATTAAAGCGATGAAGGCCAATCATCAAGCTCTAGGTATTCATATAGGTTGACACGGTATCGGAATATAAAATTTATCATAATCTTCCGAAAGTTACAAAATTGGATACGACCGATACCAATCGGATCAAAATCGATACCTATCTGAAAGTCGATACCAATCGAATACGACTGATACTAATCCGATACGATAGCTACCTATCAGATATGGCCAATACCAATCTAATACGACCGATACCTATCTCCTTCTCGATACTCATAGGAATGGTATGATACCGATTTTGATATTGATACTCATAGGAATTATCTGATACCGATTTTGATATCGATACTCATAGGAATTGTTTGATACCGATTTCGATATCGATACTCATAGGAATTGTTCGATACCGATTTCGATATCGATACTCATAGGAATTAGGTAGTAAATTAATTTTTACTTGTATTTACCCAATATATGGTACATGGTGCATAATTGGTTTGAACAATGAGTCGATATTTAGTTGACCGTTCGTGGATGTACAATTAGCGACATGAGAGTAAGATTGGTTTGATGGATGATTTCAAGGCGGGCGTCGAGGAATTTTTGAGATATGCCAATAGCCAACCTTATTTCATGGATGGAAGGCTCATAAAGTGCCCTTGTGTCAATTGTCGTAATATACCATTCAAAGTGGTAGATCTCGTGAGAGAGCACCTCTACAAGAAGGGTTTTGTACCGAACTACAACGAGTGGACGGCTCAAGGAGAACCTTTGGTTCCGCAATATCAGTCCTCCTTCAATACGGAGGTGGAAGACCCCACTCTTAGGGACCACTTCCAATATTGGCATCGAAACTTGTGACGTGAGTTGGTATTTGATACGGCTTGTGCCGGTCCAAGTTTTGATCCGGAGGATCTGAATCCTGTTGCAAAGGAGTTCTATGATATGTTCAACCTTGCCGATACTGCGTTATATCCGGGTTGTGAATCGCATTCTATCTTGTCGGTGGTGATGCGGTTGTTGAACCTCAAGTCTGATTTTAACTTACCACAAGAATGCTACGATCGGATAATTTAGTTTGTCAGAGAGTTGCTGCCAAAAGGAGCGAAAGACTTGCTAAAATTTTTACAAGTCGAAGATGATGATACGGAAAGTCGGATTAGGATACGAAAAGATAGATTGTTGCCGAAACGGCTGCATGTTGTACTACAGGGAGAACAATAATAAAGACAAATGTATTTTCTGTCACGAGGACCGGTACAAGCCCATTCAGGGCAAAGAAAATCAACTACATGAGCAAGGTTGTGCCCCTACAAATATATGCAATTTTTGCGATCACAAAGAGGCTACAGAGGATGTATATGTCCTCGAATACTGCAGAACACATGACATGGCATAGTAAAGAGCGAAAGATGGATGAAGGAGAATTATCTCATCCATCTGATGGAGAGGCATGGAAGCATTTTGATCGATGTCATCCTGGATTTGCTGCAGAGCCTAGGAATGTTCGGTTGGCTTTATGTTCTGATGGATTCACTCCTTTCGGACAGTCGGGGGCACAGTACTCTTGTTGGCCGATGATTTTGACCCCTTACAATCTACCACCGTAGATGTGCATGAAGACTCCTTATATGTTCTTGACACTTATCATACTCGGTCCAAAAAATCCAAAGAAGAACATCGATATCTACTTGCAGCCATTAGTGGACGAGTTAAAACAATTATGGCAGTTCGACGTTCAGACGTATGATACATCGATGGAACAAAACTTTCAAATAGAGCGATGTTGATGTGGACCATTAATGATTTTCCAGCATACAAAACATTATCTGGGTGGAGTACTCATGGTATTATGTCTTGTCCGATATGTATAGAAAAGAGTAAGGCATTCTACCTTCAGAATGGAGGAAAAGCTTGTTTTTTTTATTGCCATCATTAGTTCCTTCCTATGTCCCATCCATGAAGAAGGACAGGGACGCCTTTAGAGCTGGTAAACAAGAACTAACTCCTTCCCCATTGAGATTGACTGGAGATATCGTTTGGACAGAGGTAGAGGATTTGTCGACTGTAAAGGAAGATTCGAGATCAGGCTATTACTTAGAAGAATTCAGATATAGCCATAATTGGACGAAGCGAAGTATCTTTTAGGACTTACCTTATTGGAAGGACAATCTCATAAGACACAATCTTGATGTCATGTATATTGAGAAAAATGTATTTGACAACATCTTTAATATGGTGATGGATATCAAGGGAAAAATGAAAGACAATCCCAAAGCAAGAAAGGACTTGGAAATTATTTGCCGGTGTCCAGAGTTGCATCTAACACGAAGATCCAATGGTAAATGGGTCAAGCCCTCAGCACCATTTACACTGAGTAGGGATGATAAATTGATAATATGCAATTGGATTAAAAAGTTGAGATTCCTTGACGGTTACGTGTCGAATCTGGCAAGATGTTCGATCTCAATGAATGCAAGCTGATAGGGATGAAGAGTCGTGATTGCCACGTGTTCATGGAGCATTTACTTCCTATCGCTCTGAGAGAGATGTTGCCTTCTTAAGTATGGGGTTCGCTGGCCGAGTTCTATATTCTTTAGAGATTTGTGTTCAAGTAAGTTGACGGTGCAACATATGTTTGAACTTGAGGAGAAGATTGTATTGACATTGTGCAAGTTAGAAAAGGTGTTTCCCTCCGGCTTTTTTGATAGTATGGAACATTTGTCGATTCATCTTGCATATGAAGCACGTATCGTGCTCCCGTCCATTATCGATGGATGTATCCATTTGAGAGGTATAAAATATTTAATTATCTAGTACTAAGAATTATTTTATTCAAACAGTTATTATATTGAATATATTATTTATAGATATCTACATCACCTGAAGAAGAAGGTAGGAATATGGCTCATGTAGAAGCTTCGGTATGCAAAGTATATTATTGATGAGGTCTCGAACTTCTATTCAATGTACTTCGATACTCATGTTAGAATAAACTGGAATAGAGCACCAAAAAATGATAAAGGTGAAGTCGATGAATCAAATCGTGGAATCCGTACTATCTTTAACGTTGGTGGGAAGCCTATAAGTTCTTCTAAGTTACGGTGGTTAGAGGATGATGTTTTTGAAGCCGCTCATCGGTATATCAGCCTAAATAGTGGTAAGAGGAGATAGAAGATATAGAGAAGTAAGACATAATTTTGCTACGTTATACTCCAAGTTTGCGATATACTTGTAAACATTTCTCTAACTTTTTTTGTTTTTATCATAGTATTTTTAGAGCTGAGATAAAAATGGAGAGACCTAGCATTGATGATGATGATCTTGCTAGAGAGGTTGACAGAGAATTTCCGTTGTGGTTCCATAACTATGTAAGGATTAGTATCATTTAACTATTCTAAATTCAATTGACTGACGAAAGAGCTTTATCCTAATGATGTTATGATACATAATATTTTAGGTTTTTCATCCTGGCACACAATTGACTGACGAAAGACTTCGAGCACTAGCTATCGGACTAAGTAAGAGGGTAAAATATTGGGATGGATATATCATCAATGGCTTCAAATTTAGAACCACTGATAAGCCTATCAATCACTCATTTGTCGATGAGGAGGCTAATTACACAAAAAATTCCAGAGTTTGTGTAAGGGGTTCAGTCTTCGACGTCGATCCAAAATTTGACTATTACGGTATTCTAAGAGATATTGTAGAGCTGGATTACTCTTTTGATATCCAAATTATGTTGTTCAAATGTGATTGGTTCGACACAACACCCAAGCAAGGATAGAGAATTGTCAAACAGTTTTGATTTATTGATATAAAATACGAAAAAAGATATGTAGGTTTCGAATCATTTGTGTTGGCTAGTCAAATGGTCCAAGTGTGCTACACGAGTTATCCTAGTCGACGATGCACTACTCGTCATTTGTGGGCTGTATGCCAAACTAAAGCAAGACATATATGTAATATTGGAGATCAAGCATACTAGGAGGATGAGATGGTCATGTCTCAATCAACATATATGAGTTTAGCCGGCATTGACGACATGGAGGTTGACGTTACTGTAGAGGATGATATATTGATGAAGAGCTTGACATAGAGGACTTACTGTTGGCCCATTGGTCATGGTCAAACCTGATTTTAATAATTGATCAAACTCTGTATCGGTATACGGGCTACTTATAGAAGTTTTGGACTCTTGGACACTGCCATAGAATAGCTATCCGATCTGTTCAAGACCGAAGCTGTATTTGCCACTCGAGTCTGTATTTCTTTTATGCAATATAATTTTTATTTTTTATTGAGTCTAGGAATACATTGTACACCGAGTCGTACTGGCAAATAGGCTACCCTAAAAATATTTTCAAAAATATCCCATATTTTTGAAACACAGCCCCTATTTACAAAAAGTTCCTAACTGCTTAAAAGAATTTCAAAAAGGCCAAAAATCAATTTGCAAAAACCCTAACTAATTCCTGACAGAACTCGGCCTGGGTTCGGCCAGAGTTCGGTTAGTGGCCGTTGTGTTTTGAATGTTTGAAAACTTGGTCTCCCTACAGTTACAAATTTTTACGAGATTTTCTCATAAAGTTTTGTCCGAATTCTGCCAGAGTTCTGCCTTTGGAAAAACTATAAATAGAGAAGAATTTCGATCATTTCAGCACACCAGTTCACATTCATCTCTTCTCTCTAAAGCCTACTATTCTATTCCAAAGAGTTCTAATCTTTATTTTTCAAATCCCAAGCAAGTTACAATCCTCTAGTCGATTTGCCAGTGCAGTACGGCTAGAAGCTTCAGAGCGATTGTAATCAGAGGCTTGATTGAAGAAAGACTCTTCACAATTGAAGTTGGTCGAGTACTTCGAATCAAAGCTCGTATTTGTAGAAGTTGCAAGGACTTCGTATGAAAACTTGCGGTTTATTCCAATAGTGGATTCAACTGGAAGCTAGAGTTCTTCCGACTGGACTAGTCCTCACAAGAGGGAAACCAGTATACATCGCCGTCTTTGCGTTTGCTTTCTAATATCTGCTTTTACATTATTTATTTATGATATATATTATCTCTGTGATCTTGCTGCTAACTTTTTAAATTAGCTATATTCTGCTGCCTACTCTATTCACCCCCTCTAGAGTATTATGCTTTACAAATTCGTTCCTACAATTGGTATCAGAGCGGATTATACAGGTAAAGCAAGGTAACATTACAGTTTTAATTTTGTCTTTCTTAACTATTACATAGATCACAACACATCACATGGCAACTGTGAAGTTCACAAGTGAAGGCCAAGCCACAAACAGACCTCCTCTGTTTGACGGTGCAAATTATACCTATTGGAAAACACGGATGGGTTTCTTCTTGAAATATCTAGATTTTGACTTTTGGTCTATAGTTGTTGATGGCTACAAAAAGCCTCATCATATTCTTGTTAAAGATGTTTTGGTTGAAAAACCACATGATAAATATATTGAGGATAAAAAAAGGCTAGTCTTGACGCATATGCTATTAATGCTTTATTTTGTGCTTTATACATGACTGAATTTAACAGGGGATCTACATGCACAACATCAAATAAAGTGTGAAAACTTCTCGAAGTAACCCACGAAGGAACAATAAAAGTCAAGGAGTCAAAGATCAGCAGACTTACTCAGGAGTATGAGGCATTCAAGATGAAGCCAAACGAATCTGTCACCCAGATGTTTACGAGATTCCTGGATCTTGTAAATCCTCTGTCATCATTAAGCAAGGAGCACAGTAACTGTAATACTTGTAGCTCGTATTACATATTTTTGGAATACGTGTACGTATTTTGTCTCGTATTGCATGTCTCCTTGCTTGGTTATGGTTCATCTTGGTTCGGTTCGGCTTGATTTGGTTAGGCTTGGTTCGGTTTTGGTTGAGAACCAACCCACCTACCTACCACCACCCTCACCATTTATTAACCCCCACTCATTTCTCTCTCCTCATTAACTCTTCTTCTTCCCTACCATTACTTCTGCACCAACCTGAGAGAGAGAGGGAGAGCTTAGGCAAGTGCATATTGCTTCATGGAGGAAGTCTATTTTTATTGTTCCATTGGCTTCCTCATGTGTTTCTAATCCACTTTAGTACTTAGTATTTTTTTATTTCTGTGGTTAATTTCTTGTAGATCTAGTTTTGTGGTATTTTTGGTTTCCATGAATTTTGATCTATCAAACTTGCATATTTTTTTTAGTTGATGGTTCCATGTTACAGAGAATTCCATTTTACTCAAATTTGACCTACGGAAGTCTGGGTTTGGGTTCCTATTGTTGTTTGGAGGAGCATGGAGGCCATGATATTTTTTATGGATATGTTCTCTGTGGGAGCCATTAATTGCACTCTTGGCCGCATGCAATATTTTGTGCTGAGCCGCATGGCCATTTAATTGAATTGGCTGCATGGCCGATCACTTGCTTGGCCGCATGGCATTTGCTGTTTGCATGGCCATTATTTAATTGCATGGCCGCATATGCACGTTTTGTGCTTAGCCGCATATGCACCGTGCTTGCATTTAATTCTGTTTGCTGGCCGCATAGGCCATGACTCTAAGTTGGCAGCATGGCCTTTATATTAAATTGTATTATTTAAATTACCTTTGACCTTTACTTTCGTTGCATGTTGCTTGAATTTAATGCCTGCATTAGCATTTTGCTTGCATTTGCAAGCTAAGTCAGCCACATATGGCCAACACAATGTTAGCCACATGGCCTTTGCATATTTTTAATGCATGTATTAGTAAGCCTATTTTAATGTATGGCCTTTGCATGCATATTTTAATGTATTAGCAAGCATGTGCTTGTATGCATATTTTAATTCATTAGCAAGCATCAGCCGCATACATATTTTTAATGCATTAATTAGCATTAGCCTTTAAATCTTTGCCATTAGCATTAGCATTAAGTCTTTGCTTGTATTTTGCATGCAACTTGCTCACTTGGCCGCATAATGCTCCCCCCTTCATTTGTGGCCGCATGCATTTATCACTGTGGCCGCATGGCCTTTTTCAAGTCTTTACTTGCATGTTTATATATGCATGGCCGTATGGCCCCTTTATTGATTTGCTTGCATGTATTTGTAAGTGAAGTGTGGCCGCATGGCCAACTATATTTGCTGGCCGCATGGCCAAGTATATTGGCTGGCCGCATGGGAATATATATTTGCTTGGCCGTATGCTTATATATATAAGCTTGGCCGCATGTATAATATTTTGGCCGTATGTATAATATTTTAATTGGTCGCATGGGCCATTAGCTGAACTGTTTGGCCGAATATATATTCGCTTGGCTGCTTTTGCATTCTTGGCCGCATATGCTTTTGCATTCTTGGCCGCATATGCTGTTGCATTCTTGGCCGCATATGGCCTTAGCCATTTAACTGCCGCATGGCCTTGCAAGCATTAATTGCTTGTATGCTTATATATTTGCTTAGCCGCATGTATTTGCTTGCCGTATAGGCTCAATACTTTATTTGCTTTTGTGCATGCAATTATTTAATTCTTGTACAGTGGTAACATTATTTATTGTTGGCCGTATGCCCCTTTAATTAGCAGCTTGCCTGCAACTTGCCTGAGCCGCATATGGCCAAGTGACTTGCTGGCCGCATATAATAATTTTTTCTGAGCCGCATGAGACCCCCACGGCCCTTGCCCCTGCTAATATTTAATTACCACATGTATGCTTGTGCCATATTAAATTTAAGTGTGTTCCCTGACACGATGGTGACCCGTTGTGGTACACTTTTGACAAATGATATGACATGATAGTGGCCCGACGTGACACACTTCTGACAAGTAAACTTGACATGATAAACTTGACATGATAAACTTGACATGATATACTTGACATGATAATTCTTGATAGTGGCCCGTCGTGGCGCACTCCTGACAAGTAAACTTGACATGATAAACTTGACATGATAAACCTGACATGATATATCTCGATATGCTGTTGCGACAGCTAGCTTGACATGACAAAAATGAATGACCTGGACACCGTGGACGATTGTGCTTGTACAAATGGACCCGTCTTGTCTTGCATCATGTTTAAGACAGGGACCCCTGAGTACCACGGTCAGGGGTACCTACTAAAAAGGACTAAGGCTAATTACTAGAATAACACAGTAGTCATGAAAAGATTTTCTAGCTACAGGCAATCCCGTTATCTGGGCGCCCCACTTGGGATCTGTAGCCTGCCGTCGAGTAGTGCACATTTCCAGCACACTGTCATGTGTTGTACCCTCTAAGTCACCTAAGGGTACATGCGTTTCCTGGACGATGTACCCACTTGAATTCAACCCCTAATTGCGTCCGGATAGCCTGGATGGTCTGCAGGGCTTGTGGCTGTAGGAACATCTCATTGCATCTTGCTAATAACTAGGCATGTGAAAACCCTAGTTAGTTAAAGTATCAAGTCTTACTTATTGCTTGGCCGTGAATGTTGGATGGAGTCTACTCAGTCTAGTCTTGTCTTGATCCTGTACAAGATTGTCACATGACCTGATTGTTTATAGTCACCTTGCTGATAAATGGTGGGAAACCAAGTTCCGTTCAGATGAAGGGTTATAACCCCGGTCCTTGTTTGGTTTACGGGTTGTAACCTGGTTATCTGAATAGTTCCATGGTTATCTCGTCGTATATCATCCTGATAGTTTTCCATATTTCCAGTTCTTACTATTTATTATTATTCTTCTGCTAATTGCTGGTTTTAGTTCCTAAGTGAAGCCTCCTTTGTGGCACTTGCTCTTTCTGGGATCTGACCTAGCTGGTTTTTTATGGCCAGATTTCGGAGCAGCACTAGAGGATCTACCGACTTTCCAGCCCGATGGTGACCACCAGGCGTAACCAGGGCAACGAGTGGATTTATTTTTGGCTCTTCTACTTTATTGTAAAATATTCTTTTGAGGCGTTTAGCCGACGAGCACCTGTTAGCTCATATTGTATACCTTATTACTGTCTGCCTACGGGCTGTAACATAATTGACAGATCCTAGGATTGATCATGTATGACTAAACTCTTTCTAGTTCTCAAATTTTGTAATGACTAGCTTCATGATCAGCTGAATATGTAATGTTTGGGATGCCTTACTATTGTATATTTGGTGATCTTACATCTTGTAACTTTACTTGCTTGCTTGAGATTGAGACATTTAGGCTTGTTATTGACCATAGGAGACTGATAGATTATAGTTAAACTCTCATATATCAAGACAGTCGTGACCGTATAGTGAGGTGGATTCCATTTTATTATACGTAGCTGGCTATGTATGCCCCCGCTCTCCAGTATTCTGGTTCTGGGGAGTGACAGTAACTATGAGAAGATTCGTAAACTGCTGCGAGCTCTCACAAAGAACTAGATACCAAAGGCTACATCAATCATTGAAGGGAATGACCTCACAACCATGTCTATTGAAACACTCATGGGTAAGCTACTCACTCACGAATTGGAACTTCAAGACTTTGAAGATGCTACACCAAAGGAGAAGTCAGAGAAGTCGATCGCTTTAAAGGCTCAACATAGAAGAACTGTAGAAGATGATTTCGACGATAGTGACTCTGACTCTGAGGATCAAACTCTTATGGTGAGAAAATTTAAGAAGTTCATGAGTTTAAACAGAAGAACAAAGGACAACAACAGCAACAACAACAACAACAATGATGAAGATCCCATTTGCTATGGCTGTAAGAAGAAAGGACACATAAGGAAAGATTGTCCAACAGGATCATCATCAACCAGGAAGAACAACAAATATGATAAGGGCTACCTGAAGAAGTCTACGTCTCGAAGATATGCCAATACAAGCATATGGCATGAAAGTGAAGGTAGCGACTCAGAAGACGAGAAATCAGATGACGCTGCAAACGTATTCTTGATGGCGTACGATCAGGTAACCACTAACCCCCTGTTTGATACTTATGATGATTTTACTTTTAAGCAACTAGGAGAAGCCTTTAATGACCTCTTAGGGGATTACAGAAGACTGTGTAATAAATACTAGACCTCTAAGAAGGTAGTCAAAGAGTACAAAGGTGAAATAGGAAGACTTACCAACCTAGTAGATGAGGTTAGAAGTAGTAATTATTCTAGTGAGGAAGGTGAGTTTTCTTCTGTTAAGCTGTTATTACACGAGACCAAAAGACTATCCGAAGAGAAGGACAAGACCATTACCCAATTAGAGGAAGACTTACTCAAAATGAAGAAAAGTCTCCAGCAAGCTACTATAAGAAATGATGCACACACTGCTAAATATAGCTTGTTATATGACACCTCCAAAAAGTTGGAAATTAGGATAGGAAAACAGTCTGAAGCTATGTTTCCTACTCTAACACGTGTCACTTATCGAATCATCGGAACACGGTCAAACCCAATACTGTTATACCTAATCAAACCAAACCATTGTCTAATAAGACAAATATGCATGCATTCTTTTACACTACAAAACCTAGACCTACCAATAATGCACAACACTCTGCTTTCAACACTCAGCATGCTAGATATCACTATTGTGGCACCATTGGTCATATTTCTTCTTCATGTAGAGTTAGAAAGCTTGTTGATTTGAAAATATGTGCATGGATACCAAAAACTAGGACCCTACGAGAAATGGGTACCAAAGTTTTCATCTGCAAATTCTTTTGTAGGTGAAACACCCTTCATATGCTAGAAGTAAATGGATCCTCGACTGTGGTTGCTCACGGCATATGACCGGTGATGCTTCATTATTTGCAACACTATCGAAGAAGAAAGAAGAATATGTCTCCTTCGATAATAATTGAATAATTGGTATTGGTAATATTGGTATGGCCCCCTACCCTGTAATTAAAGATGTCTGTCTAGTTACCGAGTTAAAACATAATCTGCTCAGCATAAGCCATTTAGCTGATCACGGTTATGGTATTAACTTTATCAAAGACAAATGTACTATAGTTGATAGCTCAACTGGTAGTACTATCTTTGAAGGTATCAGGAAAGACAATATATATGTTTTCTATCTGTTAGAAGATGCTAACAAAGTAGGTAGATGCTTGATGGCCAAAAGTAATGAGAGTCAACTCTGGCACATGAGACTCTGTCATGCAAATATGGACACAATTTCAAGACTATCCACAAAGAAGCTGGTACGAGGCTTACCAGACATTTCTTTCAAGAAGGATACGATATGTAGCGAATGTGAAAAGAACAAAGCTACCCGATCCGTTTTTAAGTCCAAAAATGTTGTAAGTACCACTAGACCTCTACAATTGCTGCATATGAATTTATCTGGACCTAGTAGAATTTCTAGCCTAGGTGGTAAGTTATATGCATTTGTAATAGTAGATGATTTCTCTAGATACACGTGGGTATATTTTCTTGTACGCAAGAATGATGCATTATCAGAATTCGTCACCTTTTGTAAGAAGGTTCAAAACGAAAAAGGGTTTATGATCACTCGCATTCGAAGCGATTATGGCAACGAATTTGAGAATGTAGAGTTTAAGCAATTTTGTGACACATACGGTTATTTGCATGATTTTCTTACCCTAGGACTCCACAACAAAATAGAGTTGTGGAACGTAAGAACATGACTCTATCCGAAATTGCTAAAGTAATGTTAAACCAGTTTAGTCTACCTAAATACCTATGGGCTGAATCTGTAAGTATATCGTGCTATGTTCTCAATAGGGTTCTAATTCGACCTATATCGAAGAAGACTCCCTATGAATTATGGTTTGATAGAACTCCCTCTCTTTCTTATTTCAAAGTATTTAGTTGTAAATGCTTTATTCTTAATACTAAAGATAAATTGGAAAAATTTGACGAAAAGGCCGATGAAGGTATATTTTTAGGTTATGCGGCAAAAAATAAAGGGTACAGAGTCTTCAACAAGAGAACGATGATCATCGAAGAACCAATAAATGTTAAATTTGACGAACTTAATCAACATTATGTCGATGATGATGATGAAGACATAAGTACACCTCGTACTGCTCCTGCATAACCCTCACACAAAGCACCAGCTGAGTCTCCAAGCAAATTACGTACATAACCAGAAGTCGGAACCAGCAATCCAGAAGATATGCCAAAAGAAATGAGATTTTGGCAGACCATCCAAAGGACTTGGTAATTGGTGAGATTACCAAGGGTGTAAGTACTCGTTCCTCTAGTAAAGATATAGCTTCCTGTTTTACATTTATTTTACAGCATGAACCCAAAAATATTGAAGAAGCATGTAGTAATAATTTTTGGTTAGATGCTATGCAAGAGGAATTGAACCAATTCGAACGGAATCAAGTTTGGGAACTTGTTCCCAAGCCCATCGATCATCCGGTCATTGGCACCCGTTGGGTATTACGAAGTAAACTGAATGAGAATGGCTTAGTGACTCGTAACAAGGCTCGACTCGTAGCTCTAGGATACAATCAGGAAGAAGGTATCGACTACGAAGAGACTTATACCTCTGTTGCGAGATTAGAATCCATTCGTATATTATATGCATTTGCATGTTTTCATAATTTTAAGTTATTTCAAATGGATGTTAAAAGTGCATTTTTGAATGGTTTTATAAAAGAAGAAGTTTATGTAGCTCAACCTCCAGGTTTTACTGATTTTAAAAATCCTGATTATGTTTTCAAGTTAAAAAAGATATTATACGGTTTAAAACAAGCCCCTCGTGCTTGGTACGATCGTCTAAGTTTTTTTCTACTTGACAATGGCTTTTCAAAAGGGAAGGTTAATACTATACTGTTTATAAAGTCTTTTAATAGCAATCTTCTTTTGATTCAAATTTATGTAGATGATATCATTTTTGGATCTACTGATAAATCTCTTTGTCAAGAATTTTCAAAGTGTATGCAGAATGAGTTTGAAATAAGCATGATGGGAGAGCTGAAATTCTTTTTCGGACTGCAAATCAAACAAACCAACAATGGGACATTCATAAATCAAACCAAGTGCACAAAAGATTTAATAAAGAAGTTCAATCTGGACGCAGTCAAACCACTTGGCACTCCGATAGCAACTTCAACCAAGCTTGATATTGATGAACAAGGTAAACCTGTCGATATACGTAAGTGTCGAGGTATGATTGGTAGTTTACTTAATTGCTAGTCGACCTGATATAATGTTTAGTATTTGCTTGTGTGCACATTTTCAAGCCAATCCTAAGGAATCACATCTGTGCGTAGTTAAACGTATCTTAAGATACCTTTAATGCACTTCTTCTGTCGGCTTATGGTATCCCAAAACCACGTCGTTTGACCTAACCGGTTATTCGGATGCTGATTTTGCTGGATGCAAAGTAGATAGAAAAAAGTACTAGTGGTACGTGTCATTTCCTAGGCAAAGCTTTAGTCTCTTGGTTTAGCAAGAAACAAAATTCTGTCGCATTATCAACAACTGAGGCTGAATATATCAATGCAGGACGTTGTTGTGCACAAATTTTGTGGATGAAGCAAACCTTAGAAGACTTTGGCCTACTATACACACACATACCCATTTTCTGTGACAACACTAGCATTATCAATTTGACTAAGAATCCAGTATGTCACTCTCGCACTAAACATATCGAGATTCGACATTATTTTCTTAGAGATCATCAACAAAATGGATATATAAACCTTGTAAAAATAGACACAGAGAATCAATTAGCTGACATCTTCATAAAATCTCTAGCGGAAGAACGTTTCAATTATTTACGTCAGGAATTAAGAATTTTAGATGTCAATAATATTAATTAATTTTGTTTTATACAATTATTTTTTCAATAGTCAAAAACTATTTTTGAGACAAGCCTACAAAGGGTATGTCTGTCACCACGACTATGATCGAAGCGAAGCGGTATTTAATTGTTCCCCGGTGAACTCCCGTTAGCTGGGACAGTACCCCTATAGCTAATCTAAAACAGTCACTGTGTAAAAAAATTTAATTTGTAAAATAATATTAATTATATTAATTAAAATTTAAAATTACTAAACTTAGAATTAAATAATTAAAAAGAGTTGATGAAAAGGATGTGGCCCGTAAAATTTTCCTTTTTCAAAATTTACCAAAAGAACCCTAGGCGAATTCGGCCCGAGTTTGGTTCGAATTTGGCCCGAGATCTGTTGGTGGTATCTGCTTTTAAGTCAGAAATCGAGGCCCCTTCTCTTCATCACTTCCAAACTTCATCAAAACAATAGTCGCAGACACCTGAGCCCTAAAAACCCTAGCTTTTCTCCAACTCATTGCTTCCAATCCGTTTGGAGATTTCCATCCAAATTTTGGATTCGTGTAAAGAATTCCTTTCTCTACAACATACTATATTTCTGGAAGGTATAACTCTCTCCTTCCACCTCCTTCAATTTTATTAATTTCTATTCATAATAGGAAAAAATGCCTAAGGGATTCACTCCTTCCAAGAGGAAGAAGACCAATGCCAGTGAAGAGGCATCGTCTTCGAATCCACCAGCGGATTCACTCTTTTCCCCGGTCCAATCGGTCGACGGTGCATACAATGAGTTTTATTTTAAAACTCATGACCAATCATTACTATGGTATGGTGATTTTATCATGCACACCATATGTATTGGCGCCCCGAATTAAGTGGACTGTGTTTCCTGACCACCGTCCTTACTTTGAGTCATTAGGGTTACGCCGACTTGTCACCGAAATTTTTCCTATAGCTACTAATGCCATTAGATTGTTTTACTGCAACTTTGTGTTAGACACTTTTGATGTTAAGACTCGTGTCGGAGGTATTAACATAGAGTTCAATGATATCCTGTTAGCAAAAATCTTTGGTGTTCCTAACGAAGGTACCCCGCTCGATGATATCACTGATTTGGATTTTCCTGATGGTACGACTCTTCTCAGCTTCAAAAATGATCTTTGTGCACCTGTACGTGTTCGTTCTGGAAGGTTCAAGGCTGCAAACTTGAACTTATTTAACTATGAGTTACATCGCATCATCTATTCCACTATTCTTCCAAAATCTACTTTAAAAGATGATGTTACAAATCTTGAACTATCTGCCCTCTACTACATCATCAAGGGAGTTCCATTTTCGGTTCCCAAGACTATTATCCAGATGATGGGGAAATGTCACGCAAGAGATCGAAATCTCTCTTATGCGATATTTATTCCACGCATCTTTCAGCGATTTAACATCGATCTGTCTACTTGTGCTCTGGACCCTGAGCCTAAGTACCTCCAGTTATCTCATCATAGTGCTGTCGTACCTCCTGTACCTCCTACTGCACCTGTCCCACCTCATCAGGATTACCCTATGTCGTTTGAGGTTATCCATCAGCACCTTTCTGATCTCCGGACATTCATTACTGACACATCCAGGAAACGCGAGTTCCGTGATGTGACTCAATTTCAGGCACTAGCCAACTCTATTGCTGATCTTCAATTTTCTCAGACTGGACATTCTGCCAGTTCTCTTCCCCGAGATCCAGCCGTCTCCGGTTACCGCTATGAGGATGAGGCGGTATATACTCTCTTCCAGCCCTGTAATGTTTATGATTGGTACCATGGTTCGGGTGCTACTCCACACACCTCTGGAGCTGGCACTTCTGGAGCTGGTCCATCTGGACATGGTGGACGTGCTGGCACTGCAGTTGATGATGATGATAAGGATTTGTGATCTAGACGTACTGCATTTTGTCTAGATGCTCACTTTTTGAGACTTTGATTCTTTGTTACTTGGACATGCTCCGACATTCCAAGATATCATTAGTACTCTATACTTTTAGTTTATTTTGCACTGAGATTGTGTTTGTCTGAGATAATATTCTGTGCACATGTTTTATGCTTTCTTTAGCATATTTTTATTCAGTTTAGAATTATTCCATATTTCTCATAGCACTATCTCTTTATGCTTCAATATTAACTATCTGTGAAATATAAACTGCCTGTGAAATGTTGTTTTTCTATTTATTATGTTTATATTTCTTCAACGATTATTTCTTATGCATATATTGCAGGGGAGCTTCTCTCTTTGTAATTATTTTGCTAAGTGACAACGGGGGAGATATAGGATCTAACATCTATTGCAGGATACATGAACATTTTTTTAGGATAAAGTACAATTTGCAATTTTGATCATCTTTCAAATCTTATCGATCAAAGATGTTATATCGGTCAAGGTTTGTCAATTATCAAAATAGGGGAAATTGTTGGCCCATTGGTCATGGTGAAACCTGATTTTAATAATTGATCAAACTATTTCTCGGTATAAGGGCTACTTAAAGAAGTTTTGGACTCTTGGATACTGCTAGAGAATAGCTATACGATCTGTTCAAGACCGAAGCTGTGTTTGCCACACGAGTATGTATTTCCTTTATGCAATATAATTTTTATTTTTTATTGAGTCTAGGAATACATTGTACACCGAGTCGTACTGACAAATAGGCTACTCTAAAAATATTTTCAAAAATATCCCATATTTTTGAAACACAACCCCTATTTACAAAAAGCTCCTAACTGCTTAAATTTTTTTCAAAAAGAACAAAAATCAATTTGCAAAAACCCTGACTAAACCCTGACAGAACTCGGCCAGAGTTCGGCCCGAGTTCGGCTAGAGTTCGGTTAGTGGCCGTTGTGTTTTGAACGTTTGAAAACTTGGTCTCCGTGCAGTTACGAATTTTTACGAGATTTTCTCATAGAGTTCTGTCCGAATTCTGCTAGAGTTCTGCCTTTTGAAAAAAACTATAAATAGAGAAGGATTTCGATCATTTCAACACACCAATTCACTTTTATCTCTTCTCTCTAAAGCCTACTGTTCTATTCCAAAGAGTTCTAAGCTTTATTTTTTAAATCCCATGCCAGTTATAATCCTCTAGTCGATTTGCCAGTGCGGTACGGTCTAGAAGCTTCAGAGCGATTGTAATTAGAGGCTTGATTGAAGAAAGACTCTTCACAATTGAAGTTGGTCGAGTACTTCGAATCAAAGCTTATTTTTGTAGAAGTTGCAAGGACTTCGTATAAAAACTTGCGGTTTATTCCAATAGTTGATTCAACTAGAAGCTAGAGTTCTTTCGACTGGACTAGTCCTCACAAGAGGAAAATCAGTATACATCGCCGTCTTTGTGTTTGCTTTCTAATCTCTATTTTTACATTATTTATTTGTGATATATATTGTCTCTGTGATTTTGCTGCTAACTTTTTAAATTAGCTATATTCTGCTGCCTACTCTATTTACCTCCCCTCTAGAGTATTGTGTTTTACAAATTCGTTCCTACACTTACCTCATGTAGATGAGGAGTCTGAAATGGACGTATCGGATGAGGAGGAAGAATTTGAAGATGAAGGTGAAAGTGGAAGTGATAGTGAAAATGAAGAAGATGAAGATGAAGAAGATTAGCAAGTATTACCTATTAGAGTTTCATTGATTATTTGTATCAACACACCTTTATTTAATTTCTATTAGATTTGCATTGATTATTTGTATCATCACATCAATTTTTATTTCTTTCAGATTTACATATGGCGGGACGAGGCCATACACGACATCGAGGATCTGGGTCGACCCACCCTCCTGCTCCTCCTAGTACTCCGGCTGCAGATCGCAGAGGAGTTAGCGAAGACGATTTGTTTGATGAGGAGGATGGCTTATCTCCAGCGTTCACTCGTTCTTCGGTCGGCGGAGCTAGCCCTGAATTCCTTCAGCATATACTCCTACCGGTGCTGGTTCCCCGTCTTCTACGCCGGAGACTACACCTGTCGCTCCTACTGCGACGAACCGATATCCTGGCCTTTTGGTCTACCATGGAGTGTACATACGTCAACCAGGATTTGCAGACCCTCCTACTCTACTAGAGCTGCCAGCCAACATCACTCGTCCCGAGCTGTGGGTCGATGGAACGATATAAGTATATAATTGTTAGTAGACACATTTATTCATATTCTATTTATTATCTATTCGTACATTATTTTATTTATTCCAGGTACTTTCTGGTCCATGCTGGTAGAGATTTTGGCGAGTTGATGAGTCGTCAATTCCATGGTCCCTATCTGATCTTCGGGGACATCCCAGTTGATAGACGATACATTTGGCTCGAGATGCTTGAGGCATGTCTAAATAATATCGTATTTGTTAACAACATTTTTTAAATATTTGCTCATTTTTTATTTGTCCTTATTTGCAGAAGTTGTACTGGTGGCCGGCGCACAGAGATCAGACGATCCGAAAGTGCTCCGGAAGTGCTACAAGTCTCTCGCCAGCAAAAGGTTGAGGGATATGGTAAACAACCAAAAGGCGTTGGCTACACTAAATAGCGCTCTTTGCAAGGAGTAGTTGAAGGAGTGGGAGGAGATGAAGAAGAAGATGGACACTATGGCCTATAAGAACAAGTGTGAGAAGGCAAAGGCTGCCCGTTCTAAGGGTGGTCACCACACGGGTGGATCCATCCCAATTTTAGAGCATTATCGACAGCTGGTGAGTATTCTTATTTTTTGTTTCTTTAATTGTTTAAATTTAATATTTAGTTATAAATTAATGTTTAATTGTTACCGTACGAGGAGGTCGCCAGGGGAGGCGGAGACTCGAATGCCGTGGACTTTTCTAAAGTTTTCGAGCATACCCATAAGCGAAAGAAGGATGGAAAGCTCGTAGATGATCGTGCGACCAAAGCTTATATAAGTTTTTTGAGTCCTATATCTAATTACATTTCGCTTTTGTCTTTACGTACTTAACATATTTATACCTAAATAGTTAGTCCGAACTCTAATATGAATAATAACTCTAAATCATAACCCTAATTAGCATTATAAATCAAAGAATAATTTAGGAGACGTATGAGAACGTAACCATAATAATACTTAATAGTAACTAAAATATGAGTATTAACTCTAAATCTATTCACCTATATAATATAGGAGACATATGAAACTTTAGAGAGTCAAGTCAGTGAGGGAGGGACAGCCGAGGGGGCTGGGACTAGTCAGCCACCGATGCCGGCTGTGAGGAACTGTTTTCCATAAATAAATTCACTTTATTTATTGTGTTTCTGGGAAAATTACAACTGTAGGAATCCGATCTAGAAGACGACTGCTTTATCCCTTAGACGATGCGAAGAAGAAAAGCTCTCAAAATTTTGACAGTAATTTAGATAACTATGTATCTGTACAATGAATGAGAAAAAGAACTCTATTTATAGAGTCAAAAATAAATGAAAAGATAACTGTCTTCACAGCCTGTGCCTAGTTGAAAATCACGCAGAATTTAACATACACAAGGCTATGAGCAGTTACTGGACGTGGCCTGTAACTGTTGGACACATGGCAATCATGCATGAGTAGTGTGCAAGTTACAGGACACGCGGGGTGAGAGATCAGTGGCATGGCTGCCACGTACTCCAATTTGATGAAATCCACGCAGACTTGTTGAAGACGAAATCCATGCAGACTCGGGTCAGAAAGCTTCAAAATCCATGCAGACTTGGGGCAAGAAGCTTCAGGATCCACGCAGACTTGGGGCAAAAAGCCTCAGAATCTACGCAAACTTGGGGCAGAAAGCTTCAAAATCCACGCAGACGTGGAGCAGGAAGCTTCAGAATCCACGCAAACTTGAGACAGAAAGCTCAAAATACACGCAGATTTGAGGAAGGAACATATAAGTTCAAAATACACGCAGACTTGAGCCAGAAGGCTCAAAATATACGCAAGATTGAGGCAGGACTGCAGTAATGCCTGTAGTTCGTATTACGTATCTTGGTATACGTGTACGTATTCTTGACTCGTATTGCGTATTTTCCTGCATGGTTATTTTGGCATGTCATTGGATGTGGCATAGCTTGGTTCGGCTTAGCTTGGTTTGGTTTGCTTTTGGGTTCATCATGAACCAAAAGAAAACCCCCACCTACCACCACCACCCTCATTTATATTTCTACCTAACTCTCTCTCTCTCATTTATTCTTCTCCTTCACTTCTTCTTCTCCACCATTTACTCTTCCACCTACCAGGAAAGAGAGCTAGGCAAGTGCAAACTTGCTTCCTGATAGATCTCAAGTTTTATTGTTCCATTCTCTTCCTTACTTGATTCTAAGCCTCTTTAGAACTTGACATTTTTGGTTTTGATGGATGGATTCTTGTAGATCTAAGTTTGTAAACTTTTCGGTTTTTCTTAGTTTTGATCTCTAAAACTTGGTTATTTTCGAAAAACTAGTGTTTCTATGTTGTAGAGAATTCAATTTCATGCAGTTTTGGCTTTTGTTTCACTTGATTTTGACTTCGGATGAGGAAGTTATGGCCAAAAGCAATTTCTGGTCATTCCTATGTTCATCTGCAGCATGAATCGCATGTCGCAGTAGGCGCATATGATGTCGCAGTTGAGCCGCAGGAGCTGCATGTCGCAGTAGGCGCATATGATATCGCAGTTGAGGCGCATGTCGCAGTAGGCGCATATGATGTCGCAGTTGATGCCGCAGGAGCTGTATGTCGCAGTAGGCGCATATGATGTCGCAGTTGAGGTGCATGTCGCAGTAGGCACATATGATGTCGCAGTTGAGGCGCATGTCGCAGTAGGCGCATATGATGTCGCAGTTGAGCCGCAGGAGCTGCATGTCGCAGTAGGCGCATATGATGTCGCAGTTGAGGCGCATGTCGCAGTAGGCGCATATAGTGTCGCGAATGAGCCGCATGGGGCGCATGTCGCAGTAGGCGCATATGGTGTCGCTGAATAGGCCGCATGATGCCTATTTAGTCTATTTCTAACTATTATATGTCCTAATTGACTGAATTGTGGCTCGAACTTCTCCCAACTCCCAACGTGGAAGTTGTAGATCTTTTCCTTGCCATCAAGAATATGTCACTAGTTATCTAATGCAAGTTTCTTTCATTCATGATTTTGTAAGAATAGAACAAGATAGTGGCCCGCCGTGGCGCACTCTTGACAAGTAAACTGACATGATATATCTCGGCAAGCTATTACGACAGCTAGCCTGACATGACAAGTATGAAAGACTTGGACACCGTGGACGATTGTGTTTGTACAAATAAACTAGTACTGTCTTGCATCATGTCTAGGACGGGGACTCCTGAGTACCACGGTCAGGGGTACCAACTGAAAATGACTAAGGCTAATTAACTAGAATAATTCAGTAGTCATGAAGAGATTCCCAGCTACAGGCAATTCCGTTATCTGGACGCATTCAGTGGACTTGTAGCCTACCGACGAGTAGGGCACATTTCTAGCACACAGTCACGTGTTGTATTCTTCATAACGGACATTCGACCCGGATAACCGGATGGTCTGCAGGGCTTGTGGCTGTTGGGATAATCTCATTGCATCTTGCTAGTAACTAGGCCTGTGATAACCCTAGTTAGTTAAAAGTATCAAGCCGTACTCTTGATTGGCCGTGATTAATTGGATGAAGTTTATTCCAGCTTAGTCTTATCCTGATCCTGTACAAGATTGTATCATGACATGATTTCTTGTATCGATAAATGATGGGATACCAAGTTCTGTTCAGATGAAGGGTTACAACCCCGGTCCTTGTTTGGTTTAAGGGTTGTAACTTGGCTATCTGAATAGTTCCATGGTTATCTTATCATATATCGTCCTGCTTATTGTGCCCGCCTTAACAATAAAGATCAGGGGTCCAGTTCTGTTCAGGCGAAGGGTTACAACCCCGGTCCTTGTTTGGTTTAAGGGTTGTAACCTGGCTCCCGGAGCAGTTCTGTGTCCTCTCTTCGTTTATTGTCTTATTGAAACCCCCTGTCATGCTCGTCATGTTTACCTTTACTTCAATACCATGATTATTTATACTGGCCTTAACAATAAAGATCAGGGGTCCAGTTCTGTTCAGGCGAAGGGTTACAACCCCGGTCCTTGTTTGGTTTAAGGGTTGTAACCTGGCTTCCGGAGCAGTTCTGTGTCCTCTCTTCGTTTATTGTCTTGTTACCTTATCAATAGTAATTGAGGCGGGTTTCTATTCAGGCGAAGGATTGCAACCCCGGTCCTTGTTTGGTTTAAGGGTTGCAGTCTGGCTACTTGAATGGTTTCTCCGTGTTTAATATATTATTGTTATCTCAGCTATTATTAGTATCTTTTAATTACCTTAACTATTTATTTGTGATATGCTGGTTTTAGTTCATAAGTGAAGCCTCCTTTGTGGCACTTGCTCTTTCTGGGGTCTGACCCAGCTGGTTTTGTGTGGCCAGACATCGGAGCAGCACCAGAGGATCTACCTACTATCCAGCCAGATGGTGACCACCAGGCGTAACCCTGGCAACGAGTGGGTTTCTTTTTGTCCTCCTACTTTATTGTAAAATTATTCTTTTGAGGCGTTTAGCCGGCGAGCACGTGTTAGCTCGTATTGCACCTTTATTTACTGTCTGCCTACGGGCTGTAACATGATTGACAAATCCTAGGGTTGATCATGTATGACTGAAACTCTTGCTAGTCCTGACATTTTGTACGACTAGCTTCATGATCACCCGAATATGTAATGTATGGGATGCCTTACTATTGTATATTTGGTGTTCTGACATCTTGTAACTGTTATTACATTGCTTGAGATTGAGACAATAGGCTTATTCTTGACCATAGGAGACTGATGGATTGTAGTTAAACCCTCATATATCTAGACAACCGTGACCGTATAGTGACGTGGATTCCATTTCATTATACGTAGCTGGCTATGTCTGCCCCCGCTCTCCAGTATTCTGGTTCTGGGGCGTGACATGGTTTGAGTGGTGGCCCATGCAGGTCTTGTAAATTCAAGATATGTGAGGGTTTATCGAATAGATGTCTCAATCAGTATTCGCCCTTGATCTCTGCTCGTATCTTTCAAATCCCTGAGAATCTTGACCTGATCACATGATTGTATCGTTGATCTGTCCTGGTCCTTCCTTATTGTTCCCTATGTCGTCTTCTTCAGCGGCATTGTTCCTGGACCTGCCGATCAGCCAGGCGGAGTACCTCCCGCGGACCAGCAGCAACTTGGAGATCAAGCCCAGCATTCAGGAGTAGCCTCCAGAGTCGTGCCCACGGAAGGAGAACCACCAATTCAGCCCGTCCAGCCTGCAGAGCCTGAGGATGGCACTTTGGTGGGTCTCATCAGGTCCTTATTAGCTTTCCAGGATCGTCACAGAGATGCCTTGCACCAGGCGGTGGCAGATGCTTTGACCAGAGGAGGTCATCAGGGTAATAGCGCGGCCAACAGCTTCAAGCGCTTGAACCCTCCTTTCTTCGTTGGCAGTGAAGATGCGATCGCTGCAGATGCATGGCTTCAGGACACAGAGGTTATTCTAGAAGCAGCCAGGACTCCAGAAACCGAGAAGGTGGCCGTAGTACGCCTACAGTTACTAGATCTTGCCCGCAGCTGGTGGGCAGCGTAGGCCGATGGATTAGTGGCCCCTATTTCATGGGCAGTATTCAGGGAGAGATTCCAGACCAAGTATTTTGATGCTGTAGCTCGGTATGATCTACAGACGAGGTTCACCAATCTGAAGCAGATGGGCAGGACGGTCGATGGATATACGGCCGAGTTCTCCAGGCTTAGTCGGTTTGCTCCCACCTTGGTGGCGACCGAGTTCGATAGAGCCCAACGGTTCCAGCAGGGGCTTCATCTGGAGATTCTATTGGCGGTGGAGCAGTTTGAGCATCAGACCTCTGATGCAGTACTACGGGCAGCCCGGAGGCATGAGTATACCTTCCAGAGGATTGTGGACAGGACCGGAGGTCGAAAGCGATCTCACGGTCAGATGAACCAGTCATCAGCACCAGCCCCGGCAGCCAGGGCCTTGACCATTGGAGCTCCGAGGCGGGCGGCCTCAGTGACGTCGGTTCAGCATTCCACCCCGACGTACCCTCAGCAGCAGAAGCAGAAGCAGTCTTCCGCAGTGGGATGTTCACACTGCGGGAAGCCAGGACATGTAGTATCAGAGTGTCGCAGAGCACAGGGTTTGTGCTTGGTTTGTGGTGCCCCGGACCACAGGGTTGGGAACTGCCCGAACTGGGGGAGTTCATCCGCTTTTTCTAGTCCTTCAGTTAGAGGACCAGCACCAGTCCAGCAGCAGCAGCAGCTACAGTACCCGTTCCTGAGGCCGTTGCCGACGCAGGCACAGGCATTCCAGCAGCAGAGACCGCAGCAGTATGCCCAAGCCCAAGCCCTGATCCAGAGCAGGCAGAGGAATTTTCAGCAGAGGGGACCCGCACCCAGAAGACATGGTCAAGTGCTGGCTTTGACCATGGGAGAAGAAGGAATAGCACCAGGTGAGGTGGTGGCAGGTACTATTCTCGTCAACACCTTTCCAGCTTCAGTATTATTTGATTCTGGTGCCTCGCATTCATTTATGTCTGCACGATTTGTGACACGGGTAGGACTGGAGCCTGAGTCATTATCAGTAAGGCTCAATATACTTACTGGTAACGGACTTGTGGGAGTAGATAGAGTATTTTCCTCGTGTCGGATCGTAGTTAGTGGTAAAGAATTCTCCGCTAGATTGATAGAGTTTCGATGGCCGATTATGATGTGGACTTAGGGATGGATTGGTTGAGGGACCAGTATGCTAGGATAGACTGCCACATTGGCAGGGTTATTTTTAGCATTCCAGGCGAGCCGGAGTTTTCTTTCTCCCGAGGCGAAGTTGAACCTTCTCCTTCAGTGTTGCGGATGGCAGTAGCAGTAGTACAGTTACCTCGGATAGTCGAAGAGTTTCCAGATGTTTTCCCAGAAGAGCTTCCAGGGATGCCGCCAGAGCGAGAGATCGAGTTCACCATCGACTTGATTCCCGGGACAGCTCCAGTGTCAGAGAGAGTCTACAGGATGGCGCCGTCAGAATTAGAGATATTGTACAAGATGATTGAAGAACTCAGAACCAAGGGATTCATTCGTGCTAGTGGATCGCCTTGGGGATCCCCGATGCTTCTTGTGAAAAAGAAGGATGGTACGTCCAGATTATGTGTAGATTATCGTACCTTGAACTCGGTGACAATCAAGAACAGATACCCTCTCCCGAGGATAGATGACTTGTTTGATCAACTCAAAGGGGCAGCCGTGTTCTCGAAGATTGACTTGCGGTCAGGATACCACCAGATAAGAGTCAGAGAGAAGGACATCCCGAAGACAGCTTTCAGATCCCGATATGGGCATTGGAAGTTCTTTGTTATGCTATTTGGAGCAACCAATGCGTCGGCTGTATTCATGGACCTCATGAATCGCATCTTTATGCCCTATTTGGATCAGTTCG
The DNA here is from genome assembly GCA_029216955.1 of Iris pallida. NCBI lineage: Eukaryota > Viridiplantae > Streptophyta > Magnoliopsida > Asparagales > Iridaceae > Iris > Iris pallida. The sequence goes on along the minus strand of JANAVB010016726.1, from coordinate 13,482 downwards.
TGATTGTGTTCCTAGATGACATCCTGGTCTACAGCAAGAGTGAAGCGGAGCATGAGCAGCACCTCAGAGTTGTTCTTCAGATTCTCAGAGAGCACCAGCTGTATGCCAAGTTCAGTAAATGCGAGTTCTGGCTCGATCGCATTTCGTACTTGGGTCATATCATCACCAGAGGAGGAGTAGAAGTGGATCCCCAGAAGATCGTGGCCATTGAAACGTGGCCGGTACCTAGCACAGTGGCAAAAATTTGCAGTTTTCTTGGCTTGGCCGGCTACTACCGGTGATTTGTTTCAGACTTTGCTCGGATTTTAGCGCCATTGACCCAGTTGACCCACAAGGATGTGCAGTTTGCTTGGACAGCAGAGTGCCAGGATTCTTTTGAGAGGATGAAGCGAGGCTTGATGACGGCTCCTATTCTCACGCTTCCAGATGGAACCGGAGGATTTTCAGTGTATTGTGATGCTTCGGGCAGAGGTTTAGGATGTGTTCTGATACAGCATGGGAAGGTAATAGCTTATGCGTCACGACAACTTCGTGATCATGAGAGGAATTACCCAACCCATGACTTGGAGCTGGCAGCAGTAGTGTTTGCACTTAAGTTGTGGAGGCACTACTTGTACGGAGATAGGGTAGAAATTTTCACCGACCACAAGAGCCTGAAGTATGTTTTCACCCAGAAGGATCTCAACATGCGTTAGAGGAGATGGCTAGAGCTGCTTGTGGATTATGATGTCAACCTGCAGTATCATCCAGGAAAGGCCAATGTTGTTGCGGATGCATTGAGCAGGAGAGCCGGAGTTTATTTTCTGACAGCGTAACCAGAGCTATTGGCCGATCTTCAGAAGATGGGTATAGAAGTTGTCATCCCTTCCAGTGTGGCATTGATGGCCAGCATGCAAGTCCAGTCCACTATAGTCAAGAGGATCCGGATGGCGCAGTCAGCAGATTCCAAGCTTCAGCGTCTCAGAGCAGAGTGTGAGGCAAGACGAAGACCAGAGTTATGCATTCATGAAGACGGTACACTTCGACATGGTAAGCGTCTTTGTGTACCCAGTGGAGATATCAGACAGGAGATCATGGCAGAGTCCCACAGTTCGCAGTATTCCATTCATCCTGGTGGCACAAAGATGTACCGTGATATTCGTCAGCACTTTTGGTGGAATGGCATGAAGAAGGAGATAGCCCGGTTTGTCTCTCGTTGTTTAGTTTACCAGCAAGTTAAGGCTGAACATCAGAGACCAGCTGGACTACTTCAACCATTGCCGATTCTCGAGTGGAAATGGGAGCATGTAACTATGGATTTTGTGACTGGATTGCCTAGATCCCCGACGGGCAGAGACGCTATTTGGGTTGTCATAGACAGGCTCACAAAGGTGGCTCACTTTCTCCCGTTCAGAGTTGGTCAGTCGACGGCTCAGCTAGCAGAGATGTATCTCCGACAGATTGTCAGATTGTACGGTGTACCAGTCAGTATTACTTCAGACAGAGATTCAAGATTTACGTCGCACTTTTGGCGTAGCTTGCAAGAAAGTTTGGGAATTCACCTCCAGTTCAGTTCAGCTTATCACCCGCAGACAGATGGCCAGTCGGAACGTACGATCCAGACTCTTGAAGATATGTTGCGGTCATGTACACTCGACTTCGGTGGTTCGTGGGAAGATCACGTGCACCTGGTGGAGTTCTCATACAACAACAGTTTCCAGGCCAGTATCCAGATGGCACCGTTCGAGGCACTGTATGGTAGGAAGTGTCGATCCCCGCTAGCCTGGGACGATGTCGGAGAGAGGTAGATGCTTGGTCCGAAAATGATTGCTCAGACCGTTGAAGTGGTCAGAAAAGTCAGAGATCATCTTCGAGTTGCCCAAGATCGCCAGCGTCATTGGGCCGATTCTCATCGGCGCCCCCTTGAGTTTTCTGTCGGCGATCATGTATTCCTGAGGATTTAGCCTAACCGCGACGTCATTCGTTTCGGCGTACGAGGAAAGCTTAGTCCTAGGTATATAGGGCCGTTCGATATTCTGGAGCGAGTAGGTGATGTGTCCTATCGTCTCGCTCTTTCCGCCGTCGCTACGTGAGGTGCATGACGTATTCCATGTATCCCAACTGCGACGGTATATCCCGGACCCGAGCCACATCCTGGATCATTCGAAATTGGTTGTTGGTACCAACCTTTCGTATGAGGAGAGGCCCGTGTCTATATTGGACCGAAGAGAGAAGACACTCAAGAACAAGACTATCAAGTTAGTCCGAGTTGCTTGGGGTCATCACACTTTGGGTGAGTCGACGTGGGAGCATGAGGATGATATCCGATCGCGATATCCCAACCTGTTTGACTCGTAAGGTATAATATCCTTCTTATGCCCTACACCTTCGATTCCTTGCTTACATGAATAAGTTGCTTGATTGATATAGCTTGCCGGTGATTAGTATAGCTGTTCTTGTCCCTCTAGCCTCTTAATTAAATTCCGAGGACGGAATTCTTTTAAGGTGGGTAGAGTTGTAATGCCTGTAGTTCGTATTACGTATCTTGGTATACGTGTACGTATTCTTGACTCGTATTGTGTATTTTCCTGCATGGTTATTTTGGCATGTCATTGGATATGGCATAGCTTGGTTCGGCTTAGCTTGGTTTGGTTTGCTTTTGGGTTCATCATGAACCAAAAGAAAACTCCCACCTACCACCACCACCCTCATTTATATTTCTACCTAACTCTCTCTCTCTTTATTTATTCTTCTCCTTCACTTCTTCTTCTCCACCATTTACTCTTCCACCTACCAGGAAAGAGAGCTAGGCAAGTGCAAACTTGCTTCCTGATGGATCTCAAGTTTTATTGTTCCATTCTCTTCCTTACTTGATTCTAAGCCTCTTTAGAACTTGACATTTTTGGTTTTGATGGATGGATTCTTGTAGATCTAAGTTTGTAAACTTTTCGGTTTTTCTTAGTTTTGATCTCTAAAACTTGGTTATTTTCGAAAAACTAGTGTTTCTATGTTGTAGAGAATTCAATTTCATGCAGTTTTGGCTTTTGTTTCACTTGATTTTCGACTTCGGATGAGGAAGTTATGGCCAAAAGCAATTTTTGGTCATTCCTATGTTCATCTGCAGCATGAACCGCATGTCGCAGTAGGCGCATATGATGTCGCAGTTGAGCCGCAGGAGCTGCATGTCGCAGTAGGCGCATATGATGTCGCAGTTGTGGCGCATGTCGTAGTAGGAGCATATGATGTCGCAGTTGATGCCGCAGGAGCTGCATGTCGCAGTAGGCGCATATGATGTCGCAGTTGAGGCGCATGTCGCAGTAGGCGCATATGATATCGCAGTTGAGCCGCAGGAGCTGCATGTCGCAGTTGAGGCGCATGTCGCAGTAGGCGCATATGATGTCGCAGTTGAGCCGCAGGAGCTGCATGTCGCAGTAGGCGCATATGATGTCGCAGTTGAGGCGCATGTCGCAGTAGGCGCATATGATGTCGCAGTTGATGCCGCATGAATCGCATGTCGCAGTAGGCGCATATAGTGTCGCGAATGAGCCGCATGGGGCGCATGTCGCAGTAGGCGCATATGGTGTCGCTGAATAGGCCGCATGATGCCTATTTAGTCTATTTCTAACTGTTATATGTCCTAATTGACTGAATTGTGGCTCGAACTTCTCCCAACTCCCAACGTGGAAGTTGTAGATCTTTTCCTTGCCATCAAGAATATGTCACTAGTTATCTTATGCAAGTTTCTTTCATTCATGATTTTGTAAGAATAGAATACGATAGTGGCCCGCCGTGGCGCACTCTTGACAAGTAAACTGACATGATATATCTTGGCAAGCTGTTACGACAGCTAGCCTAACATGACAAGTATGAAAGACTTGGACACCGTGGATGATTGTGTTTGTACAAATAAACTAGTACTGTCTTGCATCATGTCTAGGACGGGGACTCCTGAGTACCACGGTCAGGGGTACCTACTGAAAATGACTTAGGCTAATTAACTAGAATAATTTAGTAGTCATGAAGAGATTCCCAGCTACAGGCAATCCCGTTATCTGGGCGCATTCAGTGGACTTGTAGCCTACCGACGAGTAGGGCACATTTCTAGCACACAGTCACGTGTTGCATTCTTCATAACGGACATTCGACCCGGATAACCGGAATGGTCTGCAGGGCTTGTGGCTGTTGGGATAATCTCATTGCATCTTGCTAGTAACTAGGCCTATGATAACCCTAGTTAGTTAAAAGTATCATGCCGTACTCTTGATTGGCCGTGATTGATTGGATGAAGTTTATTCCAGCTTAGTCTTATCCTGATCCTGTACAAGATTGTATCATGACATGATTTCTTGTATCGATAAATGATGGGATACCAAGTTCTGTTCAGATGAAGGGTTACAACCCCGGTCCTTGTTTGGTTTAAGGGTTGTAACTTGGCTATCTGAATAGTTCCATGGTTATCTTATCATATATCGTCCTGCTTATTGTGCCCGCCTTAACAATAAAGATCAGGGTCCAGTTCTGTTCAGGCGAAGGGTTACAACCCCGTCCTTGTTTGGTTTAAGGGTTGTAACTGGCTCCCGGAGCAGTTCTGTGTCCTCTCTTCGTTTATTGTCTTATTGAAACCCCCTGTCATGCTCGTCATGTTTTACCTTTACTTCAATACCATGATTATTTATACTGGCCTTAACAATAAAGATCAGGGGTCCAGTTCTGTTCAGGCGAAGGGTTACAACCCCGGTCCTTTTTGGTTTAAGGGTTGTAACCTGGCTTCCGGAGCAGTTCTGTGTCCTCTCTTCGTTTATTGTCTTGTTACCTTATCAATAGTAATTGAGGCGGGTTTCTATTCAGGCGAAGGATTGCAACCCCGGTCCTTGTTTGGTTTAAGGGTTGCAGTCTGGCTACTTGAATGGTTTCTCCGTGTTCAATATATTATTGTTATCTCAGCTATTATCAGTATCTTTAATTACCTTAACTATTTATTTATTTGTGATATGCTGGTTTTAGTTCATAAGTGAAGCCTCCTTTGTGGCACTTGCTCTTTCTGGGGTCTGACCCAGCTGGTTTTGTGTGGCCAGACATCGGAGCAGCACCAGAGGATCTACCTACTATCCAGCCAGATGGTGACCACCAGGCGTAACCCTGGCAACGAGTGAGTTTCTTTTTGTCCTCCCACTTTATTGTAAAATTATTCTTTTGAGGCGTTTAGCCGGCGAGCACGTGTTAGCTCGTATTGCACCTTTATTACTGTCTGCCTACGGGCTGTAACATGATTGACAAATCCTAGGGTTGATCATGTATGACTGAAACTCTTGCTAGTCCTGACATTTTGTACGACTAGCTTCATGATCACCCGAATATGTAATGTATGGGACCTTACTATTGTATATTTGGTGTTCTGACATCTTGTAACTGTTATTATATTGCTTGAGATTGAGACAATAGGCTTGTTCTTGACCATATGAGACTGATGGATTGTAGTTAAACCCTCATATATCTAGACAGCCGTGACCGTATAGTGACGTGGATTCCATTTCATTATACGTAGCTGGCTATGTCTGCCCCCGCTCTCCAGTATTCTGGTTCTGGGGCGTGACAACTGCCAGCTGTCTTGATTCGACGTGCCTCGACTGACACAAAATCTCTGACAGTGATTGCCTTGTCAGTCACATTAAATGACAATAAGCTCTTTTGGTACGCCAACTTAAGGAAAGTTGAGTCTTGCTGAAGAAGATTTCAAAAATCATGCAATAGTCGGCTGTGATCTCTCGAGTTCCGTGCATACGTGGCATACGAGGAGACATTCTTCGACTGTCGTGCTGTCAGTCATAATGACACTCTGACAAATGATGAGCTGTCTCCCGTAACTTTTAAATATTTCCTGATCAACTCAGCGTGACTTTTAGACTCTGTCTTGATCAACTCAGCGTGACTTTTGGACTTTGTCCTGATCAACTCAGCGTGACTTTCATTTTTAAGGTCTACAAAACCCCCTTCAAAGTTTTCAAAAAAATGATAAATTATTTCGAAATACTTTGAAATCGAGATGATAAAATAAATTTAGTCACGCTGAGATGACTTTAAAGATATATTTACTCCTAAATGATTGGACTGTTAGGATTCTGTGTAGTTAGGATCCCATATCAAACTCCTAAATTGAAGCAAATAATGATGTGCCGTTTAGAATTCTTCATGAGCCTATAAATAAGCCATAAGTCATTTCTTTCCTTCTTTACTTGCTTTTAGAGAGAGAGAATCCACAGAAGAGAACTTCTCCGACAAACTTCATCTTCCCCGACTTCTTCTTCTCCTTCTCAGCAGCAATGGCTCCCAAGAAAGCCGATGCTCAGGCCAAGGGGAAAGCCCCTGCGACTTCTTCGCGTGCTACAACCGACAGGCTCCCTCGACGCGAAATCACACATCCTCCCATGCAGCGTAAGCGATGGGGGATACGAACTGTTGAAGATGACTTCGATGAATATGAACTCCACATAGAATTTTTAGGATCTTAATATAAATAATGAACTTCAGAAATATATCCCCCCTTTTTAGGGCAAAGGATATTAATAAAGTATGCCCCCTCTTTAGGGTCGGCCATACTTCACATCTTCGTGTTTACGAAGCTCTGTGTTTCACGCAAAGGAGCATGACTCTCATGACTCTGCGTGATTTTTCATGTTGGCAGAAATGTCCATGTTGAAATAGTCACGCAGCTTTCATAATGACTCTGCGTGATTTTTCACATGTTGGCAGAGATGTCAATGTTGAATTATTCACGCAGACTTTTGAGAGTCATCCTCTGGATAGATTAGTCTTGATCTGTCAGCGCGTTTTTGTCATTTTCACTTAAATGTGATTCTGGCAATGATGCGTGACTTTCATCCTAATCTGTCTGGACTTTGCGTGATTTAATCATCTGCGTGAATAAATCACTCAGCATGTCTTGGTAGTATATCTGTCTGAAGTCTGCGTGACTTTTGAAATTTTCTTTGAATACTGTAATACACGTATGAGGCTTGTCGACATAGATTTTACTAAAACATATCTGACTTTGTCTTCTTTCATTTTATGTAGTGAACATCCGAAGTGAGGAGGCAGACTATGAAGGGCACTTGAGTTTCTCATTTAAACATGATTTATCTCATGTGTAATTTCCCCAATTTGATCTTCCAGAAGCCAGACTATCATTGTTGGCCAATCAAGACCATACAACCCTACTCTGCTTAATGAATGGACAACCCTTTCAGAGTCTGGATTTGGTGTCCCACAAGAAACCAGCATTTTTGTTCGGAGATGCCATAGCACAGAAATCTCAGCCGAAGGGCATCAGAGAGAAGGTGTGCTTCTACTTCGAAGGTGATGTGAAACAGCCCATGTACTGGCCGAAGGTTTCCAGGGGCTTATCAATCATGAGATTTATGCATGCCAGCTATCCCAGAAAGATGTCCTGGCATTTAACAGAATATCAGCAGGCGAAGGCGAGCCGTATAATTTACAGAAAGGAGGGATTTTTTAGTGCCCCCGAAAATCATGTATCAGTGTTTCGGGGTTTGAAGCCTGGATGCATACCACCTGAAGACTCGTCAATATTAATGCCATTCAGGATGCCCATTTTCATAAACGAATTCATGTCAAACAAGAATGCATTCTACCCCACGATTCGACGCCGAGGATGAACGGCTTAATGAATCAGGAGAATGTGAGATGGAGGACTTTGGTCCACTGGGCTTTGGAGAATTTTGAGACTGAGTTAAAGAAGATAAACCTTTATGATGCAGTTGTTAATTCATCCTACGGCTTCAGGCCTAACCCCTTCCTGTTCCTGGCATTGGTTGAGAGGTATAACCACAGGACGGGGACATTCATGACTCCGAAAGGGGAGATGGGCTTCGCCCTTCATGAGATGGAATACATCTCACACCTGCCTTCAGGCACGTTGCCGTATGAGGAGTACGTGCCTACAACAGAAAAGCTGAATTTTTTGTCGGAGAAGAACCCAGAGATGGTACATCTATTTGAAGAGATGATGTGCCATTTTGGCACATGTACTCTATATTACAAGAGTTCTAAAGATGAAGCTGGCAACCACATCCAGAAGTGGATGTCCTACCTTTTCATGAACCGTGAAAAGGATGAGAAGAAAATAAACGAGAAGAGATGGTATCAGATTAGCAACTTCAAACCTCTCTCTGAGAGTGAAATCATTTATCTGCTGGAGAAATATGACTGCAAGGATTTCACAATCACTGAAGACTAGTACGAGTTCAAAGCTGGAACCACCTTCAGCTCTTATGTGAGACAGAGCAGAAAGATTTGTCGAGGAACGGTCATTTGGCCGGATTTCTATCTCTGTGGTTAAGAAGATTCATTGTTCCTGGCTCCAGCTCTTTGGACAGGATACATAGAGGCGTTATCTTTGCAGCGGTATGCCTTATGTATGGTTACAAGCTAGACTTATTATCAGCGATGACCTGTAGACTAAATGCAGGTCTTCGGAATTTTATAACCAACATGCTATCTGATCAGAGGAGGATGACTGAAGAATTTCCAAGGATAGAGATGCCCTTCACATATTTATATGGTTGGCTTCTCCTCCATCATGATGGTTTGATACCTCCAGGGGCAGGAGGGAGTGGCAGTCTTTTCCTGGAGAGGTACTCTGGAGAGACTTTCTGGAAGGTTCACACCCTTCCAGAATGCAGAAATATCTTGAATCGAGCTTCGCATTGGTCCATCCAATGTGTCCCTCCACCATTGGGTTATGAAAGCATGCCCTTGAATATGATGGACAAAGATATGGGAAACAGGCTAGATGACGTAACCTTCCAGTGGTTGCAGAGAATCAGGCCGTCTCATCTAGTATACCGTCATGAAGAGATGACGTATCTGGAGCCATATTTACCAAGCCGATTTGCTAGACAATTCAGATATGACCAACTTCACGTTGGGAACGCCACCACTTGCCTTTCTGCACGTGGAGGGCTTATCGACGGAGCTCGAGCCTGGAGATATTTTACGGCTAGAGATACAAAAGCTGTATTCTCTATGCCTAATCCTTTATCTAGCTCGGGGACAAAGATGCTTTATACATATGCTCGCTTCTATGTGTCGTCGAGCACCTTCAAGCCGAGTTTCAATCTGAAGACTTTGTTGCAGAGGATGAGCCAGCTCCATCGAAGAGGTCAAAGAAGAAAACTGTTATTCAACAATTTCCTCCGGAACCCGAAGATGAGACAACGGAGGTCGAGCCCCTATACGAATTATTCCAGGAGGGAAATTTTCCTGATAAAGTTCTCCCGTCCATATTTATCCCTGTCTAAGAGGAAGAGAAGTGATGAGTCTGAGACAGTCTCCAAGAAGAGTACTAAGTCTCAGGCATCTAAGAAGAAGAAGAAAGGGGTCTCAGTGACTGCTACTTCATCTTTAGGTGGTATCTCAGTTGACGAAGATGATGCCGCTGATAAAGACGAAGAGACTGATGAAGACGACGCTCCTTTGATAAGGAGGTCGAGAGGCAAGTATGTCATGAAGTCCGTCATCAAAATAAAGGGCAATGAACTCCTAGAAACAATTATGAGTGGAGGAGTTTTGCCAGAAATTAATGAAGCGGCTTCTACTGAGAAGACAGAGTCTGATGATGTTCACCTACCGACAGCTTCAACTGGACATACTGAGGTAGAGTCTATTCAAGCTCAGGAAATGACTGCTCCTACAACAAGTGGAGTAGCTATTGAACCCTCAGAGACGAGGACGATCCCATTTGAGCATGGGACAGAAGGCGTCATTCAGGCACTGGATGACCAAATTGATTATTCTGAAGAAGAACCTGCCCCTGCAGAAGTTACGAAACAACCGAAAGTTCCTGAAACTCATGTTGAAGAAGACATTTCTTCGGCCAGAGGCGATGAAGACGTGCAAACGTCCGAGCTACCGGCTGCTGATGACTTGTTGAAGAATGTTTGTACAGACATCATTCTTCGAACTGATATTCCAGGGGAGACTGAACCGGCAGTCAATACTGAACTTGCTATCGTCACTGTTCCTGAGATTCATCCATCTCAAGGAATAGATAAAGATGTGAACATCATGGACTCCGGATCAGAGACTCATCTTGAAGCCGGGAAGGAAAAAGAATTTGAAGAAGTTGAAGAAGGTGATGATTGGCATGCTGGCACTTCTACTCTTTATGATGAGGATAAAGTCAGGGGGAACAGAATAGAACTCAGCCCCGAACCTGCTCAATCTCCGGACAATGCTCCAGCACCCAGTAATTCTGGAGCTGGAAGCAGCCATATGAAGCAGGTGTCGGACACTATTATGGACCGGCTACGAGAAGATGCCAGACTCCTCACATATCGAATATGAACCTCAACCTGGTAGAATTTTATTTCAAATTCTGTTTCTGCTGTTTATTTTTCTTTATATGCTGATTATTATATATATATTTTTTCTTTGACTATAGGAACTGCTGCAGCAATGAGTTCAACTCATGCTCCGCTTATCCAGGCTGATGCTGATGAAGGGAGTTCACACTTGCCAACTTCTCCAATCGCACACACTTCCGTTCCCAGGATAGAGAACATTCAAGCTTCTTCTTCTATGATGACAGCGACTCCTGGATTTGAGACTGGGCTAGCAAGAACTTGGGAATGTATTCAGAGATCATTTACTCATATCTAGATACATATTCCAGACGTTTCTTGAAGGATGAAGCTATGCCATTTTCTGATCTTCGAACTATGGTCAAGTTTTCGCTCATGGCATTGTGACATGCTGGTTGCGAGTCTCAGTGCATCTTCTTCGAACATCTCCTGGATGAGCTGGAAATGACTATCCGAAAATACTGGGAGACTAAGAAGGAAGACATTAATTCTTTAACTGCGGCTGAAATCAGTCAATTGGAGCATGAAGCCCAGTCCCAGCAGGCTGCTTTAGAAGCATTTCTTGCCTCTTCTTCTGAGAAATTAGTAGAAAAGGGCGAAGAAATATTGGCTAGTCGTCAAAGAGTAGAGCTTCTGGAAAAAGATAAAGCATACAAGACTGAAGAGCTCAAGAAACTGAAAGAGGAGTTAGCTCGCCTTCAAGAGCGAATTGCTGTCATAGAAACAGAGCAAGCTGAGGTTACTGCTGCTTATATTTCTGAAGCCGAACGCTGTGAAGCTCTTCAAAAAGAGCGAGAGCAGATGCAGGCGGAACAGATTGAAGAAGTTAACCGCATCCAATCTGCTATCATTATTTTTGATGAGCAAAATGTCATAGTTGAAGCAGCTGAAAGAGTTCAAAAAACTCATGAAGAGAAACTGAATGCTGTTCTTGAACGTATCAGGGAGTTGATAACTCCTAATAAGTGAATCTTTTTCATTTTCACTTGTATTCAATGTTTTGATTCTGAATGAAAACAAATAAAAATTCTAGATCTGATTTTTGATTTTGCTGTTTTGTTAATGATATATTCATAGAAAATATGTTCAGAGGTAGATAATACATGACACGTTTCAATAGAATAGAATATACAAACGAACTTTGTAATTCTATCAGATGATATTAAACCAGAAATGATCTTAGTTTAATACTAATTAAAAAATAGAATTCAGACATAAAAATATCTTTGAACTCAATTTTTCATGATTTTTGGATAATATAATGAACGGATGAACCGTCAGATGATGATGAACGAACGAGTTAACCGTCAGATTATAACGAACGGCGAACTGTCGGATGAATGTGATAAATGAACTGATGAACTGTCAGGAATTAATGAACGGACGAACCGTCGAATGAATGTAATAAATGAACGGATGAACCGTCAGGCATTAATGAACGGACGAACCGTCGGATGAATGTGTCACTTCGTTATTTAAGGAATTCCTGCCTATAAATATTGCAAAAATCTGTCAAGAACGAACACTTCTACCCTTCAACATAAAAATGTCGTCTGAAGAAGCATCCAAGAAGGTTGGAATCGCCCCGAAGGTTCCGAAGGGCACTGAAGAACGCCCTGCCGATCCAGTTCAGCCGAAGGAGGTAGATGCATGCGAAGGTTCGTCTGCACCCAAGCCACCACGAGACATTCTGGATTTTCTGCTTGATCCAGGAAGGACTGAAGAAGAGGAGCCATGAGGATGGCTGCTTGCAAGTTTCTCGTGGCTCCAGCAAAGAAGTTCTCAGCTCTTTTGCTGATCGCATTTTCGAGAAGGACGACAGCGGTCCGCGTCCGAATGTAGAGAAGGATGATAGTGATCTTCTTTAAAATCATGTACTATCATTCATGATTAAAATAAAATAAAATTTTATTTATAAACATGAATTTGTCTAATGATTTACAAGTATTTATATTATACATAATACTTTTTAAGGAATTTGCCATTAATAGGCATCATAACTTTTCGACCATCCAGTTCTGAGAGTTGATAAGCTCCATTTGAGAAAACTCTGCTCACAACATAAGGACCTTCCACTTTGCGTCGAATTTGCCTTTGCTCATATGAGTCATAGGACGTCTGACTGTTAGAACAAGTTCTCCTTTTTGATATGCTCGAACTCTGACTTTCTTGTTAAAAGCTCTTGAAATTCTAGCTTGATGATATTCTGTTGAGCAGATAATCGTTTTTCATCTAGAGCTTCTAATTCCTGAAGTCGAAGACGATCATTATTCTTGGCAGTAAGTTCATTAGCGATTGCTATCCTTAAAGAAGGAATTTGAATCTCTAATGGAAGAACAGCTTCGCATCCATACACCAGAGAGAAGGCGTACATTTAGTAGCATTACGAACTGTAGTACGGTAAGCCCACAAACACTCACCAAGTTTCTCACTCCAATTACGTTTGTTAGTAGAAACAAACTTCTTTAAGAGTTTGATGATGGTCTTGTTGAAAGCTTCTGCTAATCCGTTAGCTGCCGGATTATATGCGGTAGAAGCCACATTATTGATCCGATGATTGTCACAGAATCGAGTAAATTTCTGACTGACGAATTGTGGTCCATTATCATGAATAATGCGTCGAGAACACCAAATCTGTAGATGACATGATGCTTGATAAAGTTGATGACATTGGAAGTTTTGACTTCGGATAACGGAATAGCTTCGGCCCATTTGGAGAAATAATCGGTTATTGCTAGAATAAACCGATGACCTTTTGATGACGGCGGATTAATCGGACCAATAATGTCCATGTCCCAAGCTTCGAAGGGCCATGATGCTGCTGTTGGATGTAGAAATTCTGAGGGTTGATGAATAAAATCTGCATGGATTTGACAAGCTTTACACTTCCTTGCATATTCGATGGCATCTGATACCATAGTGGGCCAATAATAACCCATACGTCGAATACGGTCTTGAAGTTTTGGTCCAGGCTGATGTGCTCCACAAATTCCATCATGTGCTTCGCGAATAATTTGTTGAGCCTCATCACCGGCAATACATCGAAGAAGTAAACCATCATAAGCTCGACGATATAAGGTTTTTGTTGTATGATTGTAATAGAATCTGAGTGATCGTCTGATAG